>JAPKLW010000353.1:216549-233490 GCA_026898455.1 Plectranthus barbatus
TGTATACTTGCACATTAGTCCTGTAGTCACACTATAGCACACAACAATAATCCCAGCCGATTTTGTGGTACTTGATATGGAGGAGGATCGAAATATTCCTCTAATCCTTGGGAGACCATTTCTGAAAACCGGAGGGGCATTGATCGACATTCGAGACGGCAAGCTGACATTCCGAGTGAACAATGAGTTCGTCACGTTCTCAATCTACAAGGCAATGCAGAAGCACGACGATGGAAGTTATGCAGAAGAATGCCACATGATCAATTGCTTCAGCCCGGTAATGTCATCCCCCTTCACTTGTCTCAAAAGTGAGGCGGATTTTCAGGAAAACTGTTTGCAACATTCCCTCTCCTCTTCTGAAAATCTGGATGAAGCCACTGAGGAGATCCTGAATCTAGTCATGGAACTAGATGTGTTCGAGGAAATCACCCGAGAGAAAGAACTTAAAAGTGAATCACTGCCGAGCTGCTACAGAGAGCCCGCGTCGACCGAGTCTGATGTCCCGTCGATCGACGCCACGACCGCACCTGCGTCGATCGACGAAGCATACTCGTCGATCGACGGAACCCCAGGACAGCCGATCTCCAGCTCCAATCCACCAATTCTGGAGCTCAAGACACTCCCATCACATCTCAGGTATGCATTCCTAGGCTCAGACAGCACATACCCTGTTATCGTTTCTGCTTATCTTTCACAGGGGGAACTTGACAAGCTGTTGCGAGTTTTGCGAACATACAAGTCCGCCATTGGATGGACCTTAGGAGACATCAAAGGAATCAGTCCTTCGCTGTGTATGCACAAGATCATTCTTGAAGAGGATGCAAAACTAAAGAGACAAGCACAACGACGTCTGAATCCTATCATGCAAGAGGCTGTCAAGAAGGAGGTTCTCGAACTCCTTGACCATGGCATGATCTACCCGATTTCCGACAGCAAGTGGGTAAGCCCTACACAGGTAGTAGCCAAGAAAGGAGGAATGCAAATTGTGAAGAACGATGATGGAGAGAAAGTAGCGCAAAGACCGATCACGGGATGGCGAGTCTGCATTGACTACCGAGCCTTAAACTCTGCCACGTGCAAGGATCATTACCCTCTTCCATTCATTGATCAAATGCTAGATAGATTATTTGGTTATCCTTTTTACTGCCTTCTTGATGGTTACTCAGGGTACAATCAAATAGCTGTGGCGCCAGAAGATAAACACAAGACGGCATTCACCTGTCCATATGGAGTATTCGCCTACCGACGGATGCCCTTTGGGTTATGCAATGTGCCGGCCACCTTCCAGAGATGCATGACTGCCATCTTCCACGACTTGATCGAGGACATCATGGAGGTATTTATGGATGACTTCTCGGTTTTTGGTAGCTCATATGATGTTTGTTTGCAGAATTTGGCTACTGTACTCAAGAGATGCACCGAGACAAATCTATGCCTCAATTGGGAGAAGTGCCATTTCATGGTAAGGGAAGGAATCGTGTTGGGACATCGAGTGTCAGCCGAAGGATTGGAGGTAGATCAAGCCAAAGTGATAACCATTGAGAAGATGCCACCACCAACAAACGTCAAAGCCGTCCAAAGTTTTCTAGGTCATGCAGGATTCTATAGGAGGTTCATCAAAGACTTCTCAAAGGTATCCCGGCCACTGTGCAACTTGTTGGAGAAGAATGTGTCCTTCGTGTTTGATGAAGAATGCCTGAAAGCGTTCGAGAGATTAAAAGAAGCGCTGGTAACTTCACCAGTCCTGACTGCACCAGATTGGGATGAGCCTTTCACATTGAAGTGCGACGCCAGCGATTATGCTGTTGGAGCAGCTCTGGGCCAAATAAAATGAAGACTCTTCCATGTTATCCAATATGCCAGCAAAAGTATGAATCCAGCTCAATGCAACTACACCACGACAGAAAAGGAGATATTTGCAGTGGTGTACGCGTTCGACAAGTTCCGGCCTTATCTGATAGGCTCAAAAACAATTGTCTACACTGACCACGCAGCAATCAAGTACTTGTTTGCAAAACAAGATGCCAAGCCCAGACTGATTCGGTGGATTCTATTGTTGCAAGAGTTCGACTTGGAGATCAAGGACAGAAAGGGAAGCGAGAATGTCATCACCGACCACCTGTCGAGGCTTGAACCGCCAATCAAGGGAGATGATCAGCAAGTGACAATCCGAGAGACATTCCCCGACGAACAGGTCTATGCCTTGAGGGACATGAAGGAAATGTATGAATCCAAAACCCCGTGGTTCGCAGATTTTGCCAACTTCTTGGCTAGCGGTGTACTTCCTCCGGATTGCTCCCCTTATGCAAAGAAAAAGTTTCTGCATGACGTCAGATTCTACTATTGGGAGGATCCCTACTTGTGGTGCAGATGTGCTGACGGCGTCATTCGCCGCTGTGTGCCTCAGTCCGAGTGGCATAAAATCTTTGAGGCATGCCATTCATCTCCTACTGGTGGACACCATTCGGCCAACCGGACTGCCTTCAAAATCCTTACAAGCGGATTCTATTGGCCTTCCATCTACGAAGTCTATCGCGGATGGATAACGGGCTGTGATCGCTGCCAGAGGACTGGCAACATCTCGCGAAAGAATGCGATGCCACAGACACCGGTGATTGAAGTTGAAATATTTGATGTATGGGGGATCGATTTCATGGGACCCTTCCCGAAATTGCAAGGATTCACATACATCCTGTTGGCAGTTGATTATGTATCGCGGTGGGTCGAAGCCATTCCGACAGCCACCAATGACTCCAAAGTCGTTATCAAGTTCCTGAAGAAGCTGATGACAAGATTCGGAATGCCGAGAGCCGTGATCAGTGATGGGGGATCACACTTTTGCAACAAATGGCTCTCATCTCTCCTTGCCAGATACGGAGTAAAGCACCGTGTCACCACTCCATATCACCCTCAAGGGAACGGGTTGACGGAATTATCCAACAGAGAAATCAAGCAGATATTGGAGAAGACGGTCAAGCAAAGAAAGGATTGGGCGGCAGTTCTCGATGATGCACTTTGGGCATACCGCACCGCCTACAAAACACCGATTGGGACTTCTCCGTATCAGCTGATCTTTGGAAAATCATGTCACCTTCCTGTCGAGATGGAGCACAAAGCTTGGAGAGCGGTGAAAGAATTGAATTTGGATTGGAAGACAGCCGCAGAAGACCACGCCATGGCACTGAATGAATTAGAAGACTTTCGGGACGAGGCCTATGAGAACAACGTCATCTACAAGAATCGAGCGAAGAGATTCTACGACAAAAAGATCCGTTCGCATGTCTTCACTTCAGGTGATAAGGTTCTCCTCTTCAAATCCCGTCTTCAATTCATGCCCGAAAAGCTTCAATCAAAGTGGGCCGGACCATACACCGTAATCAGCCAATTCATGAACGGTGTAGTTGAATTAGCCGGACAAGACGGAAAGACCTTCAGAGTGAACGGGCAAAACCTGAAACCGTACTACACCCCTCTTCAGATTGGAGCAGTGGAGAAGTACTACTTGAACCGCCCTTAAAAGTCAGGTATTGTCGAGCTAGCGACAATAAACCAAGCACTGGTTGGGAGGTAACCCAACAGTTTCCTGTTTTATTTATTTCTTTTATTTTCGAGTCAGTTCAGTTTTGTTTTTTTTAAAATTGTGTCGAGTCCAGTCGGGCCACGACGATCGTCAGAAATTGGCATCGATCGACGAGAAAAAAAAAACCTCCGCGTCGACCGATGCCATTTCTCGTCGATCGACGAGGAAAAATCGGCTTCGTCGATCGACGCGGTCGATTCTGGGCCGCGAACAGAGACGGGTTTTTAAACCCCCTCACCTCATTTTCTTCCTCACAATCACAAACACACGCACGGTTTTTCTCTCCCAACCCCAAATTCGAACTTTTCTCTCCAAAATCGTCGAAATCAACCACGGTATGTACCCTAACACTCTCCTTTTCGATTATTTCACATGATTTGAAGGATTTGAGCATGATTTTTGATAAAATTTGAGTTTGGAGCCCTTGTTTTCATTTTGCAAATTTTGTCGATTTCGTTGCTATTCGTGGTGATTACTCGATATGGTTTGTGGTTTTCATCGATATACTTGCTCGTGATTGATTTGTGCTTGAGTTTCATTGAATTTTTCATACGAATGTTTGGGGGGAATTTTTCTTGTTTGGGTGATTTTCTAGCTTTATTATTTCTGGATCAAATTCTGTCAAACGGAATGATATTAGGCTAGAATTGAGAGTGAATTGCATGAATGTCGAACCAATTTTGCATGGGTACATCGATTTCTTCGGATTTTTGCTCAAATTGGATATGCTTGCATTGGGATTTTGTGAAGAATGGTGATGAATTTTGATAAATCCTTTCACTACCCTTGCAGATTGACAATGGACTTCCAACCCACATTCACCAAACGGTCTCATCAGAAGCGTTACGAGAAGTTCTTGGGGGAAGAGTTCGCGATTCGGCAGACAATCTATCCCTGCCCGGAGACGATGCATCTGTTGGGCATTCGTAACGACGTTGAGAACCTCTTGGAGAGGATTGGCTGGGGTGCATGGGTGACAGGCCGTTGGCCAACTTATCCGGCATTGGTCTTGGAGTTCTTTGCATCACTCCGAGTCTTTGAGGTCAAACCAGGACCAGAGCCTACCACAATTGGGTTCCAGCTGATGAACAATTACCACGAGCTCCCAAGGAACCAGCTCGAGAAAATTTGGGGAGTCTACGAAGGGGGAGATGGTGTTCCTCCCCCAAGCTTCGACAGTGCTCGCTTCTGGTCCCAAATCGCTGCAGATGCCAGCGACGACTTGCGCGTGTTCGACTCGGGGAATTTGAAGGCTTCTTCCATCGACAACCATGTTTTCAGATACATCCAGAGATGTATGGGGGTGTCGATTTCAGGCAGACACAAGAGTGGCAAGGTTAGAATTGGAGAACTCTACGCCCTCTACTGCATGTTGACAGAGGGAAAGTTCAGCTTCGGAGCGTTTGTCATGGACCATTGGAAGAAGCAAATCAAGGCCAAGAAAGGCAACATTTGGAGCGGGGGATTGATCACCCCGATTGCAGAATTTGTGGGGATTGACTTGTCATAGTTTGAGGAGCTCGATGATGACAACCGAGGTCTTGGCACGGGGGTTTTGGTGAGGATGATGATGATTTTGCCGCGGGAGAGAGGTTGGTCCATGCGGATGTCCAATGGAGACCGGTTTCCACTGCCGAACCGGCACCTCACACACGTCACCGATTATCACTTCCGTGATAATTGGTTGATGAGCACCCCCGCACACATGAGATTGATGACCGGTGCACGAGGAGGTCCAGGCACCTCCAGACTCCGACACCGACCACTGACCCGGCCAGATCAGAGTGAGCCACAGCAGCCCCCAGAAGCTGATGAGGAGGACGAGGACGAGGATGATGAGGGAGGACAGCACATTCCCAATCAGACTGGTGGACAGCCACCACACCACTTCGCGGGAGAGTCTTCATATTCCGGGGTGGATCTGGCGACGATCTACCAGTACATGCAGCAGCAGGCTGTTTTGCAGGCAAACTTCCAACGGAATGTGAACACGAGGTTGGATAACCTCGATGTTCAAATGCAGCAGCTGCTCCTCAACACGCAGCCTCAGTCCAGTTCCCAACCTCAGCAGAGTGTTCGACAGGAACCCCGCCGCCGACTGCCAGTGTGGGCATCTTCCGATGTTCAGATGGAGGATCCTTCCGATGAGGAGGAATGAGGTATCGTTTCTCTTTTCCTTATCTAACTTTCAAAACTTTTCCACTCTTTCGAGTGAATAAGTTTGGGGGGATGATGATAGGAAAAGGGAAACGTTTGTTGATTTCAATTTTTTTCTGCTTTTTGTAGATTTTTTATTGTTTTTGATGTTTTTGTTTTTGATTTTGAACCTTCACCATCCTTGTTATTTTGCTTCAGTGTGAACAATATGCAAGGCTTTTTACTTAAAATAAGTATTTTTGAACTCTTGATTTGTGGTACTTGTTCTAAGTGAATAGTCTGAGCATTGTTTAGGAGCTTTTGAACATAGGACAGTCGGAACTTCTTGATTATGATGGTGTTATGACTATTTACTTATCTTTGCTTGAACTAGAATTATTGATTGGTAATCGAGATATTTGCTGATTGGGAATGATAATCTGTGTGATAGAGTAGCCGATGATAGAAGATGTTTTGCTTGATATATTGATATTTGAAACTTAAATCTTGGCATGATGACTGTTCGAAATTGGTTAATTATTAAGGAGCAACGAAATTTCTACCTTGTGAGATTTGTGCCAATTTTTCGTTTGATGAGTGACAAAGTTGTTAGATTTATTTCCTAGAATTTGACGAATTTCTCTCTTGAGGTTGCATTAAGTGTGGTAATAGGGTGAAAATGATTTTAGGCATGTTCTTTCGTAGCCCATCTCCCATACACTAACCTTGAATCTTCACTTGTAGCCCCTTTGAGCCTTGAATGAATTTTTCTTTGATTAGAAGGGTTGATGAATGAGATGATTGTGATTTATTGATAGTATGAATTGTGGGAATGTGATGAGAGGCCGTGTGAGGCCATGAACGTAAAGAAAGAAAAAAGGGGGGTTTCCATGAAAAAAAATTAGAAAAAGAAAAATGAACATTGGTGAAAGAGAAAGAAACTCATTTATGTTGTTCATAAATAATTGAGAGTAAGCTCTTAGGAACCCCGAGAATGATGAAAAGAAGAGGGAAAAGAACAAGATTGTGTGAAAATTGTTTTATGTGGGCATGATATGCTAAAGACTTGGTGTTGATGGAAATATTTTGAGTCACTTAGCCAAAAATATCCTACCTATTAGGTAAGCCACATTACAACCAAATGAAGACCTTTCTGATTCCCTGAAAAACCACACTAACAAGCAGTGGAGAGATGAGAAATTTGTCAAACCTATGGTGAAATAAACTAAAACTTTGATTGTGTGAAATTTCAAAATCCTTTTTGCTTGATTGAGCGATGAGTGCAAATACTGCCCGGTGAGGTTTCTCCTTAATAGTTTACCAATGAGAATTTGTTTGGATTGCATGATTTTTGTGAATAAGTGAAACTTGGATTGCAAAATAGGCTTGTGAGGCATTGCACACTCGTATCTGCATTTGATTGTAATTCTTTTCTGTGAATTGATCGAGGACGATCAATGGTTTAAGTTTGGGGGAGTTGATAAGTTAGGATTTTCACCAACTTATCTTATTGTTCTTTGACTGTTTGTGTGATGTTCGAATTGTTTTTGTATCTTTTTCATGTATGAGTTGGTTTTTGTACTTGGAATGTCGTGTTTGATGAATCGTGCAGGTTTCTAGTCGAAAAATAGAGGAATCAGGATCCAGTGCTCAAGACCTCGTCGATCGACGAGGGCCCTTAGTCGATCGACGAGGCATGTGGTTGACAAGCGATCGACGGATGAAAGGAGGCCTCGTCAACCAACGATGTTCAGAAGCGATTGACGAGGCAGAAGGCTGAGACGCGATCGACGAAGATCAGACGCGGTCGACGCGCATGCGAAAATCCTGTTTCTCATCTAATTTGGAGATAGATGCATATCTAATCCTAGATAATGCTAGATACATCTTTCATCATTATAAATACTCATGTATAATTCGTTTTTCAGGAGAGTGTGTGTTTTTAGAGAGAGAAAGTTAGAGCAATTATTAGAATATTAGAGTTGAAGAATTTTTAGGGTTTTTATGTTTGAAGACAAGTTTTTCCGAGAAGACTTCCGGATTCCAGTTTTTATGCAATTCAGGTTGTATTTTTCTATGATGAATATTAATCTGAATATGTGTGGCTAAATCCCTTCTCAGATTCTAGGGTTTCGAACTATCAATGTATGCATGTTGTGATTAATCGAATTATTTTTCCCTTTCCCTTCGTAGTTTGTGAAATCTGGTTTTATTCTTAATCTTTAAGTATGTTGGCCACAACTTAAGATTACTAGTTAAATTCTAGAGACGTAATTGTAATAGTTTTCAATCGAAAGAGATTTTCACAATATAATTTGATTTCTTGTCGTAACTGAAGGAGATTAATTGTAGGAATAAATCTGTAGATCTTTTGGAGTTAGTTAATTTATCTTGAGACCGAACGGAGATAGGTAATTGACTAATCTACTTTACGAATTGCCAGACAAAGAAGTTCGTAATAATTTTCTGATGTTTAACTATGAAGAGGAATTAAAATTGGGAATTAATCGATTCATTCATACATGTCATACTTGATAGGTAGATATCCCTGGAATCTGTGCTTCTCTTATTTGATTTCAAAAGCTTTTTAATTGTCCTGTTTAATTTTTGGTTGCAAAGATTGCGATTTTCAAAACAACCAAAACCTTTTCATTCGATTTTCCTAATCAGTATTTTCAAGAACGCCTGATTTAGTACTTAAAGGTTATTTGTTACTTCTTTCCCTGAGGGATCGATAATTTTATCTTTGCCGCTATATTATTAGCTTTGCTATGTCACTGTTAAATAATTTTAGTGATCACCTAGCTCTCATACCAATTGTAGGGTTTTCCCGTGAACCGAATCACCAAAACCAAACTGAACCGGATCGATCTATGGATATTGCTCATAATTAAAATTCTCAAAACCCTAGCATGCTCCTGTGAATTTAATACGAAGAATTGTGGATTGAGGAATTACCGTTATTCCATCGAGTCTGATCCGATCTTTTGCGTTTGAATTCCAAATTCCAATTCAACCACGCAATTCGATTTTATCTGCGGAATCATAAATTAGAACCCTAATTTCTTAAATAAAATCAAAAATAAAGAAAAGAAAGAAATACGATTTCTGTTCTCCAGATCAGATCTTCAGGGTTGTGTCCCGGTGCTGGTCAGATCTACTACTGGTGAGGACTCCGTAGATCTGTGGCTTGAGCAGGATTAGAATCGAAATTCTCCTCCCTCTCTCTTCAGGATCGGCGCCCCTCTCACACTCTCCTTAGGGTTTCAACTGATTTGAATCTTATGAAAGTGGCTTGAGTTTCAGAGAGTGAGAGGTCTATTTATAGACCTAGGGTTATAAAACCCTAGTGGGCTCCTGGGCTCAATTCAGCACACTTATTGGGCCAGACCTAGGACCTAATGCAAATCATAAAGTGGGCCTATAAATTAATTAATTCTCATGTCCACAACCCAGGACACAAATAATTAATTAATATTAATTTTTTTTCACCACAGAATTAATACTGACCTACCCCTTTATTACCACGTTATGAGAACGGGTTGCATTAATTGAGAATCCCCATATTTAAGGTTACCGGACATCCATTAATTAATCGGAGCCTCTGACAAGCTCTAACTACAATTAATTAATATCTTATAATTCCTGAGTAGTACCACTCAAACCTTATCACTCGTGCCTGAACTTAATCAGCCTGCAGGACTTTGGCACGATGAATGTTATTGAGCTCCTCAGGGAATGTCCCCATCCTATTACTCGGATATGGTTACCTAAGTCCAGTCTCAGGCGGTACTACACGAACTGCTGTTACCCAAGATGCGGATATACGGGCACGTTACTTAGGCTCACCACCATGGCAAGTCAAAGCAACAGTCAACCCGTGCAAACCCCTAAACCTTCGTTAGGGTTTGGACTCAATCAATATAACGAGATCTTTTATTCGCTGATGTCAGACAGACGAATATATCTCACTGCGGTCCATCAATACGCCACATCTGCGTACCAGCATGTCAAGTAACCAAGATAGACTACTTATTCCGACAATGCCGCAGCCATCCGGACAGACGTATCCTCATACGCTGTCTTGGTTGTGATCAGGTTTATGTCTCACTAGGTTAAGTGATTATACTGTCTTCTGCGGTCTACAACACGCCGTATGGTCGTCCTTATCGGTGAAACAAGAGGATACCATTGTTCATACATGTAAGATTGTTAACAGATAGGAGAAATAAACCGTTGTATACTCATTTTAATAAATGCTTTCAGTATACAAATCCCATCACTTTTTTACATCCGGCTCGAGACACCATAACTTGTACCCTTTCACACCTTCGGGGTACCCAATGAATATGCATTTCAATGCCCTCCTCCCAAGCTTATCTCCTTTGATGTCCGCATAAGCCACGCAACTGAAAGCTCTAAGGTTGCTAAAATTCGGAGGATGACCAAACCATATTTCTTCCGGTGTCTTGAAACCTAGTGCAGTCGAGGGACACTGGTTGATCAAATAAGTTGTAGTAGTCACTGCTTCTGCCCAGAACGACTTGGGTAACTTTGCACCGAACAACATACACCTCGTTCTTTCCAGCAACGTCCGATTGTACCTCTCCGCCAATCCGTTCTGCTGAGGTGTTCCAGCCACTGTCTTGTGCCTTGCAATACCGTGCTTCGAACAGTACCTTTCGAACTCCTTCGAGCAATACTCAAGGCCATTGTCAGTTTGCAGCCTCTTCACCTTCCTTCCAGTCTGATTTACGATCAGCACTTTCCACTTCTTGAAGGTCTCCAAAGCATCACTCTTATTCTTCAAGATGTAGACCCACACCTTCCTTGAGTGATCATCAATGAGGCTCATGAAGTACCTCGCTCCTCCATTCGAACTGACCCTTGAAGGTCCCCATAGATCTGAGGGACGTAGTCCAGAGTTCCTCAAGCTCTCTCTCGACCTACTCCGAACCTACCCGGTGAGATTTCCCATAGATGCAATTCTCACAGAAATCCAGTTCTTTGATGTTATCCCCGAGCAACAGATCTTGCTTCGATAACTCCTGCAGCCCCCTCTCACTAACGTGACCGAGTCGCCTGTGCCACAGTACTGACTTGTCAACCGTCACTATCGAAGCCTCCCCGATCACCGTGCTCCCCATCAGAGTGTATATTCCATTCCTTCGAGCTCCTTTCATCAAGACCAGGGATCCTTTGCACACCTTCAAAGTCCCAGCTTCCATCTTGATCGTGTAACCCAGTTCATCGAGCATCCCCAAAGAGATCAAGTTTCTCTTAAGCTCCGGAACGTACCTTACACCTCGAAGTACCCTTTCTGTATTATCGTGCATCTTAATCCTCACCGAATCCATTCCAACCACCTTGCATGGTTTATTGTTACCCAGAAGAACACTCGAGTTCTCCTGCTCCTCGAACCCTTCGAGCCATGACTTATTTGGTGTCATGTGGAATGTACAACCTGAATCCAATATCCATTCCCTCTCCGAGCACTCATTCGAAATCACTAATGCCTCTCCAGAGTCATATTCCTGCTCAGCAATAGCTATATCCGCTTGCTGCTTCTGCTCCTGCTTTGTCTGCCTCTCCAGACAATCTCTTTTGATATGTCCCTTCTTTTGGCAGAGAAAGTACTTGACCTTTGGCTGTGATCCTGGCTTTGGCCTCGACCTTGACCTCGAACTTCCCCTGTTAGAGTTCCTCATCTCCGGTCTTCCTCGAGCCGCCCTAGCCACCAAGCCTTCTCCATGAGAGTTCTCTCGTTCCTCGTTCTTCTCATTTAACTCCTTCGAACTTAGAGTTGACTGAACCTCATCCATGGTCAATGACTCTCTTCCATACATTAAGGCTTCCTTGAAGTTCTAATAACTCTTTGGCAGCGCACTCAACAACATCAATGATTGATCCTCATCTCCTATCGCCACATAGATATTTGCCAGATCGAGAATCAACTTATTGAACTTGTCAAGCTGCTCGTTGATCGGTCTTCCCTCTTGCATCTTAAACGAATACAACGATAGTTTAAGATAGAGTCGATTCGCCAGGGACTTCTTCATATATAAGGATTCCAATTTGGTCCATACTTCCGCTGTTGTTTTCTCCTTCGACACCTTCCTCAACACCGTGTCTCCGAGACTCAGAATCAGCGCACTGTGCGCCTTCGCCAGTGTATCTTTCTTCTGTTGCTCCGTCATCGTGTCAGGTAACCCAGCCTCTCCCTTCAAGGCACCATCCAAGCCTTGTTGCACAAACAACGCTTGCATCTTCAACTTCCACAAACCGATATCATTCGATCCCGTGAAGCGCTCCACCTCGAACCTGGCTGAACCCATCGCAATCCTTCTCTATCCACGTTCACCGCACCAATTTGTTGTGAATTGAAGTGATTGCGACACAAATAACTAACAGAAAATACAAGAACACAAAGAATTATAGTGGTTCGAGCGTAAGCTCTACGTCCACTCTTCAAGCCTCCTCGGTGATGATTTTATTATGGTGAAGAAATTACAAAGTATGTGACAATTACAATTGGTGGGGAGCAGGGGTATATATAGGGAGATATTCCTAAACACATAAGGAATATATAACCTAGATATGGTAATAGATATTTAAATCTAAATCTATCTAAAATAGATTTATGCCTATCCAAATCTAATACCAATAAGGATAAATCTTGTCCAACAAGGAAACAAGATATACACAATATATTTTCCATATCTATCCAACTCTAGCTGCTCCTCGAGTTCCTCGACCTACACAGCTCGACCCACTTTACCGGATTAGTCTCCTCGACCCACTCGAACTACTTTCTCGAGTTATATTGAGACTACTCCAACAAAAAATAGTTCAATTATCTATTCAGATCTGTAAAATTAATTCTCAATTCAGCTATACTAACTTTCGGATCTCGAATTGAGAATATATTTTTTAGATCTTGAATTGATAAATATACTAACTTTTAGGTCCTGAATCGATAACTCTCCTTAAAATTAAATTTTACTAGTATATGATGCAGTTTGCTTGATAGATTAACAATTTGTAAATTTGTGTTTAATTAATTATGAATTATAGCTTCAATATTGATAACACGTGGATCAATGAAATTTAAATTAATGTATTCTATATCTCTATTAAAAAAAAGTTTTGAAAAAGTCATAATGAACTTTAATGCATTCATAATTATAAGAAGAAATTAAGAAATTGGTTTCTTAAAGACATTAAAGAGTTGAATCTTCTTTTTAAGTAGAGGAGAAATAATCGAATTCAATTTAATTATACTCAATTACTGATTACTAGGATAGATGATTTCATTATTAAATCGTAACTATAAACTCTAATTTTGTATAAGAAATCCTATTTATTAATATTAAAAATGAACTAAAGCATCATATATAAATATTGAAGCAATTTTCTGAACAAAAGATAAAATATAGAAGTGTGAAAACACACAAACGGATAAGGGGAATCAAACCAGGCAGGTATACATGAGACTAATATCAAATGAAATAATACCATTCAATGATTAATTTTTTAAAAAAATTAGAAAGTTTGGAGATTTTGAGAGATTTTGAGATCGATCATTCTTTCTAAAACAAACTGTCAAATTGGTCCGAACTGACAATTTCAATCGATTCAGGTTCAATTTTTTAATGCATTCGATTTCAGTTGGGTCTGAATTGTTTAGAATTTTCGATTCGATTCAATTTTTTAGACTCAAACTTTGATTATTTAATCTCACTTTGACAGCTGTTATTTCCTCAAGTTAGGGCCTTTTTTAAGATCCAAAGAAGTTTTATTACTTAATATCTTCGGTAATAATCTATTCTCTACATATTAAGATATTTGTTGGGTGTAATAGTGAAAATATTTTATTTATATCTTCATAATATATATTTGAATTTTTCGGGAACATGTTGGTGTGTAAATTCATACATTATTATTAAAAAACATAAAATTCCACAGTAAATTAACACTACTAAAATTCCCTTAATATGAAAAACATTATTAAAGTCAACCAACAAAAAGTTGGGAATTTGTTTGCCAACAACCCGAAAGTGTCTCAGCATCCTATGAAATCTTTATTTTCCTATAATTTTTTAAAAAAAAATCATAATTGTGGTGCGACAAATCTCTAAAAATTATGTTATAATGAGGAGTAATCACGTTGACAACTGTGAAATAAATTTTTTTTTAAAGTGTTGCTTATTCAAATAAAATATGCAATCTTAATTGAAAGAATTTAATGCCCGAATTTATTGTTAATATTATGGTATTTAAGAGTTCAACACTGCAGAATTCAATATGTTTGACTAACAGAGTAATGTTAAACAGAATGTTAGACAAAGTTTAACACGAATTTTAACATGCAGCGGAAAATAAACACAGACACAAAGAATTATTTTTCACGAGATTAGAGATTCTAAACCCGCGAGAGCCTTACGGCCGAAAACAGATTTCAATATGATAACAATGTTTACACAGCAAAATCGAAATAATAAATATTCAAACCTCTTCTTGGTTCACTCCCTCGAAGAAACTTGAATTTACATAGAAGTAGAGACTACAATTATGAACACATCGTATTTACGAACTAACGATTCAATCCTCAAAACTCCTCTACCGTTGGATTCACTCTCCGGAGGTAGGATCCTTCTTCGGCTTGAATGGCTTCGCTAGCTGAACGCACGTGAAACGTTGATTGAGAGATGGGAACGCCTTGATGAAGATCTCGATGAACAAAGTAGGTCGTCCACTTTATTTTTACAATGCAACAGCCTTTATATAGGCCTAGATGAATGCATCCTCGTGTAGATATGGATAACCTCGTGCTTGATAAGAATATCTGCATAAAAATCTCGAGAACAAAGATTAAAGATAGATATGATAAAGATTCAGCTCTATCCCTAAAAATTAGGAACAAATTTTAACATAAATCCCTAAAATCTAGGAAATAGATTTACTCGAGAATATTAATAGATAAATCAAATCTATTCACTTCCAGGTCTATATAAGATATATATCTATCCTAGAATGAACTGAATTCACGAAATATAAGGAATGAGAAAATTAAGGAATGATGAGATTAACTTAGCAAAGTCTAACACAAACATGTTAGACATAGGTGTTAAACATAGCTTCGACTTTAACACCCAGACTTGTTAAACATTGCATCTTCACTAATCATTTGGGTGTGATCCCAATTCCCAAACAAAGAAGTAAAAAATAATTAATTCTTAGTGGAACATTTTTATTTTCATTTGGGATGGAGGAGGGTGAGCTACGGTTGGTGTTGGTCTCGAAATTAGAATGCAATATGTGCAGCGGAAGGTTTTGTGTATGCAGCGGAAGTAAATGTAAGCACAAGCACTGGTTCGTTTAAACAGGGCAAAGTCAGTTTTGTGTATAGTCAATTTAAGCTTAAGTGTCTGTTCCGCCTTAAGTCAGTTTCACAGTTTATACTCTTCAATACTTTGACAAGTATTGAAGGTTCAAGTAGTCAGTTTGTGAAACAGAAAATAGAGCAAGTATAAGGAAAGCAGTAAAGCAGCACACGGTGATTTATAGTGGTTCGGATTTTAATATCCTGCATCCACTTTTTAGACCCAATGTCTGGATAATTTACTAAGTGAATACAAACCTCCTTACGATCTATACACAGTCCGTGGCACCTCCGTCCTCCGGTCAGCTGTGGCACTCGCTTAGGACCTCCTTGTAGACTCAGTCTTCAGGTTGAAGTGGGGACGCACCCCGCAACCACCTTCCTGGTGGGTGGATGTTTACTAGAAAGGTTGGATGTTTAAAGGTTCTTCCCAGAACTCAGGTGGTTGGCATACGCCCATGATAATCAGAATCCAGACTAGGAAACTGACTGCTATGAATATATCTCAGAAAGATATATATACCAAAATGGGCCTCAGCTTAAAGCTTCGGCCTCGTGCCAGGAGAAGATAGCACGGTGGGTAACTTGAGTCGGAGACTCAAGACTCGTGTTTACAACACGGAAAACTCCGAGAGAGTTTTAGTGGGAGAAATGACCTGAATATGCCATTTGTCTCTTTAGACAAGTAGATTTTAAAATATGTTCAGGTAACCCTGTTAAAGTTGAGAGGACAAGTCTTTATATAGAGAGGAGAGCCTAAGGCAATTTGAATTTCTATCCATTAGACACATATATCCAGACATTAGGCTCATGGATTATATTGTCCAATCGTAGCCCATGCCTTAGGTCTCCTTTCTGCTCTGCCCATTGTTAGTTTACTATACACTAACTTTATGTGAGACTCCTTTACAACCCGAGGAACCCAGTTTTGATAACCTCGTACTGGCTTAGGCATTTTACAAATGCCTGAGTCTGACTGAGGCTTTTTATACTGACTTTTGAGAGTTAGTACAACTAAGCCTCATACTGACTTTCCACGGTCAGTATGATAAATCCTCATACTGACTTTCCATAGTCAGTATGAGAAACACCCTCATACTAATTTCTTCAGATCAGTATGGAAATTCCTTAAACTGACTTCTTCTTAGTTAGTTTGGGAAGGCTCTCATATTGACTTCTCCTTGTCAGTATGGATAGACCTAAAACTAAGTGCTCCAACTCAATTTTTGGTTAAGGCTAGGTGTGGTGATAGTAAGCTCTCGAGCATTCTCCACTGCTCGGTCTTCAGCCTAAGTTCTATTACAACTTGATCGATCATATACAAGGATTATAGTTTAGAATTCTAGAAACTGGAAAAACTGACTAAGATGACTTACATTCTTTGACCCACAAAAACATCAAAAGTAAGGAAGGATTTCTCTAACAAAAATCCTAACAAGATATCACCGTCGTCGAGAAAATCACTTTCACCGCCCTAATTTCACAGACAAATTTTTGCTAAGAGAGGTTAAAATTATGGGATCAATTAATGCTTGTTATTTTGGTAGGTGAATCATTTAAGAGGTTAATAGATCTTGCTTATTAATTATGGTAACCACTCCCCAAAAATCAATACAAAAGTCTTCACATTCTTCATTCTAATACTATTATGACAAAAATACCCTTTCGATGATAAAAAAAAATAGAAACAATGATCAAACATGAAATCAAATTCAATCTGTCAATTTGAAAGATCTACATTAGATAACAATTCTTAGTTCATTCACGTATAGACGTTCAACCATGAATGCACCCCCATATATATATATATATATATATATATATAGAGTCATATTCATATGAC
>JAPKLW010000353.1:238490-289916 GCA_026898455.1 Plectranthus barbatus
ATATATACACGATAGACGACGCGATGGTGTGTGTCGTCGCGTCGTCTATATCCATATAGACGACGCACACCACCGCGTCGTCTATAACCGCATGCATAATTATAGACGACGCGGCAAATCGCGTCGTCTATATGGATAAAGACAATGCAAAATTATCGCGTTGTCTATATCCATATAGACGATGCAATTTGCCGCGTTGTCTATTAGCGCCCTCACAATACACTACACGCCTTAAATTTCGCGTTGTCTATTTTAATATAGACTACACAAGGAATTTCCGCATTGTCTATTATGTGTAGTCTATTAATCTTTTTCTTGTAGTGTAATACAAAGGTTAATGCAATGATATATTTAAAAGTACTGTAACGTTAATTAGGTAATAGGAGGATTTAGATAATGTTATTTGATGAACATAGATAATGCAACATAATATGAAAAATAATGTATTGACATATTGTGTTGCATTATCCGTATTCATCGTGCATTATCTAATTATACTTATTAGTATATATTAAGGTATTATAGTATTACATTATCCTTTGTATTATGTTACATTATATAGTTTTAGTTATTACATTATTTAGTTTTATTACAGTTATCTTATTCCGAACATATGCAATAATAATTTCGTTTGAAAGCTAATTAAATTATCTTTGATTTGATATATAATATGCTATGAATATTACATTATTTATGAAAAATATGGTGCATTATTTGTTTACAATTTCAATATTATACTTGGAGTCAAACCTAAAAATAAAATAAAACACGCTATGAACGATAATGTAGTAGATAAAGTAGGGGTGGAAAATGGGTTGAGTTCGGGTTGGCGGGTCGGGTTGTGACCTGATAATAACAAGCGACACGCCAACCCGAACCCAACTCGTATATTTTCGCGGGTCAGAAATCTCAACCCGAACCCGACCTGTTTATTTTCGTGTCGACCCAAAACTGACCCGAAATGACCTGTTTAATTATTTTAAAAATAAAAAAATATATGTTAATTCATTTAAAAATTATTAAATTGTCTTAATTATTTTAAAAATTAAAAAATTGTGTAAAATATTTCAAAATTTTGGTTTTAGGCTATATTTTTTTATTTAATTATATTTCATAAATAATAATAATAATTAATATTATTGGTGGGTCAAATGAGTTCACGGGTCAACTCGAGATTGACCCGAACCCAACCCAAAAATTAAATGAGTTGGACAGGTTGACCCGAAACTGACTCAAAAATTAAATGGATTGACCCAACTTATTTTTTTCGTGTTAGGTTCGTGTCGAGTTGTCGTGTCGGGTTGGAGATTGCCGCCCCTAAGATAAAGAATAAATAATGCATCAACTATCATATAAATAATGTAACATCTACATGGTTAAAAACTGCAACTCAAAATGAAGGATGTGACGTCAAACTTCCGTGGATAACTTCTCTTACAATTTTTATATATCGCCTCTGTCCCCAACATTCACGAATTGTACACCGCTTTTCCTCCCGACTGTTGGCGATCGCGTTGCACCTTGCCACCACAACCATTTCCGCTGCTAGAGATACGTGAGGAGAGAAGAACACCCGAATGTCGTCTCTTACATGCGCAACAACTAATTTCAGTAAAAATAAAACAAGTTGAGAACACAACTCATAATTTCACCAACACACAAAAAAAATTATAAAAATTTCATGCGTGGAGTTGTGAGGGGAGGTAGAACGACAGGAGATTGAGAAAAAAGAGTGAGAGAGTAGGAGATGAGAGAGAGACAATATGAATTTTTCGTGAGAGTTGGATGGTTTTGGTAAGCAATATTAATTTATTCCTAGACAATGACAAAATTAACCTTAATAAATAATTAAATAATAAATAAGAAGTCAAAGTCAACATTTTAAAATTTAATCTCGACCACATGTTTAAAAAAATAAAATGTTAAGATTTGGCCTCATATAACATGTGGGAAGTTGGTAACATATGATTATATATATATATATATATATAGAGAGAGAGAGAGAGAGAGATCCACTCAAGTGCTAAAATTAAAGTTTGTGCTAATTATGAATGAATCTCAGTCATTGGATTGATAGCATCAATGGTTGAGATTAAAGCATAAAGATTAAAAAATTAAGCATAATTTATGTTTGTGCTTAATTGCTTTATCGAATCGTGCTTAATTCGAATAAGCATGATTTATAAAGCAAAAAAGCATAAAATCTGGGAAAATGTTATAATCCCATTGAATATTTTAGATGAATGGTGTAGATTCATTCCTATTTAACACAAACTAATTTTTAGTATGTGAGTCACTCCCTAGTAAGACCTGATCTGGATCATTGATTAATTGTATGAACGCATAAGATCATTTCTTTTTTTAAAAAAAAAATCGGTGCAGCAAAAGAGTTAAAAATTTGCATATAAGGATATTAGTGTCTTTAAACATTAAATTAAATATTCCCACATATTTCCTTACCGAATTTAATGGGATGTGGTTGCATGATTTACGATTTTTAAATTTTTAACCTACCAAACACATTATTCCGAAATAAAAAAAAAAGTTGCAGTATTTAAAGACAAAAGTTGCATTTTGTTGAAGGAAAAGTTGCAATATTTGGTGGGTTTCTTTTTGTGACTAGAATTATATATGCACGATTTTTTTTCCTAATTTCGTGGAATTTGATTCCTAAAATACTATATTTTAAAATTAACTTCAACTTCCTTCCTAGTTTTATGGGATTGAATCTCTAAATTATCGCATCTCAAAATAAATTTTCATTTTTTTTCATGATTTCAAGTTTTAAGTAATTTAAAAAGTTAATAAATAAAAAGTCGACTTATTTATCAATAAAAATATATTTTTTTAATACAATATAAAGCATGAACAATCCTATAACTATTTATATTAAAAATGCAAATATACAGGCATAAAAATGCATATTTCTACACATTAATAATTTTTGCTTACGTTAGAAAGAAGGAAATCTTTATGTAAATTCGAATTAGTATAGTACTACAACTATTATATTGTTATACTGCACATTTACAGGCGTAAAATTTGCAATAATTCGAAATAGAAAAAGTTTTGTAAATAATTAATATTAAAAAACTCTTTATGTGAATTCGAAATAGCAGAGTACTACAACTATTATATCGTTATACTGCATATTTACAGGCGTAAAATCTGCAATAATTCGAAATAGAAAAAGTTTTGAAAAATAATTAATATTAAAAAAACTCTTTATGTGAATTCGAATTAGCAGAGTACTGCAACTATTATATAGTTATACTGCACATTTACAGGCGTAAAATCTGCAATGATTCAAACTAAAAAAAAAAAAAGATGGCGAAAGAAACAGAGAATTTTTCAATTTCAAGAAATTTCCAATATATTTCAATCAACAAATACTAGAGATCTGGAAAAAAAAATGGGGGAGGGAGAGAGATAATAAAATAGTCTAACTATCGTTACAAATTATAAATCTTGGATGGTGCAATCTTCAATTTGATCCATAATTTCATTTTCACAGCGGTGAAGACATGGAGATCCATCCCCAACAAAAAAATAAATAAATTGCAACACAATTCAACAATTTTTCTCATCTTCTTTCCAATTTTCTTTACCTCTCCTTCCTCCGCGACACTACTCTGCGCTTGCGCAATCCAGACATCTAACAAACTCTCTCTCTCTCTCAGGGCTTGTGCCACCACCAACCATTTCTATGGCAATCGTCCTCTTCTTTTTACATGGTATGGAGTTTTTAAAAAATTTACTCAGTGAGATATGATAAGTATCGTTGGCTATATGGAATAGATAAAAGAAAAAAAAAACGTGATATAAGGTTAAGATATGGAGTAATATTAGGAGACAGTTAAGGAATTATTTAAACTACCAAATTATAATTCCGAAAACACCCTTCAATTAAATTAAAAATAGAAGATAATAATCAATAATAAAAGTCAATCAAATAATTTGGGCCATTTAATCTTAAAAATAGAGGCTTGAGATTTAGTCTTATATCTCATCTAGAAGGTGGTTCACATATGATTACAAATATATATAAATCATATGTGAACCACCTCCCAGATGAGAGATAAGAACTAATATCAACCATTTATTTTTGAAATTTAATGGCTCAAATTCTTTTGATGAATTTAATTTATTATTTTTATTTTCCTTTTTAAATATGGTTAGAGGGTATTTTTGGAATTATATTTTGGCAGTTAACTTATTCGTTAATTATCTCCTAACATCACTCTTGAATTATTTACATTAAATATATCCCACGTTTCCTTATTCAATGATTTATATTTCATAAACAATACAGGTTTATATTCAATCAAATGGGACGACGACAGCGATGAATTTGCCATTCTTCTTGAGGCATAGCTGACTTTCAGTATTGTCTTGACGATCGATTGCGGGCGGATGTGCGACGGTGAGAAGTCGGATCGGGTGAATATTCTTGACAATAATCTCACGTGATTTCCAATTTCTTTCATGCGGTAGATCTTCCCCGGTATCAGCGGCGAGAAGTGGAAGGACTGCCCCACCCCTCACTCATAGATGTCAGTGACGAGAATGTAGAAGGTGGTTTTTTTTCTAGCATGAACAGCGGCAATGCGGTAGTTTTAGGGCAGCGACGCAGTGATTTTTTTGCATGTTTTTTTATTTATGTGGTTTTAGTGTATAATTTCATTCAAAAATATGCAGTTATTCCGCATGTAAACATGCATAAATATTGCTATATTTTATGAGTACTGTTTGTATTTGTCGCGTGATATTTCTATTTTTTCCTTGTCTTTAGTAAAGTTGCTACTGTCACGAAATATGCAGTAATTACGCCTCTAATACTGCACATGATTTTCATAATGATAGTAACTTACTTTTAAAAAATTTAAATTTACTTTTTTGTGTAGTTGTATAGATTCGTGCATTAGACATTTAATTACTGCAAATGATTATATCATTTACTGCAGCTAAATTGTATAAAAATCAATTTTTTATTGATAAACAAGTTAAATTTTATTTATGATCTTTTAAAATTGTTTAATATTTGAAATCCCAAAGAACATAAAAATTAATTTGAAATTCGAAAATTTAGTGATCAAATCCCATAAATTTTAGGGGTGTACACGGTTTGGTCCAAACCGGCCAAACCGGCCGAACCGAAATGATTTGGCCGGTTTGGCAAGTGAATTAATCGGCCGGCCGGACCATAAATTTCAAACCGTATAATTTGGTTTGGTCCATGGTTTGAGTACAGAAACCGGCCTTTTGGACCGGACCGGACCGTTTATAATTTTAATAAATATTTAAATTATATATTGTACTAAAAATATTAATGTAGTACATTTAGTGTAGTGGTTCAAGCTATACTTTGAATTTTAAAATGTACAAGTTCAAATCCTTTACGCAAAATCTCTCCTTTTACCCTTATTATCTTCTCGGAATAAGTATGAATCCTATACTGTGCAAAATCATAGAATTTTTATTTTTCTCCTACACTTTTATTTATTTATTGAAATTTAAAATAAATCTTAAACTATCAAATATTACAATCTCACAATTTAATTCAAGCGTTGGTCGGCTTCACCATTGTCGCATCGTAATAATGTGACCTTTTACGAACTATTATGTTTGAGAATGAGATATGAACTATTATATATTGATGTCATAAATTGTTTGTTTCTATTATGATTGTCTTGTACTTTGTCGATGATAACCATTATTTATTTTTTTTAATTTCTCAAATAAATTATTGCTAAAAATAGAATTTTTTTTTATGTTTTAACTTTGCTCGTTAAAGTCATGTTCCAAACCGTTAAACCGGCCGAACCAAACCGTTTTATTTGGTTTGGTTTGGTTTGGTTTGAAAAATTAATTCGGCCGGTTTGGTTTGAGAATTTTTCAAACCGTATTATTTGGTTTGGTCCATACTTCGACCTTCAAACCGGCCAAACCGGACCGTGTACACCCCTAATAAATTTAGGAAGTAAATATCAATTAATTTTGAAATATATTATTTTCAGAATCAAATTTCACAAAATCAGGGCGGAAATCGTGTAAATATGTAACTTTGATCTTCTAAATAATGCAATTTTTTTTCTCAAAATTATGCAACAAATCCAAATACTGCAACTTTTTTCACTAAATTATGTAGCAAATTTTCAAGATAACCGCCCCATTAATTCCGGATCCCGTCCCTTATTCAATTTAGAACTATTCCGAAATTTAAGCAAATTAAATCGTGTGTAAGATATGGGAAGCTGTAAATTTACCATGTAACCCTTTTATGCAACTTTTTTGTTCTTTTATTGCACCGAATTTTCCAGATTTAAAATTAAATCTGGAACGTTAATATTATTAATCAAAGGCTAAGATCAAGTCTTATTTTACATCTAAGATATGGTTTCCACCCTAGTGCACCCTATATATATATATATATATATATATATATATATATAGAGAGAGAGAGAGAGAGAGAGAGAGAGAGAGAGAGAGAGAAGGGAGAGCGGTCTAGATCTTGCCTTTTGCATCTGCCAAATATATTTAAGATGTCATTCAATGATACTCGATATGAACATTCTACTTAGACTATAACTCTACGCGATATCTAAATCCGCTTCTCTAGTAAACAACTTAGCAGCATCAGCTAAGTTACATGAATGGTATGTTGCTCAAGAATTTAGAAGTGTTTCAACTATATGCAACAACTTACATGGTCATCAGCAGAAACAGGAGATTCACCTCTATCTCCTCTTCTCTCCTGAGGTTCTTCACAATTCGAAACACATTCAAATAAATAGAAGGCGACGACAGGTAAATAAGGAACTGAGACGACAGGTAAATATAATTCGAAACACATTCAAATTTTGTGCTAGCAAGTTCTAAGGCTTGAACATGGCAGGATGGCAAGCATCTTTGACTCCTTTTATGCAAATGCAACAATCAAATCCGAAACATGAAGAACGCTGTGATGCAGAATATATACCGGACTTCTGAGATGTACCGTGATGCTGAACTCCCGGGATTTCAGGCTTGTTTGGTGACAATTCATCATCCCATTTGCACAATGTGAAGTGCAGTAACTCTGCATCTGAGTCATCTGGAATAATTGATATAAAATCCATCACTAACACAGAAAAAGTTCATATAACCACCATTCCAGAGCTTGGGGACTACACATGTTTTAGTTATACACACCAAAGGGCAGGCAGATAATCCTGCAAACCCACATTATCATAGCCCATATGATCATTGGTGAGATTTGAGGTCAATTTCTGAATCAGAAATTACCCCTTTCTGAACTAAACTAGATTCTCTTACACCACATATGAAATACAAAACCCAGTATCATGAATCCTGTTCATAATCTCTGTAAAAAAAAAAAAAAAAAACAACTTCTCAAGAAAAGAAAGAAAAAAAAAAGAATCTACTCATAGTTGATGTAAATATTTCCCAACAATCACAAAGTTGAACTTGCCAACTCCAAGATCCTATAGTTTGTGCAAATTCAAGCAACAAGAGCCAGGAAACCAATTGGGTAACCCTAAGAATCAAAGATCAGTCATTCTTGCAACAACACAATGATAATTACTGTTTGCTTGAATAGAAACAAAAAGGGTTCGAGAAAATCAAATTAATTTTACCTGATGAAGGGTTGATGACAAGGAATTCATAAGAAATAGATAAGCATCCATGGAATCCAAGAAATTCAATACATGTCGATCACTTTCCTTCAGCTCATCAGCTGGTTCACTCCCATCATCAGACCTCTGCATTCTTAGCAGAAATCAAATTAATTTCTTGAAAAATACGCAAGTTCTTCTCGTAAATTAATTCTATGAAAAAAAAGGTAAATATTATTTTATTCTACATTATTCGACATAAAAATAATTTATTTTTCAGCTCAAATTGTGCTACCAAAAATAATGAATCATGGAAAGGAGTTCACCAAGCTTGGCTTTTCCAAAATTGGATTAAAATCAACACAAATGGAAGAGGAGTCTTTCACAATTGTGGTTGGTTTTTTGCAGGCATTGGATTTGCTGCCATTGACTTTTTTCTGTAATAGTTTGGGCTTTTCTATCATGGCGGCTGGGTTGAGATCGATCATACTATATAATTCAACGCTTCAGTTTCCACTGATTTTCAAATTTTTTTTCCACATTATTTATTTTATGCACGTGTTTTTCCGACTCACTATGCTAAATTTTAATTTTATTAATGCATTTATTTAAATACACCCACTCTAATTGGAAATTTTGAATTCATGATTTTATTTTGTCACTTTCACTATTACACTCCGAATATCGGAATATGAGAAGTGTTTGATGCTGCCTTGTTCGAGTTCACAATTTTAGTTTTACTTTTTTTCGATTTCTTTCTTAATTTTATGGAATAATGTATGAACACTTTAAACTAGACCTTCCTTTATAATTTGAATTTTGAAGTTTGTTACACGAAAATAACCACCCTTTTATATAAGTCAATGCAAAGTTTTGCTTCAACGTTTTTGAATAAAACTCATCTAATAACACAATGCATAGACGGAGGCAGGTCCATTGATTCTTCTTTGGAGATTTGATTAAATTTTATGTTTAAAAAGAAATACATAATTAAGTAGAACTAAGAAGAAAAAGAAAAAGTTGAATACTCCTATGCATTTTTAGTTCTTCATACAATTATTTTCTTTATCTTAAGCTCCTCTCTCTTCCCTATGTAGATCTGCGCAAATCTATATATTGTTTGGAGTGGGTTGCAACCTTCCTAATAAATTTTTTTTTTCCAATTTTAGTAATAAGTTGATATGATATATTTATAAGATAATTCTTTAACGTCAAATTAAGAAGAAAAGGGGGTTCAAAATGAAGAAGGAGATGTGAGGGTGTTAGGGATTATATTCCTTTTCTCATTTGTTTGTTTTGATGTGTCAAATAAACTACCAGTTAGTGAGTCTCTTGGTAGGATTAACCTATATTATCGAGTTGTAAATTGAAGTTGATCGCAAGCTTGTTTAAAGTTTGCTGGTTGAATGCCTTCACCAGTAAAAGGTCTTTACCTCTGAAGGTAGCTGACTGACACTTCATCATCAACTGATGTCTGCCAGCAAGATGTCACCAGTCACCACCAAGGGCGATTCTCAAATCAGCTATTAGAGACAACGGAGTCAAGACAAGCATGTTCATTACAAGTTCATATTTTAAGAAATGAGATCTTAAAATCTGTTATCCTTAAAGCTTGTTCATCCAGAGAATCAACCAACAAACATTCTTCGGACTCGCTTAGAGTCATTCTGACCAAAGCCTGCAAAGTCCACCCACTCTGGCAACAAAGGACGTAGCAATTCAGGAAAAGTGAGACTGTCGATTGGACGGGTTCCTTTTGTCTCACAACGATACGAAATTCAAACCTCTCATGGAACGCCTATAAATAGAGGTTGCAATTCAACTAGAGGAGGTTACGAACCTATTGAATCCATTGAAAGCGCTGAAACTCTGCAGAAATTCAAACTCAAGCTTTCAAAAACATTCAGGTTGTCTATCAGCTAACGCACTATGTTTCTTGGACACGAGACACTTAGCAATCCTTGTTAAGTGTTATTCTTAGCCGTCTTACCGTCAAACTAAAAAATTATATTGGAGTTTCCACAGCTATTACGGGTTTTATACCGCAAGCTGACGAAGTTCAGGGAAGAACTCAAAGCCCCACGATTAGCTAAAGACTAAGTGGTGTGTCCACGTTTCAAATCTGAAAAAGTGAAGGAGATTGAAGGACTTGGCGAATGCGCCAGTGGACTGCTAGACACGGGCATTTACAAGCCAACAATAGATTGTGTGACATCTTTGTAATTCGAAGCTTAGTGATTTACAGACTGCTAGTCTGAAGATATGACGTAGGACGATTTAGTCCGAACCTCTATAAACTTTTGTCTTTTTATCGCTTTCTTAAAGTTTTTGCATTGGATTTAAAACTCAACACCTCAAGTGTTGGAATATTGTTTAAACTTGATTAAATAATATATCACTTGCTAAAACAAATCAGTTTTTCGATATCCAAGTTAGTGCCAGGACAACCAGCTGATTTGGGACCAACATAGAAAACTAAGGATGAGGAGAATTGATTTTTTTATTTTTTTATTTATTTTTCATTTTTAGACTTTTAACCGTAAGTTTTTATGTAGTATAGCAATTAGTTTTAAAATATTGGTTTTATAGATATTAATCATTATTATAAACTAGTTTTTATTTAATTATAATGTATATATAGACGGAGTAATTATGAGTATCTATCCCAAATTTTTTTGAAAAAAATATTAAATTCTATCCTACATTATATTCAATTATGTACTAATAATTTATTTTGCCATGTCAATGCCACATAAGATGTTTGTGATGATGTGGCATTAAGTAATTAAATATCATTAATATTTCAATTTATGTAATTAATTTTTTTCAATTTTCTTTTAAAAAATTTAATTTAGTTACGTGTTTTAAATTCAATTACAAAACTTTTGTTCTGCTTACATTATTTTAAAATTTAATTAAAGCTCAATTTTAATTTAATTACATGGGTTTTTATATCACCTGTAATTTAGTTGCATGAATAAGTTTAATTTCAATTTAAGTATTAATTTAATTAAGTCTTTTTATTATTACATTATTTAAAATCAAGTTTTTTTAATTAAATGATTTTTAATTTGTAATTAAAAATTAATTATTATTAAATTTAATTTTCTATAAAATTATTATCCAAGTTTAAATATTTATAATATTTAAATACTTAGAATTTTAAATTCATTTTTAAATTTTGATGTAATTACCACATCATCAATTTTTTTCATAGAAAAAAAATGTCACGTTAGCTCCAACATGACATGGTGCTGATGTGAAAAGAAAATTAATAATAGTGTAAAATTACATAATTAAATATAACACTCCCTCCGTGTCATTAGATTCGTCCATTTTTGTTTCGGCACATAAATTAATATTTGTAAGTGTAGTGGAATTAATATTTTATTAATGTGAAACAATTTTTTTTTATTTTAGGAAATTTGACTAATCTGATGGGACAGACGAAAACAGAAAAATAGACTAATTTGGCAGGATAAAGGGAGTATAATATAGAATTCCATAAATTTAAAATTATGAATATAATTTCATAAATTGTGAAAAGTGTATAATAAATAACTATAAATACCTTTAATAAATTTGAGGGTACGACTCCAACTTTAATTCAAAATCCCAAAATAATGTTTAAAAATTTCAAGTAAAATCGGGTGTGTACGGAGATGGGGGGGAATAGTGCACCTACACCCACACAGTTTCAACTCCTCCAACCAATCACAGCTTGACAACCATTCCCACAAAACCACCAAGCAGATTCCCAAAACCGCTCACGTCAACATTCAAATCATATCTAAATTCTAATCCATCGATCCATATTCCCACACACACATTATTACATGCTCACATACATACACACACATACATATACATACATATATATTATTACATATAGATACAGATACATACGTACTTGATTCACGTACAAACTCATCGAGAAAGACATATCAACCAAATTTGTACAACCACGATTTACCCACTTTATATTTGTTTGTATGTATATATGTATATATATATATATATATATATCATCTTTTTCTTTTTCTTTTTCTTTTTCTTTTTTTAATTTACCATATGGAGTGATAAAGAAAATATCTGAGTGGTGAGGAGTGCGACAGAGCATGTACATGGAAACGGTAAAAACGAGAGCAACTAATCATCATCATCATCATCTCCACCATATACATATACATATACATATATATATATATATATTATATTGTAGACATATACATACAGATTAAGAGAGAGAGAGAGGGAATGGGGCGTGGGAGGGTGCAGCTGAAGAGAATAGAGAACAAGATTAATCGGCAAGTGACTTTCTCGAAGCGGCGATCGGGGCTTTTAAAGAAGGCCCATGAGATCTCCATTCTCTGCGACGCCGATGTGGGATTAATCGTCTTCTCCACCAAAGGGAAGCTCTTTGAATATGCTACCGATTCTTGGTATAATTTAATTTCTTCAACTCTTCTTTAATTTTGCTGCTTTTTTTTTTTTTTTTTTTTTTGCTGATTTAGAAAATGTATATTTATATATAGATAGATTTTATTGCATCACATGGTTTTTCTTACACAATCTTTGTTTTTATTTTATTTTTTTCGTAATATTTGATATTTCCATTTGTATGCAGTTGGACAGCAGAGGATATATGTTTTTCTTGTTTTGCTCGAAAACCCTTGAAATATGCATCGGAAAGGAAATGAAAAACAGCATAAAAAAAAACATTCTGCTCTGAAAGACTTAAATTTGATAAAACACATCACCAGGCTTTTTGTATATTTATCTTTATATTTTTTTAAAATTTTTAAGATTTTTCTTTTTCATTTTTGCTATTTTCTTATAAACTGAAACCTCTTTTTGCAGTTTCTGTCAATAAACTAGTCCTGTCAAATAGTTTCCAATCTCCACTTTTTTCATGCTTAACTTTCCTCACATTTTGAATGATATTAATTTAAATATAATTAATAAATTTATACATATTTCTTGGTTATTGCACAAAATATAATGAGTTTATCCATCGATGTTTATATATCGACATAATTATATTAATTAGTCTACGGATCAAGAAAAATGCACACACTTGATATGTATAAGATTTACTGCAAAACTTGAATACATTTCTTTACTCATTTAAATTATTATTATTATTATTATTATTAATTTTTTCTTTTGGAAATACTTGCACATCTTATTATCCACATTTATTTCATACTTAAGACACTAATAACTTTGATGCCATATCCAATTTTAGTGTTTGAGCATATATGGACTCATCACTTATTTACCTCATTTTCTTTACACAATTAAAATTGCTTCAACTTTTTAGGGTTTCTTTCCACTTTTCTTCTTATGCTTTTTAAATATATTTACATTATTTCTTTCTTTTTCCAAAAAAAAAAACCGAAAATGTATGTAAAACTGCTTCCAATCAAATGCTTTGCCCAAATCTTTTGCAATTTTGGGACTTTGATTTAATTAATTTGTTGTTGCTAATTTACCCTTAATTTTATTCTCAATGCTAATTCAGTTGGTATTTATTAGTTGGGTGAGTTTAACTTAAGAATATTAAAAGATGCATGGTAATTAATAAATTGGTATATCAACAAGTAAATGACAATCACAACAAACTTGATTGAATTAGTAATAATCATAATATCATTTTTTATATCTAACTTGAAATTTAATTTGTTAGCATTCATTATATGATATTATGATTTGTTACTTAATAATGAGACTATACGGGGACGATACCCTTTTTAAAAAATATTATATTATGAATTACTTGAAGATTTAATAATAATTAAATGTGCATATATATATATTGATTGTTATCAATATTGTGAGTAGACATTTGATCAACCGGAATAAATATTGTAAATGGAATTTAAGAATGAGTATAATTAACTAGAACAGGTATTCACAAATTCATTGCGAAAGTAAAGTTTAAAGTAGATGGTATTATGTTTGATGGCAAAGTCTCAGATGAGACGGTCTCCTCATTTTTATTGTGAGACGAATTTAATGAAATGATGTATTTCTTTATTGCAAATGATGTTTCACCATTTTTATTGTGATATGAGTTTAATGAAATGATGTATTTCTTTATTGCAAATGATGTATTTCTTTGTTGCAAATAATGTACTCCCTCCGTCCCAAGGGAATTGTCCCCTTGGGACATGGCACAATAACCAATGTAGTGGAATGTGGTAGAGATAGATAAAATTATTATTTTATTAGTTAGTGTGTAAAAACTTTCCATTTTAGGTAAGGGGACAATTCGTGTGGGACGGACAAAAAAGGAAAGAGGGACAATTCGTGTGGGACGGAGGGAGTAATTCTTAAAAATGAAATGATGTATTTAACTTATTAAAATGATGTATTAAGGTCCGTCTCACAATAAAAAAATAGTGAGACCGTCTCTCAGGAGACCAACTCATGTTTGATATATAGTGGTGAAACATTTTCTTTGCCAATAAGTGAGAGGTTATAGTTTCGAATTTTCTATAAACATTAGGGTGTTAGTAATAATTAATTTATTATTGTTTAAAAAAAGTTTAAAGTAGATGGAACTCGTCCAAAATGCATGCTAAATCGATTTATGAATTACTTCTTGTATATAGAGATTGAATTAGATGTTAAAAGTATATGTTTATGTTAAATAGGAATAATCTACAAAGTAGAGATTTTCTCAACTTAAATCTTTTATTTTTTAAGAATAACATATATAGCTACAAAAGTTTATTGAACAAAAAAAACTTTTAAGCTTAAATACATGGCCAAAAACACAATATATATATATATATATATATGGTTGCATTTAAGGTTGAACCATACATATATTCTGAATAAACTATAAACTTTGATTATAATATATGTGATATTTTATTATGACGTGCATGATATTTCATTATAATATTACATATAATACTTTATTATGGGACTTCATTATAAAAATATACTATAATGCAAAATCACTCATGTTATAATGAAAGTTCTTACATATTATAATGAACAGTTCATAGTTCGTTCAGGGTATTTAGTTCGGAAAAAAATACAATTATATATATGTATAGATAAAGGGTGCGAATTTGTTTTTATTTAACTATGAATCTATTATGAATTGAGTTAAGATGTGTATAGAATATGATGATCATTAGTGGAATTTAGTTAAAGTAATCGATATAATCACCATTTTCAAGCTTGATATTGTGCTATAGTATTTTGGTTATATGATCAAACCAATTCAAGTATTTAGTTTTGGAGAGATAAATGCACTTAAGAAATATACTTAATTTTAAATCATTATTATTTAAAAATAGATCAATATTGATGGAGACAATCGATGTAGAAGCTTCATATTAAATTGGAGTATTTATATTAGCATTGTTGAAATTAAATTGGTATCTCTAAATGAGTTGATGCATAATTGGTAGTTTGGCACAGTGTAGACAACTCATTTTTTGATATTTCTTTAAAAAGATTAAAGTTTATATAATTTTATTTATTATTTACTAATATTCATAGATTTGATATAGTAAGTTTTAAAAAATAGTTTACCGATTAATTATCACCGAAGCCCGCCCTAACGCTACATCCTACCCAATTGTCCGACTAACGCCTAATGAGTTTTACAACCATATATAGAAGAGAAAATGATTTAGTCGCATGCATGATTAATGCTACCTTTTTGGATACTAATTTGAACTTGTCTAGTTTAATTTCTCATTATATTATTATTTTTGACAGCATGGAAAGAATCCTTGAACGATATGAAAGATATTCGTATGCAGAAAGGCAACTAAAAGAGCCTGACCTTGAATCGCCAGTATGAATACCTTCAACACTACCTATTTCAGAATTTATGTATACATGGAAATGAAGAATTGTATTTATGTATATTAATTATATGCATGGTTTTGACAGGCAAGCTGGACTTTGGAGCATGCTAAGCTTAAGGCTAGAATGGAGGTTTTGCAGAGAAACCAGAGGTTTGATATTTATTTCGAGTTGGGTTATATATAATGTCAAATTGAGGTTAGGGAGAGTTCGATTCTGAATCTCTCACCCACTTAAAAACGAGAGATGTTAGAATATGAAACTTATTTTAGATATTTTATAAGAAAAATCTAGAAATTGGGAGAAAAATGTAGAGATATTTTTCGTTTGTTCCAATTTATTAGTCTCACTTATCTTATTGGTCTGTTATGTTTCCTAAAATAACAAACTTGTAAATTATTAATTTCACTACACTCATAAATATTGGTCATTGTATCGTTTCAATTTGAGACTAATAATTAGGGAGAGTATATGAATAGAATTCTAGATTAAAGAAAGAAAAAAGGTAGATTAGTGGAGAATATGTAACCAAGTTTTGGAAATGAATTGATAAAATTGCTTTACAATTTACAAGAGCTCTATTACTCTCACTTGCGCACACATTCACACACATCAATATATTTCCCAAATAACTCTTTCTACATAAATTCAAATTCACATTATTTTAATAAGTTAAATACATTATTTACTGAAAAAATTATATTATTTACAATAAAAAATACATCATTTGCAGTAAATTCAGTATTTCAATATGAGACCGTCTTACTCAATTGCCTTGATTTTAAATATTTATTTTAATTGTGAAATTTATTTGATTATTTATTGCAGACATTATGTGGGAGAGGAGCTAGAGACTCTAAGCATGAAGGAGCTCCAAAACTTGGAACATCAAATTGATGTTTCTCTTAAACACATTCGTACACGCAAGGTACATTTTTTTTTCTTACATAAATTTCGTTTGGTTATTTATTTATTTCTTAGATAGTAAATTAAAAGAGTATTATCTTTTGGGTCTTGAATCGACGATTAAATTATCTTTTGAGTTCTAAATCGAAAATTCTCCAAATTAAATGAAAATAGAATACAGTTGAGAAGGTTTCGAATTCGATCTACTCTTTAAATTCAGTGATGTTTAATTTGGGTTTTTGAAAATTCTTTTGATTTCTTATTCATTTAAAATATGATGGAGTTTGTGTTTGTGTTAAAATTAGATCAAGTTTGTCTAATCATTAGATTTTTTTTAATAAATGTACATTAATCTTAAACACACACCCAGATGTTCCCCTGAGAGTTCGAACATGTGACCTCTCAGTCACAGGAAAGGTGCTTTAACCACTGCAACCCGAGCGAAGGGACTAATCACTAGATTTTTAACTGCTTATAATGTTAGAGCTTTCTTTAGAAGACATTAATGCTCCCTTCTCCATAAAAATAAACAAAAATCAAGATTTATATATAGCTTGAATTCTAGAAGTTGTGGATACTAATTTACAAGTTTTTTACTTGCAGAACCAACTCATGAATGAGTCCATTTCTGAGCTCCAGAAAAAGGTGACTACCTTGGCCTTTTATATATTTTTTCTATATATGCAGATAAAAATCTTTAAATTTGTCTAGTATTATGGAATTTTAGTGGAAAACTATGTAGATTTATATGTGACTCTTGCCAAAATGCTATGAACATAGCTGTAATAAAAAAGGGTGGTATCAGTTCCCATCTCGGGTTTGTAATTGGTTTAAGCGTTTTGTTTGTGTTCAATAGATCATTAGTTCGAATTTGAATGAGAGCATATGGGTGAGGTAGGATTGAATTAATGCATTGTATATATAAAAGGTGGTATCATGTGCTGTAGTTTAATGGTACTAATCTTCATTCTTAGGTGGGTGAAAGATTTAGGATCGAATTCTCCCCAGATCTAATTTAAAAGGACAATACAATCAGCTTTTCTTTGATCGGAAAAAAATAGTTTATCTTATACTTGGATAGTTTTAAATAGTTTGGTTATTAAATTAAACATTCAAATTGATTGGATTGAAATTAAAAACATGCGTTATTTAAGATATAATTAAATATTTTGCCAATGTTAAGTGACCGAACATATTGATTTGTTCATCATCTAGTTTGTTGAGAATAGTGTCAACACTTTTTTACGATAAAATTTGTTAGGTGTTAGTTGGAATGTTTCTTAATTAGTAAATTTATATTTTAAATATATGAATATTAGGAAAAAAAAATTTAATTTTAATTTTAATTTTTATTTTTAATGTGTACTGTAAAGCCCAGTAACTAGTTCTGCTAAACTTGATAGATCTTGTTAAACCAGAACATATGTAACATAATAAATCTTATAAATAGTATATTTGAAATCTTATATTAAAATCAAAAATCAAGAATCAAGAATCAAGAACAAGTTAACATTACATTGCATCGATTCAAATTATTGTAATTGTTTGATGCATGTTTCAGGATAAGGCATTGCAGGAACAAAACAACTTCCTCATGAAGAAGGTAATTCATAAAATCATATAAATATGCTTCTCAATTTAATTCAAATCTAAAAACCGAAATTAATTATGTTTCACCTAAGTTTTTAAAAGCATTATGTTGCCAGTGATCAGCATAGGCATTTTGATTGTACAGATCAGAGAGAGAGAGAAAGAGATGGCCGGAAAGACGCCGGCGACGACGGAGCAGCAAAGCCATGACCTCAACACCTCTGGTTTCGATCACCCACACACTTTGGGTTCCATGAACATCAGGTAAACAAATAAAAAAAAAAAAAAAAAAGTAAAAATCGTTTGTAAATTAGATATTCATGTTTAAATATGCACGTTCATGCATGCATGCAGCGAACTGTACCAAGCTCCGGGAGAAGACGGCGGAGGAGAAGAGGCGGCGGTGGCGGCGCAGCACCAAAACAACTTCTCAAGTCCGGTAATGCCCTCATGGATGTTGCACCACATAGACTGACGGATAACATGAAAACACAGCCAATTTCATATGAATATTTCGTAAATTCCAGAGCTAAACTAGGAGAGGGAGAAGCAAAGATTAAAATGGAGAGAGAGAGAGAGGGAGAAGTAATCTTTATGTCTACCCTTGTTAGACTACTAAAATACTAGTGTGTGTATCACTTTGTATTATTGAAGGTCATACAATGTTAATATATATATATATATATAATTATGAATTACTATGTTACAAGGTGGAGCTCATTTCATGGGACCACGTAATTATATAATTAGAAAATAATTTTAGACATATGCAAATAATTTGGCTTTACACAATTTTTAGATTAATTTCTCCATAAATGCTCTAGTACATTGTGAAATATGTATTAATATTTTTAAGTGGTATGTGATAATGTAATATTAGTATTGAGATAAGTTATACTCCCTTCGTCCCATTGAAGTAGTCCCATTTCCCATTTTTGTTTGTCCCATAAATTAGTCCTATTTTCCTAAAATGGCAAATTTTTTCACACTCACCAATAAAATATTAATTACACTACACTCACAACCCTTAATCTCCGTCCCGAAAAGAAATGGGACTATTCTAATGGGACGGAGGGAGTAATAGTTATAAGCACATATAGTTTATTACTCCCTCCGTCCCGGTGAAGTAGTCCCTTTTCTTTTCGGCACGGGAATTAAGGGTTGTGAGTGTAGTGGAATTAATATTTTATTGGTGAGTGTGAAAAAGGTTGTCATTTTAGGAAAATGGGACTATTCTATGGGACAAACAAAAAAGGAAAGTGGGACTACTTCAATGGGATGGAGGGAGTATTATATAAGCTATTGACACGTGTTATATATGCCATGATGGGTGTTTCCAACATTTTTGCAAATTCCCCATCATGTCATATTATTTGGAATTGAAGAATTCCAGCTCTCTTTCCCACATACAATTAACATAATTTATGATATTTTAATATAATTCTTGCTGTCTCCATTTGGCCAGTACATAATTTAACATATATCAATATATTTCTTCAACAAACCAAAACTAAATTAATTAAATAATAACTCATATTTATAAAACCAAATGAAGGACGCATTTTGTTGGGCTGGTCCAACCGGTGATTCATCGACTCAATCAATTCAAAGCCAGCATGTCTCAAATTCATTTGGGAACGGAAGCACACAAAAGCACTTAAGGCATAGCGTCAACTAGGGGTGTGCGCGGTCCGGTTTGACCGGTTTAAGGGGCAAAGTACGGACCAAACCAATAGGTACGGTTTAAAATTTTTACAAACCAAACCAGCCAAATAATTATATCAAACCAAATCGGCCAAACCATATTAAAACGGTTTGGTTCGGCCGGTTTAAACGGTTTTAAGATTATTCAACTAATAATATTACAAAAAATAAAACTTGTATATCAATTTTGTTATTAGATATTGATGAAATAATGATACACAAAATAAAACTAATATAAATATATCTCGCTTGTCATTAATTATAAATATGAGATAAGTAATAAATAAATAATATTATGGTTGCAAGAAACAATAAAATATAAGTTGATTTATAGGGTTACAATTCAAAAGAATATAAGCATCGGACATATATATCAATATAATTGATATTTTAGCTTTCTATCAAATAATATTTTATTATCATTATTATATTTAAAATTATATGATTTATATTGCCGGTCCGGCCAAAATGGTCGGTTTCATCCTTCAAACCGTCGGCCAAACCAAATCATCCGGTTTGAAATTTTTTAAACCAACCCGGCCAATCATTTTTCTCAAACCAGCCAAACCGGCCAAATCATTTTGGTTTGGCCAGTTTGGCCGGTTTCAACCGAACCGTGCACACCCCTAGCGTCAACGTCGATCCCAACTTGTCCTTTATATCGACCACAAAACGAGCTTACAATCGAGGAGAGACCACAACCTTTCACAGGATTCGACAGTGCAGTCTAAGGATCAGGGGCATCACCGACCCCTTCTCTGGGTTTATATCGACCCCACAACGAGCTCATCATCGAGGTAAGACCACAGCCTTCCAAAGGGTTCGGCAGCATAGTCTAAGGATCGGGGTCATCACCGACCCCTTCTCTGGATCTATATCGACGCCACGACGAGCTCACCACCGAGGAGAGGAAGTAACCCCTGTGGGGACCTGGCGGCTGAGAGTCATTGCTAACCCTAACCGACCCCGAAAATCACGGGCATTTGCAATTTTTCTCTCCGACGACCAAGGCATCAATTAGAGTTTTTATCCTCACCTTTTCGTCTATAAATAGGGGAAATTCACCCAATTTTTGTATTGATTTTCCTCTCTAAAGACTGTACTGAAACTCTGTCAAAATATATACTGATACGATCTATTTTCACGCTCATTCCACCACATTTATTGTGTTATTTCCTACTCGCATTATATTTCTCTCTATCTTGCATTCCTTAATCTTCAATTAACTGTTTTTGATTACCTTATTCTTGTTATTATTTGTCGTTCAATTTAACAGTTCCAAGAGCTCCGTCTTATCCGAAAAATTGAACCTCAATATTTGGCTCCCACTGTGGGGCTCTTGGAATTAAATTCTCTTTGAATGGCAGGTAACAATAGGGGTGTTCATGGTTTGGCCCAAATCGGTCAAACCGGCCAAACCGGATTAATTTGGCCGGTTTGGCCGGTTTGAAATTTAATTTTCAAACTGGCGGTTTGAAAAATTCGAAACCGGATAAATTTGGTTTGGTTACGGTTTGGAGACTCAAACCGGCCGTATGGGCCGGACCGGCCGTATTTATATGTGTATATATATATATATTAAATATATTATAATTAATTAATATAATTTGTTGTTCATTTGTTAAGTTTCTACTATTTTGTACAATTAACCCATGTTTAAATTTATTGGCCAACATACTACAGTTTTAGTTTTATTTTTTATTTTATAAAAAATCAACTAATAAGTATTAACATTGAATATTATTCTTTTATATAATTTCTTTAAGATAAATTAAGCATGAACATTATTATTATAATTTTACTCATCTCTTTCGATTTTACATTCGAATTTTAAGGTTATAATTTTAATACAATCGACTCATGTGTTTTTTTTGGTTTTACATTAAATTAAAAATATAAGACTTTTAAAATTTAAAATACATTATTATAAGTAGTAATAAATAATAGAAATCAATTAATTTTTATTTAGGCCCTAGTTTTCTACAAATTATAGTAGATTGTAGAAAGTTGCAACATATTTCATTTCAAACCGCCAAACCGGCCGGACCAAACCGTTTTTATATGGTTTGGCCGGTTTGGTTTGGAAAAATTCTTTGGCCGGTTTGGTTTGGAAAATTTTCAAACCGTACCTATTGGTTTGGCCGAGATTTTTCTTCCAAACCGGACCGCGAACACCCCTAGGTAACAACGAGAATGCCGACGACCTCCCCAGAGGGCCTGACGGAACGATAGAGCTCATCCCCATAGAGGAGCTAATTCGACAAACTCAGCGGGTATTCGGGCTGCAGGCACCCTCGTCTACGACGATCGACGCTGCACTGGCCCAACTCACCCAGAAAATGGAGGAAAGCCAGCGTCAGATAAAAGAAATGGGCACCCGAATCTTGCATCTCCACGCAACCAACCATGATTTGCGCAAGGAGAACTACCAGCTACGCATAGAAATAGAGACCCTTAGGAACCGACCGTACATCGAGGAGTCAGGATCGACAAGTCGCTTGTAGACCAAACCAAGAAGAAATTTAGCTGACGAACTTGGTGACGTGGTCTACGCCGACCCAAACAGGGTGGTCAACACCGACCGACGTGATGGTGTTGAGAAAATGGATACGACCAACCCTGTGATGCTGGGGCTGCGTAGAAACCTGGTCAACACCGACCCGAACATGGAGAAAATGTATATGGCCAACCCTGTTACGCTGGGGGTGTGTAGAAACTTGATCAACACCGACCTACGTGATGTGGTCTACACCGACCCGAGCATGGACGAAATGTATATGACCAATCTTGTGACGCTGGGGCAGTGTAGAAACCTGATCAACACCGACCGACCTGTCTATACCGACCGATGTTGTTGGAATTGTATACATAAAAGCATTATGATTGGTATATTGGGAAACATTATGTTTGATATACTGGTAATCATTAATGACTTGCAATAAACAACTCCTGTCTGAATTAACAATCATACGATGCGAACAAACACATCCAGTTATCTCGTCGATAGGGAGATCATACGGTGTGTAAGAGATCACAGAAGATCGTATAGATCGTTCGACCTAGCGAGATATAAACAGTTATCACAGCTGAGACAGTTTCTGGTTTGGCTGTCGGTTTAGGCTGCGGCACACAAGTCCATAAGTGGTTTATCTTGACTGCTTTGTGTGACCGGTACATCTCAATGTATTGATAGGATCAACAGTGAGATGAACCATTCTACTTGACATATGAATGAGTAAAGATCTCGGTAACTTGGTCGGATCTAAAGTCTATTGAAAGCTGAGGGGCACATATGAGTTGACTGTCACTTTGACTTGCTATGGTGGAGAGTCTTACATGTACTCGTATATCTGCATCTTGGGTGATGGCAGTTTGTGTGGGGTTTCCTCAGGCTGGATTTAGATAACCATATCCGTTTCAGGATGGTGACATTCCCTGGGAAGCTCACGAGGTTCGTTATGCTAAGTCCTGCAGGCTGAATCATTGATTCAAGCATAAGCGATAAGGGTTGAGTGGTACTACTCAGGAATAATAAGAGATTAATTAATTACAGCTAATTGTCATACGCTGAATTAATTAATGAATGTCTGAAACCTTAAATATGGGGATTAACCAAGTCAATGCAACCCGTTCCTAATAATGTGGTAATAAAGGGGTAGGTCAGCATTAATTCTCTGGTGGCATGAATTAATGTTTACTAATTAATTATGTTCTGGGTTGAACATGGAATTAATTAATAGGATGCCCACTTTATTATTTGCATTTGATCCCTGGTCTGGCCCAACACTGCTCAGAGCCCATTAGGGTTTATTAAACCCTAATAGCCCATTCTCAGATCTATATAAATAGATGAATCTCTCATTTTCCCACATAAGTTTGAAGTTTCAAATCAGAAACCCTAGAGAGATTGTGAGAGAGTGGGCGGTTGTAGATCCGGTAGCGTATCCTCACCAGATTTCCGGATCGAGCAAGGGAACAGATCAGAAGATCAGATCTGTAGGAACACCATCGCTTTGATCGATTCCAGATCCAGATCTGCACCATCTTCATTGCCATCATCGATCTAGATCTGTAGATCAGTCCTTGGAGTCTCAGGTATTCCTTTGAATCTACGAATTAAATTAAATAGGAGCATGCATAGGGCATTTACTGTTTGTCATGATATTTATTTTGATATTTATAAATCGAATCCGGAGTTATAATAAATGGCGATTCATGTCCCCTATTGTAGACTCAGTTCCTACAATTGGTATCAGAGCCAGGTTCGTATTTTATGGCTCTGTCGGAAAATAAATTTGACAAACAGTTTATGCATGTTATTTAATTTATCTTGGATGGTTTTTTTTGTCGTGGATGTTTTTGTTCTCGTGGCCCCTCATTGTTTTTGGTTTTGTTTTTAATCGCGAGAAAATCCGTGATTAGATTGATAGAAAAAATATGTAATAGACTAGATCTATTTTGTATTTTTTATTATTCAATCTGTAAACCAAATCTGTTCGAGAATGAAGAATCAGCGACAACAAGTGTGCAGCAGCAGTTTCCGGTGGCTGGACAGGCTCAGCCGCGTGCGGTGGTAGCCGGCGGCGGTGGCTGCCGGCAGGCGATGCAGTGGCCGCGCGCAGGAGGCGCGCGGCGGTGTTCACCCACCAGCAGCAGTTCGCGACTTCCATCTCCCTCGCGTTACCGGCGTGCGGCAGGCGGAGGCGTGGGGTTTGCGGCGGAACCCTAAGCGCGAGGGTGGCGGCGGCGTGCGGTTTGTGCTGCGCGCGGCTGGGCCGCGCCCTCGCCGGCTCTGCAACCTGGCTCACCCTCTCTCTCGCGCGAAGGTTTGCAGCATTTGCAGATCGCAGAACTCGTGCGTGAGCGTTTGGCGGTGGCCTGTGACTGCAGTTGCGCGGTGGGCAGCCATGGTTGTCGAGCGTGGAGGTCGCGTTTCCGGTGACTTGCAGCAGTGGCTGTTGCGCACGGTGACGCGTCTCCAGCAGCAGCTTAGCAGGGTAGGAGACCGCCGATGAAGTCTCAGACAACACCGGCGCAGGCGGCACGGCTATGGGCGGTGCGGCTGCGAGGCTGGAACTGCTGGCGGCGGTGGCTGGACATGGTGGCGGCGGTTTGGGTTCTAAGGGGTGGCGGCTGCAACCCTAGCAGCAGCTAGGGCTTAGGTTTTTCAGATCCGGGCTGGGCGCGGGCCCGGCAGCCCGGAGGCGGCCCGATTTGCTGAAACTAGGGTTTTTGCAAAATTAGGGTTTTTACACTCCAGTTGGCCTGAAACCCTAATTCCTGGCCCAAACTGCTGTATTATTCCAGCCCAAAGATTGCAGATTTCAAATTAAAGAGTGGGAGCCCATTTGAAGATCTGTATTAAATTAAATCATTGTAATAGATAGATTTAATTTTATTTCCCATGTAATTGCATCAAGGGGCCACGAGAAATTTTATTTGTTTATTTAATTATTTTCTCGCATGATGTGATTTATTATGTGCGCACTAGTAAATAATAGGAAAGCATGCTACTGCTTTTATTATTTATTTTAAAGCATGTTGTAGATAATAGGAAAACATGTTACTGCTTTATTATTTACTGTTCAAAGCATGCTTTATGTGATTTATTTTATGTATTAAATTATGTCTATAAATTCCGAGATCATGTTGGGAAATATGATGGAATTTTAGATGTGACATAATTTATGGATCATAAAATAATATGTGCGCATAAGAACCTTTTGAAAGAAAAAGACTAAGCAAGATTTTTTAATTAAAATCAACAAGACCTCCACAATGCGGTCTCTTATTAGAAGTGGGCAGTGAAGTGAGTAGACGTCTACACAACCGTAGCCTGCTTGCTTTATTTGTTCATAAGTTCTAATAGATGAGATTTCTAAATAAAACATTTAAACATGTGAGAAGTGGACAGTGAGGTGAGTAGACGTCTACACGACCGTAGCCTTCTTACTTTATTTGTTCATAAGTTCTCTAGAATTGTTTTAAATGAGATAACAAAGGTTGTAAGAGGCATGCGTCATGGGTCTAGTACGTATGACAAATCGTCCTTTTAACTTCTGGAGTTAGAATTGTGGTCAAATGCTTAGATGTTGCCTGAGTACTAACTCATGAATGATGTCCCTGCTCAGATAGGTTGAACATGGTCTTAGATTTATCTCTGATTATTAATTTCATTTGTCGGCGAATACCTGGCATGGATTGAAATTAAAGACTGGAACTTCAAAGAGCAGTCTGGTTAGGTGGTCTGCTGTAAACGTCTTCGAAAGGAGCTTGCAGTAGATGCACCTAGGCAATTGGGGGAAACAATTGTATTGATTTATCAAAAGGTTACAATGCATATTTGTTTCAATGTTCTGCATGTATGTACTTACTTTAATCAATTATTGTTTTCAGATATGTCTATGAATAATGTCATAAATATCTTGGCACAAAATCAATTAACTGGTCCAAATTTCCTGGAATGGAAGCGCAACTTGGATTATATCCTAGTTGCAGAGGAACATAAATATGTTCTTAACACTCCGTGTCCAGCTGTCCCTACTGCTGAGTCAACTGATGTGGAGCGGAACCTCTATGACAAGTGGGTCAAGTCTAATAATGTAGTCAAGTGATACATGATGACCACTATGTCTAAGGTGCTCCAGCAACAACATCAGCACTATGACAAAGCAGTTGAGATTATGGATAGTCTCACAGTTACTTATGGGGAATCGGATAGAGCTGTCAGATTTAAACTCACGAGGTAAATCATGAGTTGTAAAATGACTGATGGTAGCTCAGTGAGGGAGCACGTTGTTTCCATGACTCATCTCATGGATGAATTGACGTTGCATGGAGGAGGTATTGACGGGGAAGCCCAGGTCGATATCATACTCAACTCACTTCCGAAGTCTTTTGAGAACTTTAGGCTGAATGTTGTCATGAGTAAAAAGGAGTATACTCTCAATGAGTTACTTAGTGATCTCATGGCGGCTGAATCAGTCATGCAACCTAAAAAGGCAGTCTTGGTTTCTTCCGGTAGTCGCCCTGCTTCATCGAAAGGTGCTAAAGGGGTGATTGGAAAGAAATTCAAGAAGACAGCCTTTGGAAGCAAAAGTTCTGGGAAAAAGAAGACTGTGACACCGGGGAAGAAGGGCAAGTGTTTCCGTTGTGGCAAAACTGGTCACTGGAAGAAGGATTGTCTGACCAAGCGGGTTGGACAAGGTACGTCATTAGCACTTGTAACGGAAACATGTTTAGCATCTGTTTCTACCCATTCGTGGGTAGTGGATACTGGAGCTACTGATCATGTTTGTTACACTTTGCAGGGATTCAGGCCGACAAGGTAGCTGAATGATGACGAGGTGACGATCTCCATGGGTAATGCTGCTCGTGTGTCTGCAGTAGCAGTTGGAGATGTTACATTATGCTTTCAAGACAATGTTTTGATTTTAAGAGATGTTTTGTATGTGCCGGATTTTCGGCGGAACCTTATCTCTGTTTCCAGTTTAATGAATGATGGATTTTCAGTTATTTTTTATAGTCATGTTACTATCAATGGCAATAACGGTGTTATCTGTCGTGGGATACAGAAAGACTCTCTTTATATCATAACTTGTTTGCATAAATCTTCCGTGAATGCTGCATATAACTCATTTAATCATAAGAAGAGAAAGTTTTCATCTTCTGATGAGGATCTTACATATCTATGGCATCTGAGACTAGGTCACATCAATCTAAAGAGGATCAAGAGACTCGTGGATGATGGAACGTTGGATTCAATCCAGGTAGTTCCACATCGAGTTTGTGAATCCTGTATAGAGGGAAAGATGACGACCAGGCCTTTCAAGGCAAGTCAGTCTCGAGCAAGTGATGTGTTGGAACTGATCCACTCTGATTTATGTGGACCTATGTCCACGCAAGCTCGTGGAGGATTTAAGTATTTCGTCACTTTTATTGACGATTACTCGAGATACGGGTATGTTTACTTACTTCACTATAAGTCTGAATGCTTTGAGAAATTCAAGGAATTCAAGGCGGAAGTAGAGAAGAAGTTAAACAAGACCATTAAGTCATTACGATCTGATCGTGGTGGTGAGTATCTCAGTGACTAGTTCTTGCAGTTTTTATCAGAGCATGGGATTACATCCCAATGGACCGCACCAGGCACTCCTCAGCAGAATGGTGTGGCGGAAAGAAGAAATAGGACTCTTCTTGAAATGGTTAGATCTACGATGAGTTATGCGAACTTGCCTGTTTCGTTTTGGGGTCACGCGATACTAACAGCGGCGTATCTGCTGAACCTGGTACCTTCTAAGTCAGTTCCTAAAACACCCTCGGAACTCTGGCATGGGCGAAAGCCCAGTGTGTCAAAGATAAGAGTGTGGGGTTGTCCGGCAAATGTTTTGTCAAAGGAACCTGATAAGTTAGAAGGCAGGTCCAAGCTAATGCTGTTTGTGGGATACCCCAGACAAACTAATGGTGGTTATTTCTACTGTCCTGAGGATCAGAAGATCGTTGTTAGCACCAACGCAAGATTCTTAGAGGATGAGTTTGTGAAAAACCACAAATCCAAAAGTGATATCATTCTCCAAGAAATTGGAGACGATGATGCGCTTTCATTGGGAAACCCCGTGGCAGATTGAGTATATCTCTCGAAGGTATGGAACCAATTGCACGGTCGCCAGTGCAAGGATTTGATCCACAAGTAACTGCACCAACTGCTGACGCAGTACCAGTGCTCCGTCGTAGTGGGAGGGTACCTCACCAACCCGAGCGGTATATGTTCTTGGGAGAGTCTTCGGACTTGATCCCGGAAGACGGACTAGATGATACCGACCCATGGACATACGACGAAGCAGTAAATGACAAAGATGCTGAAAAATGGCATAAAGCCATAGATTCAGAAATTGAATCAATTACCTCTATGGATGTATACCAGAAGTCTGCGCTACCTGATGGCTTTCGGGCCATAGGTTGCAAATGGGTATACAAACGGAAGAAAGGTTCGAAAGGAGAGATAACGGCTTTTAAAGCCAGGTTGGTGGCGAAGGGTTATAGTCAAAAGGAGGGCATTGACTATGAAGAGACCTTCTCACCGGTAGCCATGCTCAAATCCATTCGAATTCTTCTATCCATAGCAGCACATATGGACCTAGAAATCTGGCAGATGGATGTCAAAACCGCATTTTTAAACGGGTACCTTGAGGAAGGTCATGACATCTATATGCAGCAGCCAGAGGGTTATGTGAAGGGTGGTGAAGAGCATCTTGTCTGGAAGCTAAAGAAGTCCTTGTATGAACTTAAACAAGCTTCACGGTCATGGAACAAACGTTTCGATGATGTGATTAAATCCTATGGATTTTCACAATGCAAAACCGAAAGTTGTGTGTACCGATTATACGTCAGCGGAAGCGTGGTATTCCTTGCACTTTATGTAGATGACATTCTTCTATTCGGCAACGATGTGAAGGTGTTGTCAAACATAAAGAGATGGTTATCCGAACAGTTTCAAATAAAGGACCTAGGAGACGCTGGATACATCCTTGGGATTAAAGTCTTGCGTGATCGCAAGAAGAGGATGTTAAGCTTGTCTCAGGCCGCTTATATTGATACTGTAATTGCTCGTTTTAGCATGCAAAATGCCAAGAAAGGGTTGCTACCTTTCAGACATGGTGTTCCTCTGTCTAAGGCACAATGCCCTGCAACAGAAGAGGAGAAGGATGAGATGGCTAAAGTACCATATGCTTTGGCAGTGGGAAGTCTCATGTATGCGATGCTATGTACGAGGCCAGATATCTGTTATGCCGTGGGCATGGTGGCCAGATATCAGTCTAACCCTGGACAGGCGCACTGGACTGCTGTCAAACATATTCTCAAGTATCTGAAAAGAACTCGAGACTATTGTCTTGTTTATCAGTGTGAGAATTTGTGCCCTGTGGGTTATACGGATTCGGATTTCCAGGCGGATCAGGATGAGAAGAGATCGACCTCGGGCTATGTATTCACCTTGAGAGGTGGAGTTGTATCATGGAGGAGTGCGAAACAGAAATGTATCGCAGACTCCACCATGGAAGCTGAGTATGTGGCAGCTTCAAAAGCTTCTAAAGAAGCAGTATGGCTCCGGAACTACCTCCAAGAGTTAGATATTGTTCTGAGTTTGCCCAAGACCATCACGATATATTGTGATAATGCTGGTGCAGTAGCAAACTCTAAGGAACCAAGAACTCACAAGACGTCAAAGTACATAGAGAGAAAGTACCACATCATACGAGAAATCGTAGCGAGGAGCGATGTGCTAATAGAGAAGATTGACACGAAGGATAATCTAGCGGATCCATTTACAAAGGGCTTACCACAGAAGGCATACGAGGGTCACGTTCGTAGCCAAGGACTGAGGTAGATGCCGGCCACCTGGTGACCAAATGTAATAGCTAGATTAGAATAGACACACGTTATACTCTGGAAAGTAATGGTATAATGCTTTGAGTATAAGTGGGAGATTGTTGGAATTGTATACATAAAAGCATTATGATTGGTATATTGGGAAACATTATGTTTGATATACTGGTAATCATTAATGACTTGCAATAAACAACTCCTGTCTGAATTAACAATCATACGATGCGAACAAACACATCCAGTTATCTCGTCGATAGGGAGATCATACGGTGTGTAAGAGATCACAGAAGATCGTATAGATCGTTCGACCTAGCGAGATATAAACAGTTATCACAGCTGAGACAGTTTCTGGTTTGGCTGTCGGTTTAGGCTGCGGCACACAAGTCCATAAGTGGTTTATCTTGACTGCTTTGTGTGACCGGTACATCTCAATGTATTGATAGGATCAACAGTGAGATGAACCATTCTACTTGACATATGAATGAGTAAAGATCTCGGTAACTTGGTCGGATCTAAAGTCTATTGAAAGCTGAGGGGCACATATGAGTTGACTGTCACTTTGACTTGCTATGGTGGAGAGTCTTACATGTACTCGTATATCTGCATCTTGGGTGATGGCAGTTTGTGTGGGGTTTCCTCAGGCTGGATTTAGATAACCATATCCGTTTCAGGATGGTGACATTCCCTGGGAAGCTCACGAGGTTCGTTATGCTAAGTCCTGCAGGCTGAATCATTGATTCAAGCATAAGCGATAAGGGTTGAGTGGTACTACTCAGGAATAATAAGAGATTAATTAATTACAGCTAATTGTCATACGCTGAATTAATTAATGAATGTCTGAAACCTTAAATATGGGGATTAACCAAGTCAATGCAACTCGTTCCTAATAATGTGGTAATAAAGGGGTAGGTCAGCATTAATTCTCTGGTGGCATGAATTAATGTTTATTAATTAATTATGTTCTGGGTTGAACATGGAATTAATTAATAGGAGGCCCACTTTATTATTTGCATTTGATCCCTGGTCTGGCCCAACACTGCTCAGAGCCCATTAGGGTTTATTAAACCCTAATAGCCCATTCTCAGATCTATATAAATAGATGAATCTCTCATTTTCCCACAAAAGTTTGAAGTTTCAAATCAGAAACCCTAGAGAGATTGTGAGAGAGTGGGCGGTTGTAGATCCGGTAGCGTATCCTCACCAGATTTCCGGATCGAGCAAGGGAACAGATCAGAAGATCAGATCTGTAGGAACACCATCGCTTTGATCGATTCCAGATCCAGATCTGCACCATCTTCATTGCCATCATCGATCTAGATCTGTAGATCAGTCCTTGGAGTCTTAGGTATTCCTTTGAATCTACGAATTAAATTAAATAGGAGCATGCATAGGGCATTTACTGTTTGTCATGATATTTATTTTGATATCCATAAATTGAATCCGGAGTTATAATAAATGGCGATTCATGTCGCCTATTGTAGACTCAGTTCCTACAAATGTGACGTGGTTGATCCATGCAACGAGTACGAACGATGGAAAGAGGCACGAATGACCCCTCTTCGAGTCCATCATCACCCGGATCCCATGAGCACTGCTGCCAGACCCGATGATTCCCTGAAATAGTTATGCAGACTCGTCATTCACGCCTGACATCACCAACATTTATATCCCGGCTCATTTTAAACCTCCTACATGCACCCTCTACGACGGTACCACTGACCCAGAGGATCATTAATACGATCCTCGCCGGAAGGTTTAGATCGCAGCCCAGAAACTCAAACGAATGGACTCATACACGACGCGGAAGCAACTAAAGTTGATAATAGGGGAAGATCCAACACCTTTGGATTCGAAAACCTTCAAGTACCGTAGTCCAGAATAATTCTCCTACGACCCAAGAAGCGAATTAATCCAACAACAAAGGATATAATCGAAGACACCACAAACGGATGTGAAAGTCCGGTTGATAAGTCAATTTTGAATTTCAAGGTAATCCACAGAAATTCATGAGTTTTCAGAATTGGAGAAATAACTCACAAAATTATTATTGAACTGAAAACTAAATTATTTGTTCCATAACAAGGCCTATATATAGGCAAACTCAAATCCTAATAAGGAAATCAAATCCTAATCTAATAAGGAAATCAAATCCTAATTTCATAAGGAAATCAAATCCTAATCTAATAAGGAAATCAAATTATAATAAACTAAGGAAATAAAATATATCAAAAAGATAGAATCCAAAATTACTTAAATAACTAACTACTAAATCTTAATCATATCTTCAATGAATCTTCTTGAAATATCTTGATAAATCTTGTCAACTAGATCTCCATCATTCCCCTCTACTTCAAAAGGATTTATCCTCAAATCCACATATGCGCTGGACTCAATGGACCATCTTACATTGCCCTTAGTTGGCTTGTTTGGCACATCATCATGTTCAAAATCTGGCAATTGCTTCTCTTCATGCATCTTCATTTTCAAACCAATATTCCTCATAAGAATAGTTTGAACTATGTTCCTCTGGACCATCTCTTCAACTTTTATTAATTTTATCTTCATGTTCTTCTGCACTTGAATTTGATTTTGTATACCCAAAAGTGAACAGGTAATGATAGTAACTGTAGTCGGAACCTCGATCTCTTCATTTTCTTCAATATGACTCTCCAAAGGTGTAGCAACTCTCACAACCTCTTCTTTGGTCTCTTGAATTGTCTGCATCGACTCATATTCGGTTGCCACCAATGCTTCACCAGGAACCTCCAATGGAATCTAAACTGCTACATGTTCTTCCTTGATCTCTTGAAATGATGCGCGCATCGACTCAGACTCGGTTGCCACTGAAGCTTGTCAAAAATGAAGAGTAATTATTTAGTTGACTCTCCCACCTTGCTTGTCTATATCTCATCTTTTTTCTGCCCAAATAATCATCTTCCAATGCATCAAGCCGTTGTTGCAACATCTCCATCTCTGACCTCACCATCTTTCTAAAATCGGATTTCAAAAACTTCATCATATACCTCATCTGAATTCTAGCATCATCATCAAATTCCTCATATTCGATTTTACACATTATGCTCATGGAATGTCAAGACAAAGAAGTGACACTTGTAGATCTCGTTGAGACGTTTTCGAAAAGTACAATTGCACTGAAATCGAACACTTGTAGCAAAAGTTATAACCAAAACAGTTTTCTCTCTCTCTTTTTCTTTTTTTTCACGAATTTTTTCTCTTTTTTGTATATTCTCTCTCTTTTTTTTAATAAGAAAAATACCAAATTACTTGGTAATCAAGAAGGAAAATATGGATAAGGAAATATTTGAATAAGGTAAATTACCAAATTACTTGGTAATCAAGGAGGAAAAAAAATATGGATATGGAAATATATGATAAGGAAAGATTTGAATAAGGTAATTACCAAATTACTTGGTAGCCAAAAAGGAAAAAATATGGATAAGGAAAGATGTGATAAGAAAGATTTGAATAGATATGGTATGATACTATTAATTCAAATCTTGACTAACAAGAACCCTAAAATAACGACTTAAAGACACGAAAATATACGAATCAAGAACGACACAAAAGACACGACAGGAAACAAGATAAGACACGAACTTTTTAATTTTTTACACTAAAGAAAATAAATAACGAAACTGAAAGACAAGAAAGAGGAGAGACACAACCTGGCTCTCATACCAAAATGATACGATCCTCGCCGGAAGGTTTAGATCGCAGCCCAGGAACTCGAACGAATGGACTCAGACACGACGCGGAAGCAACTAAAGTTGATAATAGGGGAAGATCCAACACCTTTGGATTCGAAAACCTTCAATTACCGTAGTCCAGAATAATTCTCCTACGACCCAAGAAGCGAATTGATCCAACAACGAAGGATATAATCGAAGACGCCACAAACGGATGTGAAAGTCCGGTTGATAAGTCAATTTTGAATTTCAAGGCAATCCACATAAATTCATGAGTTTTCAGAATTGGAGAAATAACTCACAAAATCATTATTGAACTGAAAACTGAATTATTTGTTCCATAACAAGGCCTATATATAAGCAAACTCAAACCCTAATAAGGAAATCAAATCCTAATCTAATAAGGAAATCAAATTCTAATAAACTAAGGAAATAAAATATATCAAAAAGATAGAATCCAAAATTATTTAAATAACTAACTACCAAATCTTATCAAGATAAATCATATCTTCAATGAATATCCTTGAAATATCTTGATAAATCTTGCCAACTAGATCTCCATCAATCATATTGTCCTCTACAAGCAAAAGATGCTCAATGCCTATATGCCAGCTACACTCAAGGAAGTTTGCATGTGCAAGAACTTCAGTTCAAGCCTCGTAGGGCCCGCTCTCCAATGGCTAGTCAACATGTCGAAAAACTCCATCTCATCCTTTGCAGAGCTCCATTACGCATTCCGAAAATAATACTCTAATTGTCGCCGCCTTACCAAGCACCCCGATGCTCTGAACAACATGCGAATAAATAACAGCAAATCATTGAGGTCGTATGTGGAGAGGTTCAACCATGAGCTCGCAGCCATCCCCCATTGCCCTCCTTAAACGGCGGTCTACGCATTCAAGAATGGGCTCGACGTGACATCAAAGTTGTACCGCGACCTGACCAGCCACCCCTGCTATGATATGGACTCGATCATGAGCCAAGCCTGGTACGAGATTAACTGGGAGAAGGACGAACCAAACCGAATCTACCGGCTTAACAAGGAGAAGGCCCTCCAAACTAGTCGAGGCACAACAACATGCACAACCACGACCCGACCACAACGACTATGGAGGCAATCACTACACTAACCTTAACGATAGACGACATCCTGCTCAAGAGATTAACCTAATGTGGGAAAACTAGCTCCTAATCGGAAGGGACCTTACAAAATAACCCGAGTCGTAGGACAAGGAGCCTATAGTCTCAAAATAATGAACAAAAAAAAATCAACAATAGTTGGAATGTCAAACATTTGAAACAGTACTACAGTTAGTACACAAATACGCTTTCTTTTTATCTTTTATATTTATCTCTTAGTTTAATGATATTTGATTTTAGAATCATTACTAACCTGAACGTCGGAGGGGTGATGCCAAGGCATCGCCCACCCTAACTCATTGTTCTTTTTACTCTATCTCTACGTACACAGAAGTATGCGCACACAAGTTTATAGGGTCGTCACTGACCCTAACATGGGGTCACCATTGACCATGCCCGGCTCATCATTGACCATCATCGGCTCAACAATGATCATGCTCGGGGCTCACTACTCACCATGCTCGGGGTTCACCACTGATCACGCTTGGGGCTCGCTACCGATCACGCTTAGGGCTCGCCACCGACCTCTTCTGGGGGCTCATTGTTGACCCCGAACTCTGCTCATCATATATCCCATTTCCTATCGACCAGGAACATGCTCATGCCTAAGTACCCACTTAGCGTCGCAGGACAAACTCTGACGCATTTGGCACAACTAACAGGAATAAGGGACTCCTCCAGGAGGACCCCTCAATGCCTTACAGTCCGCCAGAAGTTTCCCTGCCAGCGCTCCCCAGAGCCTAGACAGAGTGCACGCATGAGAGCAACGCTCCGTGCAAGATAACATTCCCCAGAATAATTCTAACCTGTGTGGATTACGGACCCACACATTGGCCCACGGGGCAGCACCCCGGTGCCACCCGATGTAGTCATATGCTTTCATTCTCACGGAATCATCATACCAATACGGAGTAATATCCCGATTACTCCCTATAGGAGTTGCTCTCTTCGAAAGCACCTCCTGGGCCCTGAGGATAGTCTCTCGAACGCCTCAAGACTCTGCACTCTGCAATGCATTCCGACTGGAAAATTTTGATTCCAGTGTCTATCTACAATAGACCCAAGAATCGAAATGGACTATTGTTGGGGGCAGACCCACGAGGCCTAGGCCCAACAGGTGATTCATCGGCTCAATCGGCCCAAAGCTCGCACGTCTCATACTCACTTGGAAATGGAAGCACACAAAAGCACCTAAGGCATAGGGTCGACGTCGACCCCAACTTGTCATCTATATCGACCATAAAATGATCTCACAATCGAGGAGAGACCACAACCTTCCACAGGATTCTACAGTGCAGTCTAAGGATCAGGGTCATCACCAACCCCTTCTCTGGGTCTACATCGACCCCACGACGAGTTCATCATCAAGGAGAGACCACGACGTTCCAAAGGGTTCAGCAGCGCAGTCTAAGGATCGGGGTCATCACCGACCCTTTCTCTGGGTCTATATCGACGCCATGACAAGCTCACCACCGAGGAGAGGAAGCAATCCATGTGGGGACCTGGCGGCTGAGAGTCGTTGTTAACCCTAACCGACCTCGAAAATAACGGGTAGTTGCAGGTTTTTCGGCGACCACATGCTCCCCGAAGACCAATGCATCAATTAAGGTTTTTATCCTCACCTTTTCGTATATAAATACGGGAAATTCACCCAATTTTTGTATCGATTTTCCTCTTAAAAAACTGTACTGAAACTCTGTCAAAATATACATTGATTCGCTCTATTTTCACGCTCATTCCACTGCGTCTATTGTGTTATTTCCTACTCGCATTATATTTCGCTCTATCTTGCATTCCTTATTATTCAATTAACTATTTTCGATTACCTTATTCTTGTTATTATTTGTCGTTCAATTTAACGGTTCCAAGAACTCCGTCTCATCCGAAAAATCGAACCTCAACACATTTTATTTACCATTTTGTAAAGCTATACCTATTGAGCCTCGTATGATTATTAATATTTAGCATAAGGTGTAAAATTAAAATGTCAATACATATTATAATTATTTAGATTTTTTTTTTTTTTTTAGATACGAAAGTACAAACCACAAGAGTTAGTTGTACTCGGTGAAAGATTTAAGATCGAACCCTCCCTCATACCATTTTAATATTGTAGCCCAATTTTGGAGAAAATAGTGTATGAGTTCTCATGCATGGGAATGGGGACAAATTCTTAAATGGATCAACTTCAAAATACTCTTAGATTTATTTATTGTTAAGATTTTATTTTTATAATTGAAGTATCATTTTTTTTTTAGGATTTCAGAACATCGGCAATAATCATAGAAGAGAAATAGCTTACGATTAATAATGGGTGAGATTTTCATGTACGATTAAATTTAAGGTCGAAGTTTCTGTCATTATTTATAGAATATTCAACATCATTTTAGGTTGTATCCCATGAACTAGCTAGGTTACAAATTTAGCATCAAACAAGAATGGATTAGTCCAAACTCGGGTACAAATAATTTAAATATTTTTTTATATATGTGGATGAAATAGAATTTAAATTAATGTATTTTATTTAAAAGAATAAAAAAAATATCCCAAATAAATTATCACCTCCTACTAAATTAATCACTACTGTGCACGTGTGTATAGCACGAGCGAAATTAGACGCACATTAGTCTCCGGCCGGCGGTGGATCCCAAACCACCACCACCATCGGAGAACACCTCGCCGGATTCCCCCCCAAACCACCACCACCACCACCATTCCCCATTAATCTCGCTTGAAATTCCTTCAGAATTAAATTCCGACGGTGGCTATGGAGGAAAACGATGCTTGAAATTTTTGCCGGCCATTTCTCCGGTTGATTGGAATTAGTGGTGGCCATTTGGAACCGGAACCGCCGGAACCGGCCCGGCGGTTCACGGTTCCGAACCGGAACCGTCCAAAACGGTTCGGAACCGGAACCGTAACCGTTTTTGGACAGGCCGGTTCAGGTTCAAGAAAAGCCCGAACTGGAACCGGCGGTTTCGGTTCCGAACCGGCGGTTCCGAACCGGAACCGGCGGTTTCGGTTCCGAACCGGCGGTTCCGGTTCCGAACCGTTGAAAATATTTTTGAAAATTCAAAAATCGACGAATAAGAGAGCGCCACGTGTCCCTGAAAAAATAAAAATATAAAAAAAAAATATTTTTCGAACCGCCCGTTCCGAACCGGAACCGTAACCTTCTACCCACGGGCCGGTTCCGGTTCCATTTTTCCGGAACCGTGGAACCGGCGGTTCCGAACCGGAACCAGCCCGGAACCGGCCCGTGGCCACCACTAATTGGAATTCTCTCTTTTTTGTTGTTTTATTAACTTTTCTTTAAGAAATAAATGCATAATAAATAAAGCAAAGACAAAAACTTTTAAAAGTAAAACAAAAGGCATCTTTTCGCTTCACTGAAGAATGTTAATCCGACGTCGTTTAAATAATTTAATAATTGACCTATATTCTTTTTAGGAGTTTTAACCGATCAAATTAGTTCTTGATTTTTTTGAGTTTCGGCGTGTATTCAAATAATATTAATAAAAAAAATGGATACATTTAATAATCAATTAGAAAATAAAACATGAAAAGTGGTTAAGGGTGAACATGTGTAAAATCTACTCACGAGTTGCTCGGAATCGGCTCAAGAAAAATTCAAAATTGACTTCATACTAATCAAGATAACTCCGAACTCGACCTTTATGATAATTAATTTGATAAATTCACGACTTTTATCGAACTTAAAATCGAGCTCGAGTCAACCTTAATTTCAAGCCAGACCAGCCATATCAAATTTAATATTTAAATTTTTATTCCCACATTTATTAATTAACAATAAATAATTTAAAATTTTTAATAAAATTTAAAATAAATTAAAAAACGAGCTTCATCGAGCCAAGTCTAGCTCAAACTTGATTATATTCGACTCGACTCGGCTTATAATCACCTCTATTTATGGTCTTCGATTTCAAAGTAGTTAAAGTGTTTTGTTTATAAATAAATCATCATGGATTAAAAAAAACAATCTAAAAGAATTCTAGGAAGAATTGGTTGAATTAAAAAAAAAATGAAATGAGAAGCTTAAATTGCAAAAATGAAAGATGGGAAGAGTCTAAAAAGAATGTGCATGCGACTCATAATTGTCAACAATGATTTGCCTACCCAAACTAGATTCGGACAAATTCTTTATTAATTAATTGCCCCATCACACCCATACCCCACTCTTTCATTCATTAATTAATGCAATTCAATTACACCACCTATTTTAAATGTAATGCTTGCCATTTTTTTATACTCAATAATAAAATATTGATTTCACTTATAATCACAGTTCTTAATTTTCGTGCCAAAAAAAAACGTCAATTCAACTGGAACGAAAGAAGTACAACTTTTTATTTCCAACAATTGCACACCCTTAAATTTTTTAGTGAATATTTATCCAAATATCTCAATATAATTCCATACGGATCAATTAAACCTCTCGACTTTTTATATTTCGGTAGACTTTACACCTAACACCAAACATGTTGTGAATCCAAATGAAAGAAGTGGGAAAAAAACATGTTGTGAATGGAGTAGGGATGCAGCTTCATTTCAGGTGGTGTATATTTAGACATATCTTGTAAATGCAGGATAAAATTTGAAAACACAGGAAAGAATTTATGCCAAACATGCATTCGACAACTTTTACATCAATCATGGCATTGTAATAGAAAAACAACACACACAAATTAAAAAAAATGGAACATCAATTTGGTTGTGGTTTTTGTGTCATTCTCAATGTGACATATATTAATATCAAGTTTTCAACCACCAGTCTAATAAGGGTCATTTTTTGCTTCATGGTAGGCACGTCCACAAACCCCACCATGGAAAATTAGCACAAAAGAGACAAACCAGAATCAAGAAAATGATCACCATTATGTTTTGTTGATTGCAAAGACTTTTTCAATATTGCATCACCATTAATTAAGTCCACATTGCTGTCCAAAATCCACTATACATGTATATATATATATATATCCACACACAGTTCCACAGACAAGTCAAGAAACAGAAGAGAGTTGAGGGAGGCCTCTTACTTGAAGAAGAAGAATGGTTGGATTTTGCATGGGCGGCGCCGCAGCACGCATCCGAGCAGGTGTCCGTGTTCGTTCGCCTTCTCAGCATTACAGGAGGACAGCAGGCTTCATCAAGACACAAAATAAGTCAGATGGGATGAATGAGTTCGGTTTCAACCCTGAATCAGAATCCGGGAACAGAGTCATGGTGGTGGTTGATTCGAGCCCTGAAGCTAAAGTGGCTCTGCAGTGGGCATTGTCTCACACTGTTCAAAGCAATGACACCATTATTCTTTTACATGTTGCCAAACAAGGTAACACAGCATATACCCTTTTTTTTTAATGAACATGGTTGTATGCATATTGTAGCAATCACCTGAGAGTTTGCCTACCGTGTTTCAGATGGGAGAGCGAATGGGGAAGATGATCAAACCGCGTATGATCTTCTGCGCTCCTGCAAGAATGTGTGTCAAAAGAAAAGACCTGAGGTGAGTAGGAATGCTAGAACAGATTATTTTGAGTTCATTGCATTAAAACATAGGTTTTTGCAAAATGCTGTCACTAAGCTGAGGTATGAAATAGGTGCATGTGGAGATGGTAGTCCGAGAAGAGAAGGACAAGGGGCCAACCATTGTTGAAGAAGCAAAAAGATTGAGGGTCTCACTGCTGGTTCTTGGACAACGCAAGCAATCATTTTTAAGGCGGCTGCAGATGATCTGGGCGGGAAAGAGGACTCGGAGCAGGGCCGTGGATTACTGCATCCAGAATGCTAACTGTATGACAATTGCAGTTAGAAGGAAACATAGGAAATATGGAGGATATTTGATCACTACCAAGCGCCACAAGAACTTTTGGCTTCTGGCCTAGGATGCATATCCATTGATGTTAGAAAAGAGAATTTGAATTCCAAATGCAAGTTACCTCATAAGAAATCAATTGTAGAGAAGGCCAATGGCAACTCATTTGATTTGTAGTACTGCATTTTGTCAAGAAACCTCCACAGAAAAACACAGTCTAATGAAATCGGATCACATATTCATACTTTTTTTGTACCTCATAGAAAACTCGAGATTCTTCTTGGCCACCCTTTCGGCTGCAATAGTAAGTTGGGAATGATGAAACACAGAATGGAAGTCAGTGAAGTCCTGAAAAAGAGAATTCAAGAAATGTGAAAAGCAGGGGAGAAAAAGAAAGTACAACTATTCAAGCACATTGAGTCAAGTTCAAATTTAAAAAGTACGAAACATAGCTAATTATAAAGTAATCATGAGCATTTCATACTACAAAAGCTTTCCCCACATTTCTCAGCATAGAATCTCAAACTGAAAATTGCAGAGCAGAAAAAGAAGATTCTCTCATGCCACAGGTAAAACAACTTATTTAACTATGGTGTCAACAAAAAATGGCACGACCGATAAATATTCTTTTGAATCGTATTACTGTGCATAGAATACAAATCTTGTCACTGCCATTGCTACACATGCCATCTTCATCTATGCTTCAGCATGAATGAACCAAGTCATAGGAGAAAAATCAAAAAGCCCTCCTGCTTCCGATCAGAAACTTTTGGGCTCAGAGCTGCTTTTTACACAATTTGCTTGATTTCTGTATTTGAGTTCTGATCATGGGGCCATTTGATATGTATACAAGCCGTCAACTTTTCTTTACACGGGTTTTTGTCAACAGTTGGCCACCCCATTGATTAGTGACATCGGCATGAAACAAATATTGTACGAATCCTCATCCAAGATTCATTTGAAAGCTTGCTGAGAGCTTAAGCTATAATGAGGTTTATACATAACTCTGTATAGTTTATCATATCCAGCAAGAACTCCAGCCCCAGCGACACCAAGTAGCATGTTAGCAGAGACTCCTCTATACAGTGCTGAAAAACCTTCAACTCGAACAATTTCAAGGAATGCATGGATGGCGCTGCGGTACTTCAATGAGTGTCCAGACGTCAGCATCATTCTCCGCCTTAGAGTGTCAAATGGATATGCACAGACCCCGGAAGTAGTGGTCACACTCCAGCCCAAGAAGAAGCTAGCAAGGAAGTTGTCCTGAAAAGTTTGAATTGATGTTCAAATCTCTATTGAACTAAAGCAAGAAACCAAAAGTAAGCTGAAACTACATTCAAAACAAACCATTCAGACAAGTAACACTTTAGCACATAATTCACAGTAATTTCATTTCCAGTTACTGTTCCCTGTCCGTGTTCGGAGGTTACGTAAGTTTCAAGAGTTGTTATTATGAGTTAACATATCATAATCAACAGCACAAACAGGTCTCTATATGTTATTCATGCTTAATAACCCATCCACACAGAAAAAACTCAAATGCAAACACATCCCACCAAGGAAAAATTCATCAAAATATCATATTAGCAATAATCAGACTTGCTCACCTGAAAAGGGCCAACCAAAACTATAGGCTTCATGGTATCATAGATCCCAAAATACATTCCACGATAAAGAGTTATTCCAATAATTGAAACCCCAAATCCTCGATAGAGACCTGCTATTCCATCACTTGACAAGGTTTTACGATAAACATCCAGTAGCCCATTAAATTGGTGTTTCCCATTGATAGGACACTGCCTAGCATCTGTTGCCAGTCTAGTCCTTGCATAATCCAGGTGATAAAGAAACAAAGAAGTGGTAGCTCCTGCAGCACTCCCAGAAGCAACATTTCCAGCAAACCATTTTAAGTATCCATCTTTCTCTTTCGAGCATCCAAAAAGGCTTTTGAAGTAACCTTTGAATGCAAAGTTGAAGGCCTGTACAAATTTAGGAGAATGACTACAGTGTTCCAAAATACTCAGACAGGTTTGAAACCAAACTATTTGCATTTGAGAACATCATACACAAATAATGAAGCAAAATGAGCAATGTTTTTTTTAAGTGAATGAAGGTTGAACTAACAAAAACTGCAAATACAGTTACAATTATATGGTAAATGAGCCTTGAGAAACATATAGCTATTTCAGAAAGAGATCAATAACTTGAAATTGAAGAAGGAACAGAATAGGAGCACCAAATAATGTATCAGTCCGTTAAAATTTTAAGTGTTTGTTCTGTTGTACATATCCATTATCTCTGATGAGACACTATCTCCAAAGGTATCACTATCAGAGAGAAGTTTTATGGTTTCCATAATGAATCAATTCAGCCTGTAAACAAAGTGAAATAGAATGATTTCATATAAAAAAACTGAGCACAACCGACGTAGGAGAAAATTAAAAAATAGCACAATACATAAAAGAAAATAGCACAATGCAAATGAAGAACTGCCTCCAATGAATCCAAAATAATTCATAAATGTCTTAAAGAAGATTGACAGATTATAAGAGAGGCTGAGATGCTAAGCAACAATTACTATGATACTATAATCATCCATTCAAAAACCAAAAAAAACATATATTGAATCTTCTTTCACAAATTAAAATGAGAGAAGAAAAAAAAAAAAAGCATCATCAAGTAAAAGCATACCTGAGTGGGAAAATATCGTATAACATTGGCCTGATTACCCCTCCAGAAGGATAAAACGCCTTCCTCTCTAAAGACCCTCTGGAAGCAATTACCAATGCCGCCATAAGGTCTTTGAAGCTGTCCTCTCTTCACTAATTCTCCTTGATTCTGCAACAAAAGCTTCACTCTCTCAATCGGTGCAGCAGCAGATTTTGCTGCAATAGCAGCAGTCCCTCCTAGGATGAAATCTACAGAAAATCTCTCAGACTGTTTTGCCATACCAAACCCCTCTCCCCCTTTCCTGCTTTGACCCTGAGTTATCACAAGCACACATCATAACCACACATGTAAATCTTTCTAGCTTTACATTCTATTGTCAGTATTGTTGAATTGTAAGTTACTTGCATACAGAAAAGCATAAGTAATAGAGACAGAAGAGTGAACAAGTCATAAAATCTGAAGAGGAAACAGGAAATATGTTGATGGTCATGTTGAACACCACTGCCTAGTGCAATATCAAGCTGGATACCTCATTAAACCAAAAGCACTTATGTATAAACTAAGTTTTTTACTATCCCATTTAGCATCACCACTCTTGCAAATGAATTCTACAAAATTAGCTTCTTGCTGAATAACCCGAGATGATTGGCAACAAAATGAAAGCTTTAGAGATAAAAGGAATCATCAAAAATCCATAATTTTCAGTTTTCACCTAAAAAAACCCATGTTTATACTCCTCAATCCTGTCCATTAGAAAATGGTAACCCAACCATTATGCAGAGCTTCATCAGAGAAAACTGCATATACAGGAAGGCAGTCACATATATATAGATACATATACAGACCAGCACACCAAAAAAAATAATAATATCAAAAGCAAAACTTACTCGAGGGAGATGCGAAAGGGAGAATCTCTTCGTCGTTCGTTTCAAGATTCAATTCAAGATACGCGCATTGCTTTTTGGGAAGGTGATTTGATTCGTTGAGGTTTATTTGTCGTCTGTGATGTAACAAATGGACCATAAAAATTCGATAAATTTGCTGTTGTGAAATTGGCGCCTCATTTCAATCATTGGCTCACCATTTTCGTTATATTTAGTTGGAGATTTCATTTTTTTTTTTTAAATATATAATAATAATAATAATAATAATAATAATAATAATAATAATATATCGAAGCAGCTGCGGATACGGATAATGCGGATGACACCACACCACATGTTAATCACTTTACTCCCCTTTTTCTTCCAGGAAAAATAATGAATAATAGCTATTGATAAATCTGAAATTTATCCCAATTTTCTTTGTTAATAAATTATATTTTAAAATTAGATAAATTTACCTCAAATTTTTCATATTTACATTATTAAAATTGATTAATTCATTATCATGATTGGTGTTTTTATAATGTGTGACTATAACTTGGCGTAAATTTGTGTTTTTATAATGTGTGATTGTAACTCTAACGCATTTTAATCTATTTAATCATATAGGATATTTTTAATTATTAAAAATAAATATTAGAGTAAAATCCTATAATATGAACGAGTTGAGATAAAATTCCTTGGATATACAATTTCAAAGTCGATCCATAAATTCAAAACAACTTCTAAATGTATACTCCATATTTCATCTGGAGTTTAATCTCTATAAAACTATCAATTTATTCATTAACATACAACTAAAAATCTAATCTAATTTCTAACACATAACATATGGGTATTTTCATAATCATCAAGATCTTATTTCGCATAGAAAGGCATTAACTTAATTGCAATTACCTGAATCATAAAAGTAAAATTTATTATACATCAAAGTTATAATCTTTTGATCCATAAACATTATACACACATAAAATTATAAAAATTAAAGATAATCAGCACATATATATCTAAACACACTGTTGTGGCTACAAACTTCTGTGTTTTGCAGATAAGTAGAATGAAATCTACCTTAACCAGTATTGTAAGACCAACTCAATCACACGCCTCATCCGGCCATATTGCAACTTCAGTATAGCCATCCTCAGTAGCACATGCTCTGAACATGCCCACTGTATTGAACGGCATCGCGACTTCTCCGGTAGCAGACACTGCCACCAGACCTGCAGTCCGGCTTGGTGCACACTCATTGATAACATACTCTGCTGCCTCTTTCAATGACAGCCCTTTATACTCCATGAGAGCTGCAACGTCTCTTCCTACTGTAGCACGGATAATAGATTCACCTTTGCCCGTCGCAGAGATGGCGCAAAACTTGTTGGCGTAAGTTCCTGCTCCAATGATTGGGGTATCACCAATTCTCCCCACCATCTTGTTCACTAATCCTCCAGTTGATGTTGCAGTGGCTAAGTTACCCTTGCCATCGACAGCCACACATCCGACTGTCCCTAGTTGACTGTCTCCATTTGGAGGCAATGCTTCTTCAACTTTCTTGATTGGTTCTGTGTAATCAATCTAGAATAGTGGCACATAATAGGATCATATCAGCTAGTTTGGTAAGCATGAAAATATCCTAACTATATTCACTAGCAACGGATGATTCTTGAGCAGATATTTTCAGGAAAGTTGCGGCTACTTACTCTTGAAAAAGTCTTAGCAAAGTTCATAGCTTTCATTGACACTCAAAATGCGTTTTTGGAGATACAAAGAAGAATCTCTGTTAGGTTTAGGACTTATAGCTAATCAAAGATTAATTACATTGTAGACTTGATAGGCATCATATGAAGAGCACTCGCTATAAGCACATTAACATGCTGATGTCTGCTTCCCATTCATTCAAATTAAACTAGAAATAGGCAATATATCTTTGGATATTTCATATTCCAGAAGAGTTCCAACTTCTAACAAGTTTCATATTATGCAAGACAGTCAGATTTTATGAGTTTTCCTTAGTTCTTGTTCCGCATATTTCTGTTATTGCATTTAAGTTTAACATTTGCTCGGACTCACGATTATCTTAGCAGACCATAACTTCAACTCAAATTGAGGGCCGTACTAACTTAATTAGTTAAATCACGCAGTTTAAGGATTATACAGGTCCAAACTAGAGAACATATTAAACGCTGTTAACGTCAATCTTAAATGAGTGGGTGCAGATGGAGCTAACCTAAGAGAGATGGCTCTAAATGAATCAGAGACGATATCTGGGAATGGGCTTATCAAATCTAATACAGTTTAAATGCAGTCACATGCTTAGGCTGAACTTTACAGGATGATGCAAGAGGCAATGGTGGATAAAGAAGGAAAATGAGAGAGAACCAACAAACTAGCATACCTGGACTCTATTAGCTTCTTTTGCTTGTTTCAGTCTATCAATGTTTTCTGGAGTTATAAAATGATATGAATCTACAGTTTCAACACCCTGCACAAAAAGATAACCCATAAGCAACCTAGTGCAGAGGTATAGCATCAGACATATATGGTAGAATTCAGCAGCTAAATCAAACTTTCACAATACAATAGATAACTTTACGGTCTAATAAACTATTTCCGAGGTCACTATTCATAACATTACCCGAATGGCTTCTTTTTAGGCTTATCTACTGGGTAAACTCTACATACAACAGAGCGCACCTGATTTATCAGCCTTTACATCTTACAAGATGTTTTTTGTTAGCTTATAAGTGTATAACATCTTATAAGTTGTTTTAAAGAGCTTATTTTCTCCACCAGAACCGGGAAAATGTGTAAGGGATAAGACTACAAAATCACTTAGCACATGAGGCTCTCATATGCTACCATCAAACTTCTAGATCAATCCCCCATACATTAATAAAAACAGTGAGAGCTAAATGAATAACTAGATGATGTCGCAATAATAGAAAGCCCACTACAATTGTAGAAGACTCATTTGATATCACTATTTCAACAAACTTCATACCAAAAACATAATCCAGCAAAATATCAAATCTGAAACCAGCATGAATTCGCAGAACGTTTACTTCAGAAAATAAATGAAAAAAGAAAAGACCACTCAGCAAAACAGTTTAGCAGAGTCATATCATACTTGATCCCTTGCAAAAGCCTCAGCCCCATCAAATCCCAGATATATGTGAGGAGTTTTCTCCATAACTAGCCTTGCTAGAGACACAGCATTTTTAACCGTAGTAAGGCCAGAAACAGCTCCACAACGCATTGTATTTCCATCCATAATACAAGCTTCCATTTCCACTGTCCCATTGCTTGTCAAGACAGACCCTTTTCCAGCATTAAAATGCGGATGGTCTTCCAACTCACGGACCTGCATATTCCAATGGTGCTTCATTACTTCGTAAAAATTAAACCAGAACAACTTTCTTACTCTTCTACTGAAGCAGGAACCAGAAAAAAAAAAAAAGGAAAAAAAAAAAAAAGGCAAAATGGAACATAGCGCTGCTACCAGCCATGGATCAAACAACATTCAAACGTCCCCTCATTTTCACGGAGCAAAACATACTCTGAAACTTTGCATTGCAGCAGCAAATCGTCAACAGTGAACAGAATCAGATGGATTTAGGCATACAATAGTATATGAACACAAATATGTCATATAACAAACACGTTTCAGTTAAAATCCCTTACTTCAATCCCGCACAATAATCACACACTCCATCGTAAAACAGTACAGAAAAGCTCAATCCGGGCAAGGAAGATCAATAGAACAGTAGAATATAAGAGTTTCAATACTCCACCGTAGTATTGAAAGTGGAGAAATAATAGTGTTGTATGATATGTACGTACGACGAGTTCGACGACATCCAATGGTGATCGGCCAGCTTTGATAGCGGCGACGCCGATCTGCAGACAGTGGTGGAGGGCAGCTTCTCGAGGCTGACGGCGGTCGGGAGGCAGCGAACGAGGGATATCACCGGCGCCGCCGTGCAGTGCTATTGCCCAACCCATCTCCGCCGGCAAGCACAGCAGAGTATGCGTGATGGGATGAATGGGAGCACGTGAAGTTGGTTGGGTTTTTGGTTTTTTATTGGACGGAAATTTCGAAGATTGAGACCCACCAATTTTGGCTTTTTCATGAGATAAGGCCCCACACTTCGCTTAATATCTTGTTAAACTTTAGTTTAAACGAATCAAGTCCAATAATATCTTGCTTAAATTTAATTTATATATTATCAAATTAAATTTCGAGCATTTATATCATATACTTTAAAAGTTTATAAACTTATTCAAACATAGTCGAGCTAAAGAAACTTTCTAAACATAAATCATAATTAAAATATTCATTATTTTTTAAAAAAAAAATATTTATTCTAAAATAAGATGATATTAAAATTCAATTTTTTCATATAACTTCAAAGATTTATTATATTCCCTTTAGCCCGCCTTCTTCTCACATCAATAAAATATTAATTACACTACACTCACAAATATTAATTATTGTACCCAATCAAAATAAAATTAATGAGAAGTAATTGTTATTTTTAAATAATGAAACACTAATTTTCTAACCTTAATAATTTTATACATCATACTAATTTTAGGTAACAATTTTACTTACGAAGCAATTGTTGTAAGCTCAAGTTTGATTCATTTAGTAAAGAAGCTCAAATAAAGTTTTATCAAATCAAAAATCCAAATAAATCACAAATGATTTGATTCATGTGAAGCCAAATCATCATAAAACACTCAATTTCATCTTTCCCTATTTCACATCCCATTAGAGGAATAGTTGTTAGTCTTAGTCTTATCCCAAGTTTTTTTCATACTCCAACCCTCATATTCAAGAAATTGAATTTCATCTCTCTCTCTCTCTCTCACATGTCATTACAAAATAGGATGCGCTGCTAAAGCTCTGTCAACCTGACCCAATTTCATGCAATGATATAATTAAACAATACTGTTATACAAGGGTGTAGTGGGAAAAATACTCTGTTTGTGACCTAAAGATCATGAGTTGGTGCCTGAGTTTAAATAAATACTACATTTGATAAAATAAAAAAAAGTATGGTGGCAAACCAATTTCCATCATCAATAATGAGTAGCATGATAAAACAATCAACACCCAAGCTTCACACATTCAAAACCAAGTCTAATTATGAAGGGAAAATTAGGAAGATTAGTTTGGTGGATACCACACCAAAATGCTACATAACTTCCTCACATCTCAAATGGCAAATGACAATGGCTGATTCAGCACCAGAAGCTTATCACCCAAGACATCTAAGTTGAAAGAAAATGATAAGAAGTTTCGCGTCCCCGCTTCATATGGGTTTGATCTTAAAGTGTAGTGAGATTAGAGAGAAGACCAAACATTTTAGATCCTGCAGACAACAACAAAAAACATCACTTGCATATTTTGGAATCTAGTCAGAAACATTGGGGCATCTTGCAATGAAGTACAATACAATCACAATGTCTCCCAAGATCACAAACAATGTCTAGTAATTAGAATTATGCATGTTTTCATCATAACTTTCACAACATTGATCACACTCCTACTCCTGAACATTTCTGCATGAGAAGGCAAAGAGAAAGGATGCCTTTTCACAACTTTTACAGGACAAGATACCATAAATCTTGTAAAGCCTTCAATTTCATACAATTGTGCCTACAAACAAGTGATTTAAGCGCATTGTTTGTATACAATAAATCCCACTTTTACAGGACAAGATACCATAAATCTTTAAAGCCTTTCATTTCATACACTTGTTCCTACTAACAAGGTACAATAGTAATAATCCAAGATCAGCCCAAAACATCCAATCTGGCATGCAGTACATAGGATTAATCTTTGTCTGAACTTTCCCCACATCATCTTTCTAAAGCACTAAAATAATATATGCATTATGCAAATGGCATTAGCAGTAACAGCATTAGATCAGATTTTCCCACCTGATACAAGAGCAATATCTTGCCTAAAAACTACACTGAAACCCTAAAAACACCTAATGGCAGGAATGAAAATAATACCTGAACCAGATAGTAAAAGATCCTCAAACCCTCTGGATCTTTACTAGTCTGAACGTCCATGAGAGAGCCAATCTTGGACGTGGTGAAAGAGATGTGCTCATTCCCCATCACAATTTCCAGCTCCTGCCTTCCCACGCGGTCCGGCTCCGGCCAGTTGTTGTCGTCTTCCTTCATTATCTGCAACAACAAAAAAAAGAAAAAAAAATCCCCAAATTTAATTTCCATCCAAAACCCTAAAAGAGCAACAAGGGGGAAAAAAAAGTCGGACTCACATCGGATAAGGCCACGATGCGGCGGCACTCGTTGAGCACGGCGGGGGTTAGGAATATCTCCTTGCGAATCATGGTATCGTTCTTGTAGTTTGAGTTGTTGGCATAGCGGAGCTTGCCGTCAGGGCGGAACTCGAACTCGAGGAACTCGTGGCCGAATTTGCCCTTGTGTCCCACGTAGTAGCGCAGATAGAACTCGCCGCCGTCGTCTCCTCCGTCGCCCATTGCTCTCTCTCTCTCTCTCTCTCTCTGGCTTCACTGTGTTACACAAACTCTATTTGACTAATATCAAATACTCCCTCCGTCCCGGGACAGTCGCAACGTTTTCCTTTTTGGGCCGTCCCGGGACACTTGCAACGTTTCCATTTTTGGCAAAAATTAACATTTTAATTACCCCTTAATTATGTTAAATTAAAACTTAAAATTTCAATTTTTTTTTTTTTATTAAACCTAATTTTAAAAACCAAAAAAAACCTACCCCACCCCAACCCACCCCACCCGCTAATACCCCCAATTCCCTCCCCCAACCTCATTCCTAACCCTAGCCGCCATCGTCGTCTTCTTCGTCCCCTTACCTCCCCTCGGCGATGGCGAGCTCCGACGGCTGGTTCAGCCCACGTCGGAGTCGTGGCAAGCCCTCGCGGCCTCGGTACTCCCTCCCCTCACCCCGTATATCCTATTTCACCTATATGGGTGAAGAAAACCCTAATTTAATTTCTCCACCCTCGCGCGCGCCGGTGGCTGACTCGGAGGGTTGGATAAACCCTCGAGCGGCTCCTTTCGACCTTCGCCGCCACCCTCTGCCCGCCGCTCTTCCGATGTCCGATGTTCGCCACCCACCCCCTGCGATGACTGACCCCAGGAGCTCGG
>JAPKLW010000353.1:298903-327845 GCA_026898455.1 Plectranthus barbatus
CACGTGTTGCTATTGCATGCTGAATGGTTCAGCACATTTAGCACATGTGTATTACTTTCAAACTTGTAACGGCGGCTCAGCCTTGATAGCTGAGACATTTCCCCCTGGGTGGACATGTCTATAAATAGGCATGTATTGGGCTGTCCCCGGAACATGCGACCTCAGACAAGCTCATACTGCATCTTTAGTCTCATATTGCTGCATCTTTTTTGTTGTTCTTCTGCAACTCAGTTTCGCCTCTATTCAGTTTGTTGTAGCCTTTCCGATTGCGGTGCTGCCTCGAAAAGGACGAAGCAGTTTTACCTTTGGGGATAAACCGCCATTAGACGAGCACTACGTCATGAATTTGTCTTGCGGAAAGAGGGCTTCCTCGACTTGGCTGGAATTTATTCCATTTTATTTCATGTATTCTCTTACTTGCAGTAATATTTGTAAAAATTTGTTGTACTAGACATAATTACTTGCAGTATTTTCAGTCTTTCTCCACAGATCTTGTATCCAACATTATTTGTTTTAAACTATAATATTTTTTAGATGGTTGTTATGACCCGAAAATGAACAAGCCCATTTGTCAGGTCCATCAAAGAGGAAAAGCCCAAAAGAAAGTATTTTGGAGCTCGAGCTACTAACCTCGAGCTCGGATAAAACAGCTCAAACTCGGTCAAAGAGCCATGGAGTTCGAGATGTATTTAATCAAGGATGAAGTCAGCTCATTATGAGGAGGCACGTCCGTTCGAGAAGCTGATTCGGACAAAGCATTGCAACTCTTCATTTAGAGTTACTTTCTTGTATCCATTTTCTATAAATAGTGTTGTAATTATGATACAAAGACACATTAAATTTAAGCAATAAATACAACAATAAAAGTCAAGTCTTTAAGCTCTATCATTTATCAATTATTTATTTGTTTCATAGCTATCTTGTGTTCTATTGTTTTCCAACTTATCTAGTATTCTTATCCAAAATATCCTCTCAAAATTCCACCATTAAGAATGACAATTTTTTTTTATGCTTATTATTATTTTTGGCATTATTTAAGTTTTAAAATTTTAAAACAACACGTCGTACATTATTTTAACTCAAGATAAATAAAAAATACAAACAGTTTTAAAATTTAATTTTTATATGAATGATTTTTAATTGATAATTTTTAGGACAAAAAAGTTGTGTTACAGTTACAAAAATTTAAAATTTTATGTTATAGTTGTAATGATTTTAGAAATATGTAAATACTGACTTTGAATTCAAAAGATATATTTTTCAATCTTAACACTCGAAAGATTATAATATATTCAATATATTTATACTACACACAAATTTAGTTATAGTTTACCATAGAGGTATTTGATAGGATAATAATATTAATTAGTAGGTGTAGTTCACGTTATTTTATTTTTTTATTATTCTATCTTACTATGAAAATGAAGTACGAATTTTATTGTTTGTGCTGTTGGATTTTCGTTTATATATGTGTCTTTAAATATTATTTTATATATTGATTGATTAATATTATAGGAAATTACAATAATGTCGTCTTATGAATTTAGCTCTACCAGTGGAGGGTTTAATTCAACTGATCATCATAAAATTTATACTTTGTATTTATATATATAAATAATTTTGTATTTATTATATATATAATTTAAAGAGAATGACTTGTATAAGTTGGAAACATCACTCATGATTTTAAAATGGGTGATCTGGTATTAAAATATTAGAGATATATTAATTTTATTGTAACTATGATTTTGTTGCCTTGAGATGTGTCCATATCTTATACAAAGTGGAAGGCATGATATACAATTATAATATATTATAATGTCTTATTTTGTTAAAAAAAAAAAAAAACTTATTGTAATCTTTGTATTATAACGTTGAGAATTGTATTCTACAAGATCTTGGAACGATTATTCTGTCCCCAAATAGATTTAAATGAAGGTTTTGTTTTGTTTTGTTTTGAAAGATCATCGAAAATCTTCATTAGTGTGAGACTCACAATAATATTGATATTGTAAATTTGAACTCAATATTCAGCTTATTTAAAATACCATAGAAACCTCAGAAACGGTATTAAATAATATTTTTGGCCAGCTGCTAGCTAAGACACAAATTTACAATATATGTCTAAGGATTACACGTGTTGTGTGGAAATCTCTCAATTATAAATATTTTATTTTGAATATAAACTCTACTATATAGTATGTCTCTATCGATATCTTTTTATTTGATTTGCAATCTCTGTGTGTGTGTGTTTTTTTAATTGAGGTATATAATTTAAATAAGGATGAAAGAGTCATTTTTATTGGTCCGACTCAACGACTAATTGACAATATGTAAAAATAAATAATGGCATGTATACTGGTTGAGTTCGAATTATATATTAAGTTATGTGATAAAACTAAAAACCTTGAAGTGCAATTTGATTGAGCTATAGTTTTATTTCTTAATTGAGCTCAAAAACTAATTGGTTATTTTCTAATTTTGCTAACGGAATTATTATTATTATTATTATTGTTGTTTTTGTTGTTGCTCAATTTTTTAGGTTCGATTTATAAGAGTATATGACAAAATGATGCGGAAATAAATCATAAAAATAAGTAAAATAAGAATGGTTACACTTGCTGATAGAACTTTGATACTTGTAAGTATTTGTTGATGAATTTGATGTGTATTTTTATAATAAATGGAGCCCTATATATAGAGATTGATCACAATCATTCTGCTATGACATCCGTATAAACAGTCACGTCCCGTTGACTAAGGTGTTGACATTACACCTCGGGCGACTCCTTCGGTTTTAACTTTATATTCTGGCTGAACGACTTGGTTTGTCCTCCGGAGTGGTTGGTCCAGAACAATCTTGGTCGAAGAGCTTGTCTTGTATTCTCAGGCTTCCCTTTTAGGCTTTCTTTTTTGATGCGTTTAGAAATGGGTCTGCGCATTTGTTCATTAACAATTATTATTATTATTATCTTTCATGGTATACTCATAAAAAGGTTTTGCATTCACGCCTATAAAATAATTATAAACATTAAACAATAACATGTGAATATTTTTAGTTATAATTTTACATATTTTGACTAAATAGCGAAGTGATTTTTATTTATACAAAAAACATTTAGAGAACTGAGTTTTTCTTTTTTAGGTAAAAAAATGGAGTCTTTTTCTAAATTTCAACGTGCTGGATATTTTCATTTACCCATTTAAAAAAGGATGAAAAATGTATAAATAGTCGAGATATATACGACGATGATATCGAGGGGCCGATATCTCACGAGAAAATGTCGGTTCCGTATATCTTCGGAGTCGACAAGACAAATATTGCAGTACGGTTTGGGGATGCGGAGGTTGTTCTCATGATGCCACGTGTCATATCATACCCGGTCGATCTCCGACACGTGTCACACAACTTAATTCCCATGGGACCCACCTGAGGCCAATTTAGCTGGCTCTCATTAACTGGCGGTTTTTTGCCTTCTTCCCCCCCCCCTCCCCTTTAAATTCAACTATAGTTGTATAGGGCAGTTATCCTCCACGGTCGAGCTCATGCTTCCACTACCACCTAACCAATCATCCGTTACGCGTCAGAAAATAAAGAGAAAAAGTTGTGCGACTTGATTTTTAATCTTTGAATTCCATGTTAAAACTATGATGGTGAAAATTCACAAGCCGTTGTTACCGTTGGGCTTATTGCCTAGACGATACTCCCTCCGTCCCATTTTATTAATCTTAAATAAAAATGACACAAAAATCAATGTATGTGAGTGTAATGGAATTAATAATTTATTGGTGAGTGTGAAAAAGTTTGTTATTTTAAGAAACGAGACTAATAAATGGAACGGACAAAGAAAGCAAGTGGGACTAATAAAATGGGACAGAGGGAGTATAAGTGGGATCATAATTAATAATTTTTTATGTTTTATGGATTATCTATTTTGGAGAGATTATAATAAAGTACGAGACACGTTTCTTTGATTTGGTAATCACCCGTTAGTTGGTTTATGATAAGTTGTAAGTCACTTTCGGTTTGAATCTTATGGGCCCCTAGTTCGAGTGACAATTGCATCCCCCCACACGAGGGCTTCATACTCGGCTTCATTATTAGTGACATCGGAATCGAGCTTGATTTAAGTGTATTTAAATTTTATTCCAAATCAAATTAGTACTTTTTAAGTGTAAATTCTTTATTTCCATATCCGTTTGCATAAGTAAATAACTAACTTATAATTATTTCAAGTTTTCAACCCTTGATCAAATATGTTAGTGAAGCTTATAGAAACTCAATGAAACTTGGCATGTCGAGTACACTTGTACCTTATTCAACCTTGCTTCTCAAGTGAACAACATGAGATAATTTTTGTATTTAAATCTGCAATTATATACATCCTTCACATACTTACTGTTTAACTCGCTCACAATATTTAAAGTTGGGGAAAGTCTTGGGTTAGGCATGCCTAAACGATTTAGGCGAATTTTATCCATTAACCCAAGCCCAAATCCATATAATATACCCTAATTGGGATTAATAAATCCTATTTGGGATGAGTCAACCCATTCGGGAAGGAGAAAACCCGCCTAAACCGTTTAGGCCTGCCTAACACAAATTTTTGCCTTAAAGTTGAACTCGTGCATAATTACAATTGCCGATCGACAGCCAATGAGGGAAGCTTGTCGGTCGATCAGAGAGGTATGTGAAAAGTTGAGAGGTGAGAGAGGGGAACGGAGAGTGGGAATATGAAGGGTAGTTTGATTTGATTTTAGTGTATTTAAATATTCCAAATCAAATAGTAATTATTTAAGTGTATTTGATTTGTAGTAGTGTATTTTTTATTTTTATTTTTTTACTTTAATCCTTTGTTTTATACATTTTTTTTCATTGAACATGCTAAGCTTTATACGGACACAGTTATAACTATACTTTAATCCTTTTTGCTTAGTTAAGTCTTATTTCTTATTATAGAATTCTATTTTATTATATATAATTGATTTTATTCCAGTCTAGTTTTTATTCATATTTTTATATAGTTGGTTATTTTAGAACATATTTATGAATTAATTCTTTTATAAAATATAATTAAGATAATAATTAATAATATAAATACATAAAAACAACATATATTTATTAAAACACACCATGATTACATTATAAATAAAAAATAAGTAACTAGAAATACAAAACAAATTGTATTCAATAATGATTAATTATCTGATAATTTTATTTTATTTGAAGCTAATGAATGAATAAAATTGTAACAGATTGATTGATATATTGGTAGTATTTGAAAAATATAAAAAATTGTGACAAAAAGTATGCGCCGAGAGTGTTTGATTTTGGTTTTCGAGATGAATTGTTGTTTGATGTGATATTTACTGTATTTTTTGTTTGAATTTAATATTTTGAGTTGGAGATGATATTAAATGATCAACTTATATTTTACATTTAATGTTTTATTTTTGACACTGGTTTTGAATTAATCTAAAAACAATGGGATGAAGAATTGTATGGTAGTGTAGTTATATGAAAGTTTATTTAGTGATTCATAGTTAATTATCTCACATCTTAAAATCAATGAAATTAAATAAACACAAAAAAATGAATCAAATCTAAAATAAGATATATGAAGCATATCAGTTTAGATATATCTATTTTGTGTTTATAATTATACTCATGTGGTATTTACTATTTACACACTTGAATAATTTATGAATGTGTGAAGATTAAAATCAATTAATTAAAACTTATGCGTTTAAATTTTTTATTTATTATCCGATTATAAAAAACATTAAATAAGCTAGCTATACGTTGGCTTTCTAACTTCTTGTTGCAGTATTAATTTAAAGGGAAGGTCTTGGGTTAGGCAGACCTAAACGATTTAGGCGGGTTTTATCCATTAACCCAAGCTTTAGGCGGGTTTTATCCATTAACCCAAATCCAAACCCATATAATATACCCTATTTGGGATGGGTGAACCCATTTGGGTAGGATAAAACCCGCCTAAACCGTTTAGGTCTGCCTAACACAAGTTTTTGCCTAATTTAAATTCTTTGTGGTAGGATTATATTATTTCAACCCACATGGAAATGTGAATAAATAGTCATAAATAAGTCCTTTCGTTTTATTTAAATTTAATCAGCATTTAAATATCATGTTTACCAAAACTAATACAAGAGTTGCCCCTACTTATAGTAGCTGTTTCTTCCATTATATTTATGATATTTATTGGTTAAAGAATGTTGGGTGCATCCTAATAAATATTGATAACATCTACATCTGTATATTAATCGAGTTATTAATGAATTACTTGAAATTCAACTCCACAAATGATATTTATCTTGCTAGTAAACATTATTAAACGTTTAGTATATCAATAAATTAAATATTTTTTTTATTTCTTTATAATACTCAATATAATAATACAAATGAAAATGTGAAATTATAATTTGAATTGTTATCTAAGTATAATGTTAAAGTATAAAGTAAAAATATCTAGTTACTTGAATTTGGGTTGTGTTCATAATAATCGTTGTGAAAATCGGGTTTCACGTGTGTTTAAGTAGTTTATATCTAACCCAAAAATGATAAAATTGTATAAATTAAGTATTTATAACTTTTAACATTATTAGCGCTTAGTATATATTTTTGTATAATTAAAAAATTAATCTTATTTTTCTATTCATTTAAAATATATAAAAAATATTAATCCCTCTGTTCTGATTATTTGGTTCGAGTAACTATTTTCGAGGGTTTCAATTATATGGTCCAATTTATATAATTAGTAGTATTATTTTTCTCTAATAATTTACAATTGCTCCCCTGAATAAATTTGAAAAATGAGAATATTAAAAGTAATATTATGAAAAAACAAAAATTAATTAATGTTTTAAATAAAAGTAATGTTAGAAGTTTATTTAAATATATTATTTTTATAAATAAACATATGTGGAAGGCAAATGGTAGAAGAGAAAATTGACGACTCAATTACTCTTGTTATCCAATCTACTTTAATTTAGGGGAAAAAAAAAAAGAAAGAAACTTAATACACACCTTATCTATAGACGACAACATAGCGCTTTGTATTACCCGCTACTTTTCTTGCTACATTTGATAAGGGAGTAATTATTATTAATAATAAATGTGTATATTCTAATTTGATATTTTATTTATTTGAAAATGATCCCATTTCACATCCCCATCCAAAATATAAAGAATAATTTATGAGTTGCATTTGTTAGAGACGATTTATTACCAAAATAGTGTGATATAAATCTCACAAGATTCATAATATAAAAAATATTTATACTAAAAATATACTCCCTCCGTTTTATTAGATTAGTCCATTTTGATTTCGGCACAGAAATCAATGTTTGTGAATGTAGTAAAATTAATATTTTATTGATGTGAGAAGATTTTTTTTCATTTTAGGAAAGTAGACTAATCTAGTGGGACAGATGAAAATGGAAATATAGACTAATCTGGCGGGACAGAGGGAGTACTAATTACTGAATAAATATTAAAGACATCATTTACCTTATAAAATACATCATTTACTGAACAAAAGATTAAATACATAATTTGCTGAAGAAAAATATAATATATACTAAACACAAATACATTATATTGAGAATTTTAAATTAAATAATAAGAATAAAGAGTAAGTCTTTTGTGATACGTGCGTTTTTGAGACGTGAGACTTTGAGAGAATTCCGAACGAAATACACATTAGGACATAGAATATTTTGATCGGAATTCTGTCATTCTGATCTGATTGCTCTCATTCTGATCGAAATTGAGAGCATTTCCATTGAAATGTGATATATATAAATAGACATCCTAAACGAAATACGCTTTCTATAAATATGCATTTCAATTAAAATGTACAAATATTTCATCCTTAAAAAAAAACAATTTCTCATATACTCACTCCGTCCCGCCAGATTAGTCCATATTTTCATTTTCGTCTGTCCCACCAGATTAGTTCACTTTTCTAAAATGAAAAAAAAACTCCTCACATCAATAAAATATTAATTCCACTATACTCACAAACATTAATTTCTATACAGAAATCAAACTGGACTAATCTAATGGGACAGTGAGAGTAATTTTTTGGCAAAAGTAAATTTAAATCGGCCTAACAGAAACCCTCAATGAGTGTCATATAAAATATTACAACATTCAATACGAATTTGGAATAAACATTTTATGTAATAAGATGCTATAATAATTCGAAGAGGCAGAACAGGGAGATGGGGTGGAGGCTAGCGCAGCGGAAAACAACCCGAAGCAAGGAGAAGGAGGGGGGTGGGGATAAAATGGGATTGGGAGGGATGGGAGTGCTTATCAATCTCATTCACACAATATTTACACACTTTCTCTCTTTCATATCTCCCACAAGCCGACACGCTTCTTATCTCGCTCTTCCCCTTCATTTCTCGTTCATCTCGGCCGGCAGATGCCATCTTCGCCTCCCAAATCTGCCGGTTTTCAGCTGCATTCCCTGCACCGATTCTTTTTGCCACCCTTCTAATTACTTTGTCCCAGAATCCGGGACTCATTTTTTCGTTCGTTTTTTCTATCCATCGGTGGAGATCGACCCATCTTTTTCGCTACTTTCTGCTGGTGTGTCGTTTACTCGAGCAATTCTCGTCGAGTTTCTGTCGACTGGAAGAATATTCTTGTTGAATCTGGAAGTAATTTTGTTCCATTTTCGTTTTGGATTTGCAATTCAGTCCTGATTTTACTGGGACGCCTCAGTTTCGGTTCCTGGAGACTCCCATTGTGAAAGATTGGCTTTTTTGGGATTTACGAATTGTCCATAGACGAAGAAGTCAGACAAACTGCAGTTGATTGAGTTATTGTGAGAGAGAGAAATGGAGACGGAGAGAGAGAGTTGATGAGGATGTTGGGATGTGCAGAATAAAGGACTGCGAGGAGAGCAACCGAAAGAGGAAGTGGGGGATAATGGGGCTCAAAACGGCGGCGTTTGGGGGAGACAGATTAGAGAAGCTGAGGAATAGCGGCGTCGTATCGAGATCGAGAATGAAGCTTTGGATGATAAGAGCAACTACATCAATTTTGCTTTGGACTTGTTTAGTTCAGTTGACGGCATTGAGCGAAACTCGAGCGCTTCGGGTTCTGAAAGGCTGGCCCTCTTGCTTTTCCCACGAATCGTCTGAAGCGGCCATGGCGTGGGATGTTAAGTCGTCGCCTGAACATCTCGTGAGAGTTCTGCCCCCAAAGAGTGAGTGTTGCCTCTTTTTTAGTGCTTCCTTGTTTGGATGGGTAAGGGAATTTGTGAATCTGGCAGGTTTTTGATTTCAAATGTAAATGCTGATGTGATTTATTTCTGTGGGAGTGCTTTTCTTCATCATCTTGCTGTGTTTGTTGGTTGATTGTTTTTGGGATTTTGATGATGGTGTTTGGGGAACGGCAGAAATTCTTTGCTGCATCGAAGCATGTGAATCATCTATTGAATTTTGTTTTCTTTGGTGGTGATTGTTGTTTGTTGTTACTATCTGGTGCTTCAACTTTGTTTATCATTCTCTGTAATAAAGTTAAGACTGTATGTGGGTTTGTGTTTTGTGATTACTACATAATTCCGGTATACTATTTTGGGTTTGCTTCTCAAGATTTGAATTGACTCAGAAATTTGACAACTTTTATCTTTAACAGGGGTTTACAGGAACAATGGTTACCTGATGGTTTCATGCAATGGAGGGCTCAATCAAATGCGGGCTGCGGTGGGTATTTTTATTTTGCCATGATTCAACACTCAAGTTATACGAACATATTCTATCTCCATTGATAAGGGTTCTTCTATATCTAATGCATGTCTAACAATGTCATGTTTGCCATCAGATATGTGACATGGTTGCTATTGCAAGATATCTAAATGTTACATTGATAGTTCCTGAACTCGACAAGACTTCATTCTGGAATGATCCTAGGTCTGTTTGCTGATGATTATGGAACCAGTTTATTTCATTTCTGTCATGATAATGAATTTCTCCATCCTAAAAGGAAGTTACTTTGAGTGTTTGCAGTGGGTTCCAAGATATATTTGATGTCGATCATTTTATTACTTCGTTAAGAGATGAAGTTCGGATACTTAAGGAGCTCCCTCCGAGGGTCAAGAAGAGGGTAGAGCTAGGCCTCATCTACACAATGCCCCCTGTTAGTTGGTCGGATATATCTTACTATAGCAATCAGGTCAGAAAACATCCGGTTGCTGTCGGTTTCTTGCTGCTCTTGTGATATTTAGTTTCATTCATCATACTTCCTTCTTGCCTGCAGATTCTTCCCCTGATTCAGAAATATAAAGTTGTCCATTTGAACAGAACAGATGCCCGGCTTGCAAACAATGATCAGCCTATGGAAATTCAGAGGCTCCGTTGTCGAGTCAATTTCAGTGCTCTAAGATTCACTCCTCAGATAGAGGAATTGGGCAGAAAAGTTATCCAAATTCTCAGGCAAAATGGCCCATTCATTGTTCTTCATCTGAGATATGAAATGGACATGCTAGCATTTTCCGGTTGTACGCAGGGCTGCGACGCAGACGAGGTGAATGAACTAACAGAAATGAGGTAAACAGCTTTTTGCATGCATTTCAGCAATGCCTATCATAGATAGTACCCGAAAACTGCTTGTTCAATTAACTGATTCATCCATTATTTCAAAGATATGCTTACCCCTGGTGGAAAGAGAAGATCATAGATTCTGATATGAAAAGGAAAGAAGGTCTGTGCCCATTAACACCTGAAGAAACTGCTCTCACATTACGGGCACTAGACATCGATCGCAATATCCAGATTTACATAGCTGCCGGAGAAATATATGGAGGAGAAAAAAGAGTATCCAGTCTCAGAGCATCCTATCCGAATCTGGTCAGTGGATTATATGCTAGCATCATAGTTGTTTTAAGGGTTATGTATTTATATATATATGTATGTATGTATGTATGTATGTTATATTTATCAACTTGTGTGACTGTATATAATAAACAGGTGAGGAAGGAAACGTTGCTGGAATCCTCAGACCTTAGATTTTTCCAGAATCACTCTTCTCAAATGGCGGCTCTTGATTATCTTGTTTCACTGGAGAGTGATATCTTTGTTCCCACATATGATGGAAACATGGCCAAAGTTGTTGAAGGGCATCGCAGGTACTAACCCCCCCTCCCCCAACCCACCCTACCTAGTCTCTGCTTCTCTCAAAAACTTGTGTATATGATAATCTGGTGTGGGTTTTCAGACATCTGGGATACAAGAAGACCATTTTACTAGACAGAAGACTGCTGGTCGAGTTAATCGACAAGTATAGCTCGGGGTCACTGAGCTGGGACGAGTTCTCGGCTGCTGTTAAAGACGCGCACGCTGAACGCATGGGGAACCCTACCAGAAGATTGGTGATTCCAGATAGACCTAAAGAAGAAGATTACTTTTATGCCAACCCCTGGGAGTGTTTGCAGAAGCAGGACGACGATGACGACGAGGAGGAGCCACTGCAACTGAGCAGTAGTTGAAAGCTTGAAGAAGAAGAAGAAGAAAAAAGAGGCAATCTTGAAGCAGCATGGTAGGGGGAAAAAACAAGAAGGTTTGGGGTTCATTTTATCCAAGTCAATAATATTGGCAATTCATGTATAGAAGAATGCACCCTCTCAATTTTTCTTTGTACACAAAAAACACAATGCAAATATAGATTTCATTTACATTTACTACTACCAACCTCCTCTCCTCTTTCCTCAATTTTATATCCAAATTCAATCTATTTAATTTATTATACATATATCACAAATTTACTTCTTTCGTTCTAATTATATGGTTTATGTTACTATTATATGGTTTATGTTACTATTTTATGGTGTTCTAATTATAGGATCTAATTTATGTAGTTGGTATTAATTTTTCTAATTTGTAAATGCACCCTTAAATATTTTTTAAAAATGAGAATATGAAAAGTAATATATAGTAAAAAAAATTAATTAATACTTTTATATAAGGGTAATGTTTGAAGTTTGTTTAATATATTATTTTTTAGAATTTGATTTTAAAAAATGAGAATATGAAAAGTAATATAGTATAAGAAATGTTTTTAAATAAGAGTAATGTTCGAAGTTTATTCAATATATCATTTTCTTGAATCTTTTGATAAAATCAAATAAGATTATACTCCCTCCGTCCCGCCAGATTAGTCCATATTTCCATTTTTGTCTGTCCCATCAGATTAGTCCACTTTCCTAAAATGGAAAAAAATCTTCTCACATCAATAAAATATTAATTCCACTACACTCACAAACATTGGTTTCTGTGCCAAAACCAAACTGGACTAATCTAATGGGACGGAGGAAGTATAATCAAATGGAGAGTTTTTCTTTTGTAAAAGGACTGGTTTTGGTGATTGAATATTAATCTCAATATGGATTTTTTTATTTAAAATTGACCGTTCAAAACTTCAATCTTTGAACCTTAAAACATGTGCATCTAAGAATTGATAATAATTATTTTAAAAATTATTCCAATGTAACAATATGCATACAATGCATCCCACGATAATATATATTTTGGAACATTCGACAAATAATTATGATAGCAATTTTTAGAACAAAAGAAATAATGAGATGGAGGAATGAAGAAGTGCAAGATCATGTCCATATGATTGGAGTTTTCTTCTCATTTAATAATTGAGGCTATATTATAAACTAGTATGATTTTTCATTATCTGGAGCAGTGAAATTGGGACAACACAATATTCTTGTTCTTAATAATTGTCATGAATAAAAGTCTCCAATTATTAGTAGCCTATTACTATAATGGGGCTTCATAATCTATATATTTCATTGTCATGATATGGCTGTTACACCTCTCATTTATCATTGACTAATTAATTTCCAATAATATTACAACCCTATTTTTTTTTTTTCCAATTTAAGTCACCCCACTCATTTGTCTCCACTAGAGTTCGAACTCATACATTATTGAATACTACATATAAAATGATTAAACTACTTGTATCCCGAGCTTGGAACTGAAACCCTAACTTCTATGTAGCTTTAAAATCCAAATACAACTATTTTATTCGGATAAATTTTCACACATAGAATTGTTGATGTTTTCAAAGAATTTAGAAAGTTTTATTATTTTAGTTTTTAACATTAATATATTTATTTAAACTCATACACTTAAATATTTTCAGGAAAATTCGAACTCATAATTTTTTTTTATCACATACAAAATATTTTCACCACTAAATTAAAGTAAATGACAGTTTAGAAAGTTGTATGTGAATAGGATTGTGGGGGTGGTGGATTAATGAAGGATGCTTCCCAAGAAAACAAATGTTTTTTTTTTATAGAATTTGCTTGGAATTTGGTGTGATTTGTATGATCCAAGACGTGTAAAAAGATACTATTTGATATGATGATTAAATAATAGTAAGATTATTGAAATTTGGAATAGAATGAATGAATGATTGCTTCGCAAGTACACCAAACTTGGCCAAAAAGGTAATGGGCAAGTAGTGTTCATTTGAAAAATGGTTGCTAAACCTATTTTATAATTAATGCGACTCTTTGATTTAGGAGAATCAATTATTTTTTTTCCTTCACTTCTAAGTAATTTATTCACCATTTTCCAATGATAATACTAGTATTGTGTTTTGATACCTACCATGAACTATTTTAGCAATTCAAAAGAAAATAATTGTACATTTGGATTTCTTGATAAAAATAAATTAAAACTTCTTGTGTCAAATTTGATAGTTAGCTAAGTAAACAAATCTTTTTTTTTTCTTTTTCTTTTCCAGAGGCAGCTTTGCAAGTGGCCTCAATTCATTGAAATGTTTTCTGTAGAAATATTGGATTGAAATTTTTATATTAAAACTCAATAACAATCAAAATAGGAAGTTTGTATTATTCTCAATCAAGATTAATTCATGATCCCTTCTTTATGTTTTGCATTGACGACTAAAACAAATATTTATATATTTTATTTTATAATATTAAAGTATAATGAACAAAATTTTATATACCTAGTATTTTTTTTAAATATAGTTAAGTTTTATTTATAAGTATTGTTGGGGTCAAGCCCACGGGCCCAGACCCAATTGACAGACCAACCCAAGTAAACAAGCCCGGCCCAGAAGACTGGCTCGCTAAGGCCAACAGAATGTTGAAGCCGTCCAAGTCAAGGCCTCGCCACCGAGTACCAAAGCTCCTCGCCACCGAGGAGATGAAAGGTTCGATATCGAGACGGTCCAGGAAGAGACCCTAGCTCGCTGGCGGCGCCCGAGCGCTGAAACCCTAACCACCTCCGAGAAATCCGCAGCAGCTCCGATATTTTCGGCGAACAGTTGCTGCTCGACGGCTAGGGTTAGCTGCAGCCTGCCTGCCCCCATCCTGTCTATAAATAGGGGCAGGAAGCTCAATTTTTGGATCGACTCTCTGATAGCAAAACATAGCCGTAACTCTGCCGAAATCTATACAAATTCTTTTCGATATCCAACGCGATTATACTAGCGTTATTTCATTTACTGCGTATTCATTTTTTGGCCTTTAATTTTTCGTTTATCTTTCCCAATTGTCGTTATTATCTGTGACTACTCATAATGTTCTAAGGGCTCCATTTTCTCGTGAAATCGAACCTCAACATTTTGGCGCCCACCATGGGGCCCTTGGGACTATCTTTTTCGTTATTTCGATGGCAGGTACTAACGAGAAATCTGGGAATCAACCGAAGAAGACAACCGGGGCTCCCCCCACCAAGCCGACCAGTTCGCAAGAGCTCGTCCCCGTCGACGAATTAGTACGGCAAACTTTGCAGACCAGTGGCGCCCAAGCCGTGCCTCCGGAATTGCTGAACACAATTTTAGCACGGCTGGCCGAAGAAGCTGAGGAGAATCGGCGTCGTGCAAAAGAGACTGATTCCAGGATCATGGAGCTACACGCCACAAACCACGCTTTGCGGAGGGAAAACGACCAACTGCGTCGGGAGAATGCACGCAAAAAACAGCCCTTCGTCGAGGAGCCTCTAACTGGCGAGAAACAACCCGATCCTCGCAAAAACTTGGCACACGATCTGGACGAGGCCACACTCTTCGACACACCCAGGGATTCAGGCCCTAGGGTCGAACCCGAGGAAATCACTGCCAGCAAACCTACGGAACGCCTCGTCGTCGAGCGTCCACAAAGTGAATACGAGAAGCGCCTCGAAGCTCGGATGGCGAACTTCAAAAAACTCATCTCTCGAATCCCTGGAGTAACGCCGCCAGACGCCTTGATACCACGCGACAGTTACGCCGACTCGCCCTTTACCCCCGACATCACCAACACCGACGTCCCGACGAGGTTTGTTCCTCCGTCGTTTCAACTCTATGACGGAACGACCGACCCCGAGGATCATATCGCCCTCTACAAACAGAAGATGCTAACCACCTCAATTCCGGGCGAGCTTCGCGAGGCGTGTATGTGCAAGAGCTTCGGGTCAAGCCTCACTGGCCCCGCTCTCCAGTGGTTCGTAAACCAATCGAGGTGCTCATTCTCGACATTCTCCGAGCTCCACATGGCTTTCAGAAAGCAATACTCAAACTGCAGGCGCGTGGCAAAACACCCAGATGCACTCAACAGCATACGTATAAAGAAAGGGGAAACGCTGAGGTCATACGTTGGGCGCTTCAACCGAGAGTTAGCCTCGATACCGAACTGTCCACCCCTGACGGCGGTCTTCGCCTTCAAAAACGGTCTCGACGTATCCTCAAAGCTCTATCGTGACCTGACGAGCCACCCCTGCTATGACATGGACTCCGTCCTCTCGCAGGCTTGGGCCGAGATCAACTGGGAAGAAGATGAGCCGAATCGCATCGCACGAATGAACGAACAGAGAGCCTATGAGCTCGCCAATCAATATCGAGGCGATCGATCGAGGGCAGGTTCCTCGAGTTCGAGGTACGTGGATCGAAAAGACTTCCGGAACGAGCGTCGGTCGCGACGAGACCATCCTTATAGTCGAACACCTCGGGCCGGAGAAGTACCTTATGGCCTCAACATCGACCAGAACTACTTAGTCAACAATGTACTCAAGGGACTCGGCACCGCCGTAAGGTGGCCCGCCAAGATGAAGTCCGACCCGAAGACTCGGGACGCAAGCAAGTTCTGCGGCTTTCACAACGACCATGGCCACAAGACCGAGGAGTGCCAGGCGTTACGTCTAGAAGTTCTCGAATTGTTGAAAAAGGGATTCCTTACTGAATATCTCACCAGTAAAGGAAAGAACACGTGGACCAGGGGTCGACAAGCTAACCCAACCACGAATGCCGAACCGCAGAATAAACCACCTCCCGCGGAACGAACAATTCACGTCATTACCGGGGGGTCAGAGATCAGTGGAAGATCACGCTCGGCAGCTAAAAAGGCTCGCCGAATCCTCAATCAGGGGATCAATCACATTAGTCCCGCGCAGCAACACGAGACAATTGAATTCACCTCCGACGACATGCCGGGGCTCATTCATCCACACCACGACGCACTTGTAATTTCACTCCTGATATCCAATTGCCAGGTAAAGAGACTGCTGGTGGACAACGGCAGTTCCGCAAACATTATGTTCCTTCGAACACTGAAGGAAATGCAAATCCAGATGAGCAAGATAGAACCTGTCACTATGACCCTCTACGGGTTTAATGGAGATCAGCAGCGCACTTTGGGGGAAATCACCCTACCCGTATACTGCGGGGGCATGAATATGGACGTCAAGTTCCAGGTCGTGGACACAATCTCCGCGCATAACGCAATCTTGGGAAGGCCCTGGATCCACGAACTCAAGGCAGTGCCCTCATCATATCATCAGGCGCTCAAATTCCCCACTCCCTGGGGGATTCAAACTATAAGAGGCGAGCAGAAGGCCTCAAGGGATTGTTATTACGCCAGTTTCCGAGCCGTCTGCGCACAACAACATGGTTCCCCAGCAAATCCCATCATTAAACCCGAGGCCGAAGAGCTCGAGGAAGTGAAGATTGACGAATCGGACCCGATGCGTACCACTTTTATAGGAGCGGAACTCCCTGCCGCCGCCAGAAATGCCCTCGTGGAGTTTCTCCAAGGCAAGGCCCACGTATTCGCTTGGTCGCACCGGGACATGACCGGGATCGACCCCTCGATCATCACGCATCATCTCCAAGTCGATCCCAATTGTCGCCCTATACAACAACGAAGACGCAAGTTCTCCGCTGAGAAGAACCAAGCAATCAACGAGGAAGTTCAGAAACTCATTGATATCGGTTCAGTACGGGAAGTGCACTACCCCACCTGGCTCGCCAACGTGGTGGTCGTCAAAAAGAAAAATGGAAAGAACCGGGTCTGCATCGATTTTACAGACCTGAACAAGGCTTGTCCAAAGGATCCCTATCCTCCACCACATATCGATGCAATTGTCAATGCAATGGCCGGGCATGAGCTTCTCAGCTTCATGGACGCCTTTTCGGGTTACAATCAGATACAGATGCACCCGGCCGATCAGGAAAAAACTGCCTTTATCACCAGTCAAGGCATCTATTGCTACAAGGTGATGCGCTTCGGGCTGAAGAATGCCGAATCTACATATCAGTGCCTCGTCAACACGATGTTCAGGGACAAGATAGGGAAAACGATGGAGGTTTATATTGTCGACATGCTCGTCAAGTCACTCAGCGCACAGGATCACGTAACCCACCTAGAGGACGCATTTCAGACTCTGGAGAAGTAAAACATGAAATTGAACCCTGCCAAATGCTCATTTGGAGTATCCTCCGGCAAATTCCTCGGACACATAGTAACTCGGAGAGGAATCGAAGCCGACCCCACACAGATTCGAGCCATTCAAAGCATAGAACACCCAAAGTCACCAAAAGAAGTTCAGAAACTGACAGGGCGTCTCGCAGCCCTCAGCCGCTTTATATCGCGCTACTCCGAGAGAACTCATCCCTTTTTCGACATGCTACGAAAAGGAAAATGGTTCGAGTGGACCAAAGATTGCGCGAAGGCGCTTGAGGAGTTAAAGGCCTATCTAGCCAACCCACCATTGCTATCTAAACCAGTTGAGGGCGAGACTCTATTGCTCTACTTATCCGTGTCAGATCACGCGGTCGGAGCCGTCCTGGTACGCGAAACAGACGGCAGGCAGCACCCGGTACATTACGCTAGTAAATCCTTACTAGATGCGGAGACCCGATACACCGCTCTCGAAAAGCTCGCGCTAGCCCTCGTGAATGCCGCCAGGAAACTGCGACCGTACTTTGAGGCGCACCTTATCAAAGTAATCACAGCCTATCCCATAAGGGCTGTACTGTCTAAGCCTGACTTATCAGGAAGACTACTCAAATGGGCAGTAGAAGTAGGTGGCTATGGAATTCAGTACGAACCTAGAACTGCCATCAAATCACAAGTGCTGGCCGACTTTGTAGCCGACTTCTCCACTAACCTGCAACTTAAAGCAGAACGCTAAGTGGCACACATGACAGAGGCCGACAGTGATGCCGGGGTTTGGTCTCTAAAAGTTGACGGGGCAAGCAACGTCCATGGCAACGGAGCCGGAATAGTCTTGACAGACCCTCAAGGGGAAAGTTACGAACGAGCCATTCGTTTGGATTTCCCAACCACCAATAACGAGGCTGAGTACGAGGCACTCATCCAGGGAATCCAACTCGCTTTAGAACTCGGGGCTCATAGGGTCCGCGCCGAAAGCGACTCTCAACTAGTGGTCAACCAGTTAGATGGCGCTTATGCTGTGAAAGAAGACCGCCTAAGACTATACCATTCCCTCATCAAGAACTTGAAGGAGAAGATGGACGAGTGGGATCTCCGTCACATTCCCCGAGAATCGAACGCCAGAGCAGATGCCTTAGCTAACCTAGCCACAACCGGCACCACATGCAATAATAGCCCGATTCCCGAAGTTTGGTTGTTGGCATCTTCGGTTGCAGCTCAAAACGATGTCGCTCCCATCAGCAGCGATGGAAGCGATTGGAGACATCCTCTGATCCAACACCTAAATGGAGAAACCCCTGTGATAAGCTCATAATTATACTCACTTATCTATATTTTTCTCCATTGTTTCAAGTGTTTTATGTTATGTTTTTACTTATTTCTGTGCATGAGTCTACTTTAGAGGGTGTTATGCCTTTGATGGGTGAATTTTGCAGGTTTTAGGCCAAATTCATTGAAAACCCGTACCGAAAGCAGATGATGTTCAAAGGAACAGTCACGACTTCTTCCACAGATGGAATCTGAGCTAATGGAGCACATGGATGGAAAGATCTTTGAATTAGCTTTCCAACGCAACTGGAATCGGGTCAATCGGAGTTCGGGAAAGGAAGTTATGGCCAAAACCGTGAGACTGCGCAGACAGATGCATCCGTGTCGAGAGACAGGATTTCTGTCGACCGACAGGATTCCTGTCGATCGAAATTCCCTCTGTCGAGCGACACAGAAGCCCGAAAAAGCTATTTTGGGCCTGTTTTGGCAGTTTTTGCTATTTTGACACAATACTCAAATTAGGTCTTTTTCCCCCTCTATAAATATGAACTCTTAGGCACGAAATTACATCTTCTTTTCTCTATTTTTTGCTGAATACATTGGAGTTTTTCAAGACATTGAAGGTTCCTATTTTATTTGTAAGTCAATTAATTAAATGTTTCTTTATTTTCTAGTCATGTTTTGTGGCTAGAACCCTAAACAGGTTCTAGGGTTATGATTTCTTTTCTGATGCATGTCTAATTGATATCAACTCATATAGCATGGATTAATTCTATGATTTAATTTTATAATCTAGATTAAAAGAAGGACCGAGAGGTGAATTGAGATCTAGGTTTATAGTTAATAATTGATGGATCGAGAGATGAAAATTGTTAACAGGAAGAGAGAATTAATTGTGTTTGTTTTCTGTCTCAAAAGGAAGAAACTTGCATAGGAATTAATTAGATAATTATTGAGATTAATTAATTTGGTGTTCTTGAGACCGAGAGGAGATAATCACTAATTAATAATCTAGGATTTAATTGCCTGACCAAGGAATTTAATCCACAAAAATCTATGCTTTCCCCATTGCTGAGTTGATTGATATTGCATGTTGATGATTAGATTATCTGCCCTAGGATCTGTGATTTCCTTTAATTGTTTTAAAAACCCTTTATTTTCGCATTGTCATCTTTAATTTCTAAACAAAACCCCAGTTTTCTATTTCCTCAAACATCTATGTTCTAAAAACTATGACTAGTACTTTAGGTTTTTCATTGCACATTCCCTGTGGGATCGACCACCCTTGGGTGTAAAAATATTATTTGCTTAACCGCTTTATTGCAGTTATCACCCTGCCGGCAACAGAAGCGAGTTGACTAAGATAGAAAGACTGGCCGCCCGATTCGTCCTAATTAACGGTAGATTATACCGACGATCACTCGGGGCCCCCTCCTCCGATGCATCGCACCACCGGAAACAGAAAGTGTACTCGCAGAAGTACACGAAGGAGACTGTGGAAACCACGCTGGGGCCAGGTCATTGTCCCATAAGATAATCACCGCCGGATTTTATTGGCCTACCCTCAAAAGAGACGCCACAGCCTACGTTAAGAGATGCGACGGTTGCCAGCGCTTTGAAACATCAACCCATAAGCACGCGAAGCCACTCCATGCATCAATCACGCCCTGGCCATTCATGGTCTGGGGCATGGACTTAGTGGGACCCCTCCCGAAAGGAACCGAGCAGAAAGATCATATCCTAATGGTAACGGATTACTTCACCAAATGGGTGGAAGGCGAAGCATTGGGAAGAACCCGAGACCTCGAGGTCATCAAATTCCTGTGGAAACACGTCCTATGCCGTTTTGGGATCCCAAAGGAAATACGCACCGACAACGGACGGCAGTTCGCAAGTGAGAGAATGCAAACATTCTGCCACACCTATGGGATAAAACTATCATTTTCAACACCCCGATATCCCGAAGCCAATGGCCTAGCGGAATCTACTAACAAAACAGTAATGACGACCCTGAAGAAGAAACTGAGCCCACATGGATCTAGATGGGTAGAAGAGCTCCCCGCAGTTCTATGGTCCTATCGAACCACACACAGAACCGCCACCGGAGCCACACCCTTCTCATTGGCATACGGAGTTGAAGCTGTGGCGCCTGTCGAGATCATCGCCCGCAGCCCGAGAGTGGAATTTGCAAACGAAATAGAAAGCCTACACCTGCTTCAGGAAAACCTTGAACTCATAGACGAAGTTCGAAATGACGCCATGACCAAGGCTCATCAGAGACGATTGCAAGTGGAACGATTCTACAACAAAAAGTTGAAGCTCAGGAGCTTCCAAAACGGTGATCTAGTTCTAAGAAGAGTGTTCCAGAACACAAAAGAATCCGGAGCCGGAAAATTGGCACCAAATTGGGAAGGCCCCTACAAGGTATCCAGAGTAGTGGGGCATGGGGCTTACCAGCTTGAAACACTGGAGGGAAGAAATGTACAAAACAGTTGGAATGTGAAACACCTAAAGAAATACTATCATTAGTATACAGATACGCTCTCTCTTTTCCTTATTTTAGCATTTCCATTACTTATTTCTTCAAAATACCCCTACTAACTTGAGCGTCGGAGGGGCGATGCCTCGGCATCACCCAACCTGACCCCTTGCCATTTGCCCCGCAGCAAAACAAGATAATCGAAGTCGACAAGCTTAGCTCTTCGAGGTCGACCACATGAACGCATCGGTACCGAGCTGAATCATTGCTCAATGTTAAAATAACCAAGCACCGACGCAATAAGTTGCAAGTAGTGACGAGAGTAAAAGGACAGCAGGCTTATAGAAAAACAAGCATGACAAGTCATAAAGGCACGATATAGAATCCAACATTAGATATGTCAAAAACACGGGCACCACGCCAGTTACACATGTACAAATCAAAAGTTTATCAAAAAAAGGGAACATCTACACTACGCCATCTTCGCCAGCCCCCTTCTCGGTTTCTCCAGTAGCGTCTTCATTCAGAAAGCCCTCAGCCTCCAGCTCCTCACGACTCTTCCCTGTCCCGGCTTCCTTGCTCGGTTCGACCCCGACCGACACTAGGGGCTCGACCACGTTCTCACCAACAGGAGTGGGAGGGGGAGTCGGGGGGCGAGTAATGTTCTCCAGATCAAACCCCGGGCACCTCCGGCCGACCAAGACGCAAATGGAGTTCGTCACCATCTTTACCAGAAGGTCAAAGGTAGACCTGAACGACGGATTGGCAACGAGGCGCTCCATATCGACCCCAGTCCCCGCCTTCAAAGCCTCGACCTCCTCTTCATGCTTCTTCTGGTCGACTAGCCTCTCCTCTTGGCCCTTCCTGAACCTGAGCTTGTAGGACTCAAGTTCCTTGTCCTTCTTGGCGGAAGACGCCTCGAACTCATCCATAGCTTTCTTCAGCTCATCCTCGAGCACCTTGCTCCGAAGCTCGAGGTCCGACCTCTCCTTTTTCATCTCTTCATACTTGCTCCGAAGAGAGGTGTTCTCCAGTTTAGAGTTCTTGAGATCGGTAGAGACCGAAGCAAACTTGTCGGCCAGATCGGCCCTCTTCTTCCGCTCGACGGCGAGCTCCTTGCGGGACTGACTCGCACCCTCACTCGCCGAGTCAAGGGATCGAATCAAGCCCTCGGTATAGATCGCGAACTTCCTAGTCGTCTGCAATAGATGAATGAGTTCAGATAAGAACCGAAACGTGAACTTAAGGAAATCCCTAACCTTGTGCATGACCATCTCCATAGTAAAGGCCTCCCGAGCATAAGCACTGTCGAAGTCGTCGGCCTTAATCTCCCCATCCAGAATACGCTTAACCCGAATAGCGTAAGCAGTGGTGGAGGAAGCGATGTCAGTCGGGCCCGAACCGGTCAGCACGAGCTCACCCTGGCTGGGCGGCCTCGTCGGCTCCGACCGAGACCTCGAATCGACGCTCGAGTCTTGGACCTTCTTCTTACGCCATTCGTCCCGACCTTCCCTCCTCGAGGGCGAAGATCGACGAGGAGGCGTAGTCCTACGCGGAGGCGAAGGAGGAGCGACCAGAGCGCCTGAACCCTCACCGGCAGTTGGCTTCGGAGTCGACCCCTCGCCACGCGATCCCCCGGCTTGCAAAGCTTCGGTTGTTGTCTTCTTGGTCGGAGGTTGGTCGTCGGTCGGGGCAGAGGTGCTCACCTCCCGAGGCCTCTTCTGCGACATCATAGCCGTCAACAAATCCTGTGGGCCCAACCCAGCCATATCAGCAGGCAAAACCTCTTTCTCGCCTCTACGATTGCACCAATGCTCGGCACCCACACTCCTTTTCCCACGAACCGAAGTGTAGGTTCGGTTCTTCCTAGAGTAAGCAATCTCAATCCTCGAATCTTCCTCGGACGTGAGTACAGGCTGCTTGTACCCTGCAAAAACAACGAACAGGAGTAAAAAAAATGAAATAAGTAAACACCTCACGAAGATCATGGAGTCGAAATCCGCACTTATAGGCACACCACCCTCGGCTAAAAACTCAGGATCCGTGCGGCTCATTTCCAGCCACACCCACTGATTCTTCCATTTCGGTGTATTCTGAGCACACTTCGTGATCATCGCCTCAGCCAGCGAATCTCTCTTCGTAAAATAATAGTAACCGGCAGGATACCGACCCTATCGGTATAGGAAGTGCCATTCTCGAAGCATCAGATAACCGAGGCCCGCATCGAAGAAAACAAGCAAAGTCCCGAGCATGTGACACCATGCGATTTGCGCAAGTTGGAAAGGAGCAAGCCCATATGATTGGAGAACCGCTCGAAAGAAAGCGTGGGCCGGCACCCCAATCCCATAGCGGATCACAGGGAGGAAAAAGGCGACGCAATCGGGTCGCGGCGGACGGTCACACCTCTCACTTCGACCCGGCAAGGTGTAAACCATTTTGTGGCATGCCACACCCATCGAGTACCTCTTCACGTCATCCTCGGTAGCCAGAGATACCGCCGTCCGCACCGGGTCGTCCGGTATTATTTGATCCTTCTTGATGAAGGATCGATCCACCTCAATGGGTTCGAACGAATCCTCGCTATCAGACTCGTCGTCCTCGCCCAGTCCCTCGTGATCTTCCTCTTCGGACATTTCCTCGGGCTCGAGGTCTTCCACCGGAGGTTCGCGAACGAACCGAGCCGCTTCATGGCCCGCCTCGTCTCCACGAACCGGTCCAATAATCTCCGTCTCTACCGAGCCAGAGGAAGTAGGCTCCTCCCAGATCTCAACCGAGGACACCATCACTCAAGAATCAAACTGAAATGAACAAAGCTTAAAACAAAGAACCTTCCCCCCACAACATATGTGAAGAAAATTAGGAAAAGCGCACCCAGTCGGAAAAAGGGAAAAGATCTAAAACCCACAAAAGCGGCGACAACCCAAGCTAATGTGGTATCCGATGTCAATCAATCACGACCACACCATGCACACGAAAGGTCGCAAAACAGGGTGACCAACGCAAAACATAGAAACACAATCCGAAAACAAAATATAACACACACTAATCCCCCTAAACTATCTAGAGTGGGCATTCGAACCAATCGGCCCCCAATCGCACCATGCCTTGATAGCGCCAAAGCCCCAAAGCACCACAGCAAACTCGGGACCTCAATGCAAAACAAAAAGAAGGGCAAGAAGACTCTGCGCAAACCGCACTACCCAAAAGGCAAACCCGAAAACCAACCACGCAGATAAGCAATAGGAATCACGAAAACAAATATCACAAGACGAATCGGAAAAGGAAATACACACGAAAGGACATGAACGAAAGATCAGAAACAGTTACACGTTCCAAAGCAAATCACGCGAGAGGCCCAAGACCAAACACACACACAGCCGGAAGCGAAAGTAAAACGAACGGAGAATGGGTGGGTTTAAGAAATTTACCTCAATCGCGAGCGTCGGAGTTGCAGAGAAAAGAAGAAAACACAGCCTCGCAGGAGCGCTCGCCAGGAAAATCCACTCCCACCGGAACAGTAACTGCCAAAGATTTGTCAAACCGCTGGATTTAAAGCTCACGAACGCAAAAACTGACGAAATGGAGAAGAAGACGAACATTTATACTGAAACAGGAAAAACCGTCCGCATTCCAAATCTTGCCCCCAGAACTAACCAAAATTACCATTATGCCATCCCAGAGGCGGCAAAGTCAAAAAACGAAAAGCTCGACAGCGAGGCATTTCAGGCCTCGAAGCCGAGGCGTACCACCCATCGGTATCGACCCACTCAGCAGGGGTCCCGAACAATAACGCCCCCCAACGGGAGAACTATAGCGCGGTCAGCACCCTTAACGGGAACGTGAGACCTCCCCACGGGAGCTCACCGGGTGCCCAAGGGCGCGCTATAACTCATCCCGCCAACACTCTACGGAGTCTAAACAGAGTGCACGCACAGGAGCGCCCCTCCGTGCAAGAGAACGTTCTCCGGAATAGTTCTAACCCGCGTGACCCCCGGACTCACGCATTGGCCCGCGGGGCAACATTCCGGTGTTCCCCGCACGGTAATACGCTCGCATTCCCAAGGAATCTTCGTATTGACCAGGAGTAATATCCCGACTACTCCCTATCAGAGCTACTCTCTCCGGAAGTATCTCCCGGGCCTGAGGATAGTCTCTTGGACGCCTCGAAATTCCGCACTCTGTAGCGAATCTTAGCTCGAAGTTTTGATTCCATCGCCTATCCTGGATAGGCCCTGAAACCAAAAGGGGCTATTGTTGGGGTCAAGCCCACGGGCCCAGACCCAATTGACAGACCAACCCAAGTAAACAAGCCCGGCCCAGAAGACTGGCTCGCCAAGGCCAACAGAATGTTGAAGCCGTCCAAGTCAAGGCCTCGCCACCGAGTACCAAAGCTCCTCGCCATCGAGGAGATGAAAGGTTCGATATCGAGACGGTCCAGGAAGAGACCCTAGCTCGCTGGCGGCGCCCGAGCGCTGAAACCCTAACCACCTCCGAGAAATTCGCAGCTGCTCCGATATTTTCGGCGAACCGTTGCTGCTCGACGGCTAGGGTTAGCTGCAGCCTGCCTGCCCCCATCCTGTCTATAAATAGGGGCAGGAAGCTCAATTTTTGGATCGACTCTCTGATAGCAAAACATAGCCGTAACTCTGCCGAAATCTATACAAATTCTTTTCGATATCCAACGCGATTATACTAGCGTTATTTCATTTACTGCGTATTCATTTTTTGGCCTTTAATTTTTCGTTTATCTTTCCCAATTGTCGTTATTATCTGTGACTACTCATAATGTTCTAAGGGCTCCATTTTCTCGTGAAATCGAACCTCAACAAGTATTATATATTAAATATCAACTCTGCCAAAATCACTTTCTCTTATATTACATTTTTACTAATTTATTTTATTTATTATTTTTTAAAAATAATGTATAATATATAATTGAATAATTTGCAAATTATATGTGTAATACAATCATAAAGTTCGCACACTTTTGGAAAACGTAATTTTGTAAATTACATGTTTTGTGAGTTTAGTTAACAAAATTAGATCGTACAATTATATTTTATAAAGTGATTATAATAATTTCATTGTTGTTATGAAAAGGTGTAAAGCAGATTTTTAGTCGATATATCTGTGTCGGTAATATTATCTTAATATTTACTTGTATTATTTTAATGATTCTGAAATTGTTTATATGTTTACTTTATAAATGATATGATTATTTTCTTCATAAGATATTTTATTTATAGATATATTTTATTTTTAATATTTTGAATCAATTCAGTCTTGAATTCAGCATTTGGTGTCGAAGAGATATGTTTGATACGTATTTATAGATACATAGTATTTATTATTTAATGGCTCAAGATTTCAAAATTTGAATTTCAAAGGAATATTGAGAATTTAAACCATCAAATATGCTGATGTCAAACTATTGGATATGTAATTGGAAATGTGACTGCTTAACCAACTAAAAATTACAAAAATGTCATAAATTTATTTAATATAGATGTGCACGTTTTTCAAAAAATTTGCCGGAATTTTGCGATACTCTTTTAGTATATAGATATAGATGGTAATTTATTCAAAATTCATTTCCATTTAGGTCCTATTCAGATTCATCAATTGTTTATTTCTCAACAGAAATATATTATTGATCTTTTTACATAATCACATATTTACTTTCAATTAATTATAAAGAATGGGCTTTAACTACTGAACTCTAAAGTCAAAACAACCTACACTCCTCTTTCTTGTTGATATTTCTTTTTGTGGGTGGAAAATAAATGAAATAAATATAGAGAGAAAAAGGAAATTGAAATAGAAATGGAAAGGATAATAAATGTAATGCAGCTTTTAGTATTACAAGCTTTGAGGTAATAAATGCCAAAAATCAGATAATCCTTCAAAAAGAAGTATTTCAAACTGCAGCCCAACTATTCTCCAGCTCATTGGGCCAACATCACAATCAAGCCCACAAGAGTATTGCATCTCAGCCCAAATTAGTGTTGCCCTAACAAACTCTTCCTACTATTTCTTTACACCATTTTTGGACTATAAATATCAACAACCATATACCTCAAGTCCAACTTGCCAAATCAGTAAAATTCAAAAAAAAATAAATAAAGTTTAAGTGGTGCAAAATATAATAAAAGGTCGACCACAAACCTCAATCAACCAAATGGTCGGTGGGTCCCACTGAAAGATGTTTTTATTTTTTTATTGATTAACTAATAATATTGTAACAATTGTCATTAATTTGTAGGTCTATTAATATTTTATAGATATAACAATAAAATTGATATACTCCCTCCGGACATTAGTTCCATGTGATTTCGGCACAGTAATCAATAATTTTTAGTATAGAAGAATTAATATTTTATTGCTATGATGAGATTTTTTTCCATTTTATGAAATGAGACTAATCTGGCGGGACAGACGAAAATGAAAAATAGGACTAATCTCGCGGGACGGATGGAATATCTTTTATGTAATAATATAAAAATAAATAATAAATATATCAAAACTTAGAATTTTGGATTATCTACAAATAGAGTCTAATTTTGATATATATTTTATTTTTAAATTGATATTATATATATGAAATTAATTTTATTTGTAATATTTTTATATTAATTTAGTACCAATGATATTAATTATATTTAATTGTTGACTTTACTTTGGTTAATAATTTTCTAATTAAATAAATGCCATCATATATTTCACTTTTTTATTAATTCAATTGCAATTATTATTTATTTTAAAAATAAAACTAAGCAAAATCAAATAAAATAATTATATATAATAGTGTGGTTGGATGGTTGTTGATAAACTTTGTAAAATTATTGTGATTTGGTTAGGTGATGTGGATGAGAGAGAAAATAAATAAATATTAAAAATATTGGGACCAGGTGATTGACTCGATTGTTGATAAACATAATCTTAGTAATGACATTTGCATCAATGTCATAGCTAAAAGACAAAAAAAAATATAAATAAAAGAAATTGAAAAAAAAGAAAAGAAAGAAAGGGTGGATTATCATGACATGGATTGGCTACGCAATCTTAGACTACCGACATCAATAATCCCAATCCAACATAACTTTTAATAAAAGATATATGTCTCTTTCTTCTACCTATAAAACCCATAACTCAATTCAAATTTTACTCCCACTAATAACTCAACTTAATCTAAATTATATTTTCTTTTTACTTTAATTTTCAATATATATTTATATCAAAACTTTTAAAATGTGAAATATTTAATAAAATTAAAGATATTATTGGATACACCTCTTCACTCCAAAGCTCCTCACGTTCCCAATGGATTTGCACCACACTTCTCCCTCTAAATTTTTCATATAATTTTTACAAACGCCAACAATATGGATGGAGTATTTTGAGAGACATGACATAGTAGTTGTTGGTAATTCGGGTACTTTATGGTAAATTTCCGATGTGAAATATT
>JAPKLW010000353.1:327855-365435 GCA_026898455.1 Plectranthus barbatus
GCACTTCTTTTTATTTATTTAATATTGTTATTTCATTTTATTTAATTGTTTTTGTACTAGCAGTACCTGCAGATATATTAGTAAAAACTTGTTGTACTAGACATAATTATTTGCAGTGTTTTCAGTTATTCTTCTCACAGATCTTGGAACCAACAGTAGTGATAAAATGACCTGAATTATGTGCAGGCTTACATTTCAACCAACCATCTCTCTCTTATCAAATCCATTCCACAATATAATTACTTTTACAAGCAATGTTTCAAATCATGTATAAAGCCGTACAACAACAGTAGCTGACCATTAACATTAAAACCAGGGCTTCATAATTTCATCTCTTTCATATAATAAATAATAACATACATATAATAGTAGTAGTACATAATAACAATATTTCTTTGTGCAGAGATATGTGCATCCCCCCAAAAATAAAAATAAAAATAAAAACAAAAACCACATGTACATTGGTTCCTGAGTTCTGTCGAGGTTAAGAATAAAACTGGAACCTCCCAAAAAAATGAACAAATTAAAAACTACAAAAGAATAATAATAATACTATACTGTTGCATTAGGCTTCAGCTAGTCCTCAGTTTCTTTGAAACATGCCCCTGCCCCAACTCCTTCCCCGCCCTTGCTGCTGCTGCTGACCCTTCATCAACCTGGAAAAAACAACCATCATTATGGTTTTTATCTTCTTTATAATTGCTCGAGTAAGGTAACAGAATGTCCTCAAGATTGACACCTTGGAGACGAAAGTCGAGATGCCATTCGCTCTCTTCCCCAGATCGATTTGTACCGAGATGCTGGCCTGCGATAGATCGACTCCCGAGCTCTGTAGTGCTTGTGTAAGAGTATTCAATAGCCTGTTGGTTCAAATTCAGAGATGTAAGAGTTATTTCTCAACTGTAAGTTGTAGAAGCTTATTGAGGTCTCACCCTTGAGAATACACGCTTGAGATGTTGATCGTGCCGCTTTCAATGCTCAGTTCCTGTTCCGTCATTTTATTGCCAGCACCAGCGCAGTCGGTGGTGGTGCATGATTGAAGCTGAGATGGAGGAGGCCATGTTGTAGCTTTATCCACATCAGATGATGGTTTCGGTGAAACTGGGGAAGCTGAAATGCTGCTCGTCCTACCAACTTTGAATATATTTGGCTGCATTGGCGAATGAACTGTAGCGGCCTTGGATGCTAGCTCAGGCGGCTGGACCCTTTCTCTCAGAGTAGTAGCAGTGCTCAAATCTGAGTCTACTAGATTTTGCCCACTGATTGGCAGGCTCGGGGAGACTGCAGCTTTGCATTCGTCGAGCATTTTACCAAATGCCGATGGTGTTGGAGCAGAATCAGAACTCACTCCTCGTGCACGATCCATGAAACCTTCATTTATGTGACAGTTCCTCTGCTGCCATGTATAGAAGTCGGTAATCAAGTTATTTTAATATGCCAACACTATAATTTAGAAATAGCTATGACAGATAAATGATTGTGCTACAGCACAAGCTGTTATGCTTTTAGAAGCCCTTCATCTCATTGCTATCTAATAGCAGAATATGCAAAAAAGCCATAGAATGAAAATCAATTTAAACTTTACCCAATGCATCATTTTGGACGGCTCCTGATTCCAGACATTATAGGAACTCTCGTATCTGTTTACTTTCTCTTGTAAAAACTGAATGTACTCGATAACCTGTAACGTATAAACTACCTAAGTTTCAAAAATCAAACAAATCTTGCCGTGTTTTAGGGATATTATATTTTATCTTCGCCAGTTACCTCTAAGAGGAATGATGCCTTATCTCTCTTCTGGTCACTATTTGGAATGATCTCTCTCAGCTTGTGAAATCTGCCAAAACATGAAATAGAAGTATCTCAGAATGAAGTTTTTATGAGAGTGCATAACTGACTAGCTGTGCCTGCCACACATTTCTATTAGCAGAACTAGAGAAGCAAATATTTCTACTTTTCTAAGCATTGACAAATTCGTAAAAAATGCACAAAAAGGATTGAGCAAATATACTTCAAAAACTTAACTGATAATCCTCATGCCTTAAAAATAGAGGAGTAAAAGGTGATTGTTCATAGAAGATGTTTTCACAAAGTAAAAAGGCCTAGAAAGGACTCAGGAATGGTGTGATGACATTACTGTGCAAGAAAAGAAGAATATTCAGCATGTCAATCTATAGAGGCGTCATAGAAAATATTGAAAATTTCATTTGAATGTAAAAATCTGATGATAACACAGTAAACAGAGGCTATAATATCTGTGAAGAAATCTTGAGCTTTAAACTGAGAGGGTTGGCAAACATGCCTGTCATTAATCTTGCTCCTCCTTCGTTGCTCTGTAGCTGAGTGTTTAGAACGTGGTGTATTAGGCTTCTGGTCTATAGTCTTTGCTTCAACTTTCACAGACAAATTACCTGTCAAATTTTAGTATATACCCTCATAAAATGCAGACGACAGGTAATGAGGAGAAAAATCTGTGTTTACATGACAAAAAGATAACCTTTTGAGTGGGATGATGGCTCTTTCTTGATACTGAACTCCTCTTCTTCTTCGTCATCCTCCTCTTCTAGGTCATTCTTAGCTGATGCCATCATCATATCCATGAAGCTTTGGTTCTTCTGAGATGATGAGGGTCTGAGAGGACAATACGTTCAAAATAATATTAAACACTGATGTCTTTGGACTTCAGTCTTCACATGATAGAAACATAAACAAAAAATGCTCAAAATACTGATGGCCAAAAGACTAAGATAGAAAAAAATAAATTGGAATAAAAATCACTGACTGAGAAGATGAGAAAGAGCTGAAGTTTGTTGCGTTATGTCTATGGTTAGAAGATAATTGCGACCATTGCCCTCCAACCACATTAACGCCTGCTTCTGTTAATCATTGATCACACATGCATTAGTGAAAATCCAAAAATAGCATTTCAAAATAGTAAGAAAATGCAATGACTACCTGCAAAGATACAGTAGAATCTTATATAATCATAATTTAGAGAGATTCAAAATTCCCTGTTTGTGATATGGCTATACTACCAAGTGTTGATATTTTAACCTCCAAGAATCTGCCAGCATTTCATTGTGCATGCAGAAATTTTCAACTTTCTTTATAGATCTCAACAATTCAGTATTTCAGTTTTTACTGTGGAATAGGCTAACTTTCACCACATTCACCATCATCCAATATGAGTTTCAAGAATGAGTCCCAATAGACATACCTCGCAGAATATGTCTTTCTGCAGCAATATTCTCCTTCCCTGTCTTTCCCTTTTTAACAGCAGATTCATCCCAGAGAGTGAAACTACCCCCTGGGTAAGAACTGCAGTTAGAGTTTTCGTCGTTTCTTGAAGAATTACTTGGCTGAGCATTAAACAAACTCCCCTCGGGTTTCAACGCCATTTGATTTAAATAAGAGATGCTGTACGTCCCAATGCCACCAGGGAGGATATGCTCCACTGAGATCGGAGGAGCTGGTGTTGGAGGCCTATCAACAGCTGCCACCCCAGCTTTGATATCTTCTTTCGTCGATATCACATTCTTACCCACCCTTTCCAATGGTTGCAAGAAGTCGTGAGTCTTCAGGTAGCCACCTACAATTTGAACAGAAAAAAATTAATGTTGTAAACATGAATGATATAAGTGCTGCCATTTTGACAGTTTTCATGCATACCATTCTTCAAAAAAAAAAAAAAATTCATTTAAGAAGCCTTGAAACAGTATGTTCAATCTGATTTCGTCTGATAGTTCGATTTTTAATATGCAATGTTACAGTGAATCAGACATTTCTCAAATTATTTACGCCTTGGTGACTCATTAATTTCATTCTATTTTCAAATATGCCCCCCGCCCCCACTTCTAATTTAATTATCAAAACGGGCATTAAAACTAGCGCCTTTTTATGGAGGGAAAGAAAAAACCTTAAATTTTTCGTTAAAATTTGAGATAATGCAGCTTTTTATAGAACAAAGTACCATATCTAGTTTCTGTGTGAACGAAAACTTGATTTTTACGTACAAAACTACAGATCCAAAAACATATGTAATCAGTAATTATCTATAGTTACCTAGATTAAATCTTCATCGGAAAACAAAAAATGGAGTAAAAATTAGGTCTGACGTAAAACCGAGCCCAGTAGCAGCAGATGAGCTCAGCGCTAAGTTCTAACCTGAGCCTTTTTGGATTTGGCAATGTCAGCCAATCCAAGGGATGGCCCACCCACAAAGACAAATGCCCAGATCTAACATACGCCGCTGGGGTCACGGGCACATTAACTGCGCCACTCGTGGGTTACCCTCCCAATATATTTCCTATTTCCTTTTCCCCACCAACAATCATCCTACATTTACCACTACCCCACTATCTTCAGTCTTCACATATTCCCTTCCACCCCCACCCAACACAAAAATAAATAAATAAATAAATAATCACCAATCTAATCTTTTTCTTCTCTTTTTATTTTTGTATTCTTCCACTCTAACAGGAAAAACTATCTATTCGATCTTAAACCACATCTAATGGAGTTTGAGCATCATCATTCACCAGCCTAGAAAAACATTATAAAAAAAACGCAAATTGAGAAGAGATATTTGAAATAATAAGTAGAAAAATCAGTGCGTAAATATAGAACCAGACTTATCCTTTAATTTCGGAGTGAATAATTTTGATGTTTTCTTATATAGATTACTCATCAAAACCTTCACAGAATTTTCTACGCGACCACTTTCACTAAAGCATCAACATAAATAACTGCAGCATGCAAAATAAAAAAGAAAAAAAATACAGAATTCACCACGGAAACTGCGTGAACGAAAATTTATGGAAAATAATCTGTACCTTGCGGAGGAGATGGATCTTGTTGGGTATGTGCAGCTGATGACGAATAAAGTGAGAGAAAATCATGAGTTGCCTTTCTTCCTGTTCGTAACAGAATCCAATTATCACATAAATCAAACAAATAAAAAACTCGTGCTAACGAATTTCCCAAAAATTCTGATTACGAATCCAGATTTCTCGTACCTTCAGTTCCAAGAGGCAATTCCATGTAATTATCCACAATCCGCAGATTTTTCGCGTATGTAATTGTTACTCCGACTCAGATCCGCCTCCAACCTGAAGATAGGAGGCGCATTCGCCGCGATTCTTCTCCTCTCCCCAAAAAATCTCACGAACAATTCTAAACGAAAATCCAGCTATACTAGAACGACTTCTTCAATTCAGGTAAACAACGCCATCACAACCTCAAAAACTTCCACCATCTTCATAAAAAAACTGCAAGTCGAAAGAATTCAACTCAAAATTACTAAGCTCATACGATGGCAAATCCGGAAAATGTACAACACATGAAATAAAAAAGCTGTTAAGCTGGAAGATTCATCGTACACATACATAGGCATAGGATGACGAAAAATCAAGATGAGAAACGCATAATTCAGCAGCTTCAGATTCTCCAAAAGCAACCAGAACAGTGGCTTTCGGGGGATTGATGGTAGGCCAGCTCGAATCAACACAATTCCCCAACAAAAAGAGAAACAGAAAGAGTTTGGGGAGAAGAGAAGAAAGAGAGACGAAGGCGTGTAGTTTCTCTCTCTAGAACTGGAATTATCTCATTCAGATCAGAGAAAGAGAAACCTTCTTGTTTTATTGCAAAAACATAATACATATATATGTTTTTCTAGGGGCAGAAAATGGAGGGGTGGGGATGGGGGAAGGCCGGGTGCTTCGTTTTCGTAATTTTCCTAGTTTGGTTGATTTTGTGGTTGGTTACTTGGTTTATTGGGCGAGAGGGGGTGACGGCGTTTAGCTAACGACGTTGCGGCGGTGTAAACGGCGTTTGGCAGCTCAGCGTGAATGTACGGGCGGAAATGATTTAATTTGATTATATTTTAATGGAAATGGATTTTTTTAAGGGATTTTGGTGATCCCGATTAACTCTTTATTTAGTAGAGCTAAATCTTGTTGGAGTCTGAGCCCAATTAATGACGCGCCAGTATACTCAATTTTTTATTCTCGAAATTAACTCTGATTCATATATAAAATCATTAAAGATTCAATCAAAAAAGACAATATGTGAAAGGAAAAAAAAAGTTTTATCCAATAAGTTTAATAAAATTAATAATTGCAATTAATTATTACAAATAAGGGCTTTTTTTTTTCAATAAACTAAGTGTTTCAATCAATTTATAGATATTGTATAAATATATCTTTTACTATAAAATTAAGATTAAAATACATTGACAAATTTAGATGAGTCTGTCTTATATAAATCTTTGCCAAATATATTTTGTTGACGAATATTTGTATAAACTAGTCATAAAATAGAATAAAATAGCTCATAATATCATCAAAATTACTTCAAATTTATAAGTATTGAGATTTTTTTGGTTTTAATCAATTTATGGAGGTAATGTATGAAAATCAATTTTTCTTAACGCTCTTTCATTTAAAATCTTGAAAATAGTATTTAGATGAATAAATATTGTTAAAAAAAACAGAAGTTATTTTTTCTCATGCATATGTAAGCTTTAAATTAAATTATTATATTATAATAAAAATAGTTATAACACATATTTGATAAGTAGCACATCTTAATTGCAATGTCATAAGATGAATAAATTATAATTGAGATACTGCAAAACTGTAATTTAGATGTCTCATAATTGAAATTAAAAAAATCCTAAAAAAAATATAAACATGAATATGATGGAATTTAAATAAAACATTAATAAAGAGTCGATAACAAAATTACCAAATTTGAATCCAAATATGCGTGATGAGGGGTGTTGTGTATACATAAAAATGGAGAGAGAGAGAGAGACGGAGGGGGAGGGGGTGGGGGTGCACGTGCAAGTGGGCATGCGAGGACAGCGACGGGTCACCCTCGTCGTAAACTGCCGCACTGTAAATGTGTGGGTGAATCACGTGACTCTCTGCAGTTACTTCCCCTGCTATTACTTGCAATCCCACTGTGCCTAATTTTTGTAAAATTAAAAAAAATGTTGTGTATAATTTTATTTAATATTAAATAATACTGAAGATATTAATAAATAAATAAAAATTAATGAAGAAGTTAGACTGTATAAAAACAAAATTAAAAAAAGAAAAAAGAAAAAGAGTTAAAGAGAGGTGAGAAGAGAGGCAGAGGATGTAGGTATGTTGGTAGCAAAGGAAGAAAAGTCACGTGCTGCAGCCCTTTTCTCTGTAAGGTTGGGTTGCCCTTTCTGCTGCACCGGGAAACGCGGGGCCTCCATCACCCACGTGCGCTCTTTATTTTTCTCTCTCTCTACATCAACACTTTCATTTCTCTCCATTTTAGTGCCCTTCCCGTTTCCACTTTCACTATTTTACTTACCCATGCTCAGCATTTTGAGTGAGAAAGAATTCCATTATTTCCATCCATTTTGAGTGATAAGTAATTATATTAAAATATTTGAGTTATTCTTGGTGTCAACCCAAGCTCAAACTAAATTATGAAAATAATTCAACTGAAATTCTTATTCAGTTTTCTTTTAATTTTGTCATAACCAAATTTTAATTAAAATTAAAAATATGCAAATATAACATATTTATTAAAGAATATCTAACACAAAATTTAAGCAAAACTCGTTGTAACTTTTTTATAATATTTAAAATTCGCATATATTAATAAACTCTAATTATAAAATATTAACGAACAAATCATAAAAATATCATCATAAAACTCTATATTATAAAATAAAATAAATAATTTTAGGTTATTAGTAATATAAATATATAATATTAATTTATCTATATAATTAATTTTTTGGTTATTCTCAGTAAAAAAATCAAATCGAAGCAAAAACCAATAATTTTGAAGGAAAAAACTGAAAATTCCGATAAATATTTGGTTCGGTAAAATTCTTGGTTTTTTCAGGTTCTTACTCACCTATAGGTTCTTATTTACAGGAATATTAGAGTTTTGGTTCGCCGAAATGAGTGACGAGAGCAAAAAAGGAAAACAAAAATTAAAATAAGCATTTTTTCATTTTCCTTTTTTTTTTTTTTACTTTTCAAGAATTTTTATGTCATATTTTTAAGTATAATTATAATATTTATTTAAAGATATAAAATTTTAAAATATAAGTAAATATTTTTTCGTCGTAGTTTAAAATAAATTTGATAGTTGTAATATTTATTTGGAAATGTATATATATATATATAATTTGTAAAATAATTGAGAAACTTACAATAGTTTATAATATATTTGAGAAAATCACAATAGTTTGTAATATATTTGTATGATGATGTGTAATTCAAATGCTAACGTGTCATCCGGCGAGTCACGTCAACTTTCCGTCGCCGGAAATTTGCTCCCGTCATAAATTTGGAACAAAATTGATAGTTTGTAATAATTTTAATAATATGCACAGTTTATAATATATTTGAGAAAACGAGGATAATTTTAAAAATGGTTTGAAAGATAATAAAATTAATAACTTTATTTTTATTTCTAATATTTTAAATATATAAAAGCTAAAACTGGTAAATTAATTTTTACAAACTATGTGAATTACTCCATGCCTTAATTCTACAAATATTTGTTCACGTGTGGAAATAAGTTGAGAGCAATGGATGTCCAAAAAATTTGATGGAAACACTTGTCCTTTTCTATGGAGTTATTGAAATTGAATACGTAGCATTTATAAAAAAAAATGAACAAGTTATCAAATAAACAAATTAATAAATTAATTTTGAGAGAAATCCAATCATTTTCTTAGAAGAGAAAAAATATAGTGTTAATAATGACATCACAATTGATTGCACAAATATCATATTTCACGTAAACTAAGGGAGTACTTATTTGCACACTACATTCACCATTTTATGTCAATAGTTGAATGTTGATTTTATTAAATGAAAATGGAATATGTTAGAATTAGTTTAAAAGAAGAGTAATATTTGATATGCAATAAATAAATAATTATTATTATTATAAAGCAAAAATTTACGTTAGGCACGCCTAAACGGTTTAAGCAGGTTTTTATCCATTCCTAATTAATGGATTCACTCATCCCAAATAAGGTTTATTAATTTCTAATTAGAGTATATTAAATGGATTTGGGCTGGATTAACGAATAAAACCCGTCTAAATCGTTTAGACGTGCCTAACATGAGACATTCTGTGTTATAAATATTAAAGGTAGAAGGGAATCTTGGGCGGCAAATGCAAGGAAAAGGTAGCATAGTGGAGAAATGGTTGTTAAGTTCCGACAATGAAGCTAAGCTTTGAGATTAAATATATGTTTTGAAGCATATTAAACAGCCTGGCTTCATACTTCATACATTCATAAATACACTCCCTTTTAATCAAAGTTTCCTACAACATGCCTCACTCCACATCCATGCACACCTCCAAATCTCATTCCAAGTAATTTCCATTTTTATTAAGCATTGTATTTAGCTATTCATCCAAAAACTATAACATAATTAAACAAAAAGGAAAACCAATCATTACTTCTCATTGGAATATTCGTTTCTCCACTTTAGAGGTCCTACAATTGTGAGGGAAAAAAAATATTGTCAATATTAAAAATTTTATATGTGATGAGAGCCAAAACTTCTCCGAATACGGCATAATTTGAGGATAAAGTAATAATCGAACGACGGAAAAGAGAGATCGTCGGTGCATAAGAAGCACAAATAATGAAATGAACGAATACGAGTCATACTAAAATGTGAGAGATTCTGAGGCTATGCATGAATTAGGGAGCTTAAATAATTTGATTGTGTCACTCATACTAACATGGTATATAAGAAAATCCCACCCCTGGAAGTGCGTATGAGTGATGACAGAGTACGTTGGGAAATACATGTGTTAATTTATAGGATCAATCGTCGGTTTAAAAGCAAATTAAATTATTGATAATGACCTCGAGTGAGCTCATTGGGGCGCTAGGAGCAAAGTGTTATAAGAGTTTTATATATATATAAATCTTGATCAATTGCATCAAAAGTGAAAAAACATGTTAATAGAAACGGTGAATGATGTAACAAATAAATGTAGGTTTGCTTAAGCCACCCGTATCTTAGTTATTAATTGAAACCTTCTTTGCAGGCGAGAGCTAATAATTAATGCAATGCAACTGTTAATCAGGTGTGAAATTAAAGGCCTCTCCTTTTCCATTTATTTAATTTCTCTTTTATTATGGCATGTAATAAATGAACAGTAGCTACCGATTTACTCTCTCCGCCCCATTCTCCTCGTAAAAACACATTCAATTACGTAACATATATATATCTTACATTATTAGGCATTGAAGTTTCAAATTACATTAATATATATATATATATATATATATATATATATATATTAGACAGTGAAATTCAGAGCATAAGATTGTTTAATAGCAAACCCTTGTATTATTCTAAAATATTTATTATGCATGTCAAGATGAGAAACATTTAATTAAATTATAAAGTTTGAGTAAATAATTATTAAACAATTTTCGCATGGTGAACCTTAGATTATAGCAATATATACTAGATAGTTTCTGCCAAGAATTATAATTAGAATTAAAGGTTCTTTATCAGCTTAATCATTTATATATTATCATTATTATTATACTAGCTAGGTAGTTTCTGGAAAGAATCATGGTTTCTTTTTAATTAATTTATTATTATAAATACACTCAATTGTAATTAATTATAAGTGTGTATGTAGTGTAGAGTCTATTGTGCCGTGCCACCACAATGCATCTTTTAATTAGTTCCCTCAGTTCTAGCTGAATAGACACTCTTATCAAATTGAGCATCCCAACTAAATTAATCTCTTTCCAAAAATGATAATTTTTTCACGCTCAACAATAAAATATTAATTCCACTTACGCTCACAGTCTTAATTCCCGAGGGCCTATTTAATTGAGACAGACGGAGTATTAAGTAACTATATCATTCTAGAATGTATGCCTATAAGCTCACATTTTTCATAATGTCACAAATCTTTTCATCCCAAATAATTTCATTTATTCCTTCACCAAGTGGATATATAGTTTGCTAAAAAATCATGGGTTTTTTTTAATTGTGTAAAAGAAAAACTAAAAATTTATATATTATTACTATTATTATTATTATTTTTGGTTTTGACATTGGGAAGAAGACAAAAACAGGGCGGGCTTGTCCCCATGCATTACCAACCGTTGTATGTATATAAATATAAGTAAAACAACAATAATTGCGTGGCACAAAAATATTTCAATGAGAAAAGTGGAGTTAATTTATGATTACTATCATTATTGTTGTCAAATAATTTAAGAATATGAATGGTTAATTATGAATTGAAGAGGACAAACTAAGAAGGAATAAAATTAGGGACCTAAATAAAAATGAAATGAAATGAAATAAAATAAAATAAAAGTGGGAGATGATCATGAGATGATGCAGTGGAGTTCCCCTAAAACAAGGACATTCTCTTCTTCCATTGCAGCTGCGTATCAGCTTAGGGATCAGTTAACAATCATTAATATTTCTCTGGTTTTGGATAATAATATTAATAATAATAATCCATTTTTAATATTAATATTTAGCAGCGCACTACTTAATTTTATTTCCTGCCCACGTGGCATACAGTCCGTTAAAACCGGGGAAAGTCACGTGTTCAAAAGAAATTGTCGCCCGATCACGTGGCCAACCAATGCCGTAATGTGGTGGGCCCCTCACCCGCATTTTCATTATTACCACTTCTTACTCCTTTCCGGGGGTACCACCGTCAATTCACAGCGATCAAGGATTTCAAAATTTCAATAAATTTGTATAAAAAATTATGTAAATACAAGTAGAATCTAAATTATGTATTATTTTTATATAAATTGATAAAATCAGTTTTTAATAAAATATTAAAATTATCGTAAACTATTAATAAATTTAGGATTGGAACTTCTTTCTTAACAGAAAATTCAACATGCTCTTTAACAAATATAATAACTCTTTGAATTAAAAATTAATGTAAATTTTCCGTAATAGTATATAGTTTTCTATCGTTGAAAAATATTTATGTCCTATATTTGAATTGTTTATGATAGTTTGACAATTTAATAAATAAAATGGGTAGTCTGTAATAAACTATAAATATGAATTATTGGTCCTAAATTAAAGGTTTAAACTCGTAGCGAAAAATATTACTTGTTCATAGCACAAAATTAATTGTTCCTTTTGTCAATTTTGGCTATCATAAACTTATTAAATCAGTTGTCTCTTCAACTTAGTCGATTTTAGAGAATATGCACAAACAATTTAGCCAGTTGTTGGGTTTCAAATAAGAAAAATAAAAAAAGGACAAAGATATTTATAGTGTCTTGGAACCAAATCTCAGAGAATATACACAGACAACTAGCCAATTGTTGGAAATTCGTTGAAGCAAGTAACAACGATGATGAAGTACAATCTATTGCAATCGTAGGTATGTCCTCTGTCTACTGGTTGTATGCTCACTTGTCTGGTCCACCTTGTACTTGTTAACTCAACTTGATGTACGAACACGTCATGCAACCATCAGCTAGAAGATTGGATGGTTGAGTTCTTCCCAGAATGTCGAAGATAGGTGGTTTTAGAAGTAAAATATTCATAAGATAATCATGATAATCTAAAATTTAACAAACACATGTAAATATCTATGTTTTGCTAATTCCTTTTCAAAGATTCATAAGGAATCATTTTAGTACCTTTACTTAGATGAATCATATTCATTAAATGACATGATTGTTGGTCCTCTTGATCCAAAAATCATAAACAATCGATGAAAAATACGAATTAAGAAGTAGAAAAATATGGAGGAATTTTTATGAGTTTTATTTCTCGTAAACAACTGTTATAAAACTCAATGAAAAACTAAAATTTCTTCTACTACAAATAATGAAATCTACTAGTCCTATTTATAAGAAAACTAAGATTTATAAACAAATAAAATAAGATAATTTAGGATATATATATATATATATATATATATAGAGAGAGAGAGAGATGAGATCATGTAAAAAAAATCTCCATGTGAGAAAAAAATTTGAATATTATCCATTAGATCTAAATAAATCAATGATTGATATGCAATCAAGCAACAACTAAAACACAATTAAGTTATTGTTTGCTTATGTTTTAATTATTGCTTGATTATTATGTTGTTTGATTATGTTTCACTTATTGCTTGATTTTATATCAGCCATTGATTTATTTAAATCTAATGGATAAGATTCATTCTTTTTTCTCATATGGGACTTTTTCTTACCTGGTCTGCTCCTTATATATATATCTTCCTAATTGAATTAGATTCATTTTCAAACTAGATAAGGAAACAAATATTTTCAAAAATCAAAGAGCAAATCTTCAACATTTTTCTCCTTACTCCTTGAGTGGTTCGAGGTCTCTAACTCCTAGCAAATATCTCATCACTGCAAACTTCGGTGTTGGTAAGGCTTTTGTTTGTGCGTCGACCTTTTGCTCATCGGTTCGAACATACTCCACCTTGATCTGAGATACTTCGACACATTCTCGAATGAAGTGATACTTCATGTCGATGTACTTGCTTCGATCATGGAATCCTGGATTCTTCATTTGTGTAAGTGTAGACTTGTTGTTGACGAAGAGCTTCACTATTTTTGATTTTGAGCCAGTCAGTTCCAATAACAGTGCTTTCAACTACATCGCTTAACATGCTACCGCTGCCATGAACTCTGCTTCGCTCTTCGAAAGTGCAATTGTCTTCTACTTTTGCAAGTTTCACGAGCCAAGACAATTATTGACGTAGAATGTCATGCCTCCTGTGCTCTTTCAATCATCTAGGTCACCTGCAAGTTCACTATCAGAAGAACCCACTATCTTTCATCACCTCCTTCTCCTCTTCGAAACACTGGTCCGAAGTGCATAGTGCCTAGAAGGTATTGTAGAACCTGCTTCACTCCCTTGTGATGTATCGCCTTAGGCCTCTTCATAAATCTGTTGGCAACAGCAACTGCACAGGAAAGATTTGGCCTCGTGTGAAGAAGATAGCGTAGACAACCGATGACTCTTCGATATTTTGTCTCATCGATTGACTGTCCTCGAGATCTTTGTGGAGTTGAGACATAGGCTCCATTGAAGTTCTGGTAGAGTTACAATCAAGCATACCAAACTAGGTCAACACCTTAGTGGCAGAAGATGTCTGCTTGATCAATAGCTTTCTTGAACAGAATCACCTCGATTCTGCCATAATTTCACTCAAATTTTTGAATCAAATTCGCACTTCATCACTCTTAAAGTGTCATCCTGACAACGGTGGTGGTAGCTTTTGATACGTGTCACTTTCTTGTTCATTTGACTCGAGTTGATCTACTCGTACATGTTTGTTTCTTTCTGGAGTTGACAAAGTGATCTCTTCTTCTATGATTGACCTTCTTGGAGCCATTTCACTTTCAAACGGGGTAGTTCAGACTCCTCCATGTTCATGGGTAACCTCCTCGAATACTTCGCAAGACTAGCAACAATATTCAAAACAAACAATTCTATTAACTCTTTCGTTCAACTCAAAGAACTTTCCTTTTATCTCCAATTTTATGATTATTGGCTCCACTATCTAGGAACCAAACATCGCCAGTTTTCTTGAGTTGCTTTGAGTTCTCTTTTGAAACTACCATAAGTAGAGTTGGCTCGATATTATCAGCGTGGGCGAGGTGAGCTTCCTTGTTCATTCTTGTTGTTCGATATTGTATCGAGTAGTGTCCTATCTCGTTGCAATTGTTCGATGAGGGTGATGGGTTTTGTATACTGAAAGCATTTATTACAATGTGTATACAACGGTTTATTTCTCCTATCTGTTAACAATCGTACATGTATGAACAATGGTATCCTCTTGTCTCACCGATAGAGACGATCATACGGCGTGTTGTAGATCGCAGAAGACAGTATGATCACTTGACCTAGTGAGACATAAACCTGATCACAGCCGAGACAGCGTATGAGGATACGTCTGTCCGGATGGCTGCGGCATTGTCGGAATAAGTAGTCTGTCTTGGTTACTTGACATGCTAGTACGCAGAGGTGGCGTATTGATGGACCGCAGTGAGATATATTCGTCTGTCTGACATCAGCGAATAAAAGATCTCGTTATATTGATTGTGTCCAAACCCTAACGAAGGTTCAGGGGTTTGCACGGGTTGACTGTTGCTTTGACTTGCCATGGTGGAGAGCCAACACAGCGCGCACGTATATCCGCATCTTGGGTAACATCAGTTCGTGTAGTACCGCCTGAGACTGAACTTAGGTAACCATATCCGAGTAATAGGATGGGGACAATCCCTGAGGAGCTCAATAACATTCATCGTGCCAAAGTCCTACAGGCTGATTAAGTTCAGGCACGAGTGATAAGGTTTGAGTGGTACTACTCAGGAATAATAAGATATTAATTAATTGTAGTTAGAGCTTGTCAGAGGCTCCGATTAATTAATGGATGTCCGGTAACCTTAAATATGGGGATTCTCAATTAATGCAACCCGTTCTCACAACGTGGTAATAAAGGGGTAGGTCAATATTAATTATGTGGTGAAAAAGAATTAATATTAATTAATTAATTGTGTCCTGGGTTGTGGACATGGGAATTAACTAATTCATAGGCCCACTTTATTATTTGCATTAGGTCCCAGGTCTGGCCCAATTAAATATGCTGAATTGAGCCCAAAGAGCCCATTAGGGATAAAACCCTAGGTCTATAAATAGACAGCTCTCTCTCATAAGTTGTAACACAGTTGAAAAACATAAACCCTAGAGAGAGAGCAGAGTGGGCGCCGACTTTGGAGATTCAAGGAGGAGAATTTCGATTCTGGTCCTGCTCAGAATACAGATCTGTGGAATCCTCACCCGTAGCAGATTTGATCAGCATTGGGATACAGATCTGAAGATCTAATCTGGAGAACAGATTTCTTTTTCTTCTCTTTCTGTTTTTCGATTTATTCTGGAAATTAGTATTCTAATTTATGTTTCTGCAGATTAAATTGAATCGCGTGGTTGAATTGAGATTTGGAATTCAAACGCGAAAGATCGGTTCAGACTCTACGGATTTACGGTAATCTCTCAATCCACAATTATGCATTAAATTCATAGGAGCATGCTAGGGTTTTGAGAAATTTAATTGTGAGCAGTATCCATAGATCGATCCGGTTCACGTGAAAAACCCTACAATTGGTATCAGAGCCAGGTTTCTGATTTATGGCTCTGTTGTTCATAATTAAATTCGATAATATGCATATATGAATTTATTATTGTGGATGTTGGTTTTTGTTCCTCGTGGCAACCCGTTGATTCAGCCCGCGGTGGTTTATCAGTATAGGGCTGAATTGTTTTGTAAAATCACGAGAAAATCCGTGATTAGAATAGATTTGAAATTTTAATAGAATAGTTTCTGTAATTTTCAAATTTATGTAATTGAACAAGTCGAGGACGAAGAACGAAGACGGAGCCGACGGAGGGCCGGGCTCGACGGACGGCGGCGGCGCAGGCGGCGCGCGCGGAAACGCGCTACCCACGCGCGCGTGGCCTGCTGGCTGCGGTCGGCGATCGGCTGCGGGGCGGCGGCTGCTGTCCCTGCGGTGGTGGCTCGTGTTTTGGTGGTTTGTGCAATCCTGTGTAAACCCTAGGTTTGCATTAGGGTTAGGGCAAATCATCAGATCACAAAGGCCTAAAAATCCAAAAGATTTGGTGTATCAAGATTTGAAGGCCCTTGAAGATTTGAGAAGATTTGAATTTATCCATTAAATTCAAAATTCAAATTTGTAATAGATAGATTTTTATTTTCTATTTATTTTGGGGCCACGAGGAATTTTTGTTTGCCTTAATTGTCCTCGTATGATATGTGATTCATTTATGTGCGCAATTAAGCATGTGTAGATAATAGGAAAAACATGATTTACTGCTTTTATTATTTACAGCTTTCCAAGCATGCTTATGTGATTAATTTCTTTTGTTGGATTATATTTTGGGAATTTTTGGGCTTGTATTTTTACATGCAAAAATTTGAAAAATATAATGACAAAAGGAAATTATGTGTGCGCATAAAGAAACCTTTTAAAAGAAAAATACTAAGCAGATTTTTTAATTAATATCAATAGACCTCCACAAAGCGGTCCTAGGCTGTAAGTGTATCTTTCGTTCTAGTAAACATCTACGAGTGTAGCTTGCTAGTTCCCGGAGGTACATGGGTATGGTTGTTGGGATTTCTAGACAAACAATTTAAATCATGTGAATAGTGGGAGGGCTTTGCGTAAACGTCTACGAGTGTAGCTTGCGTAGACCTCTTTCACAAGTATTCTAAGATTGATTTAAATTAAAGATAACAAAAGCTTTGAGGGTTGTGCGGTATGGTTACATGCCATGCTAAACTGTCTCTTTTGGTCGGAGTTAAATTTGTGGTTAATTGCTTAGAAGCATCTTAGAATATAATGCAAGAATTGCATCCCGTTCTTGAGAGATGGCTTGGTCTAAGGTTTTCACTAATTATTAATTTCTAGTGTCAAAAGCATCCTGACATGGTAGTGAAATTAAATGGATTGGGGCTTAAAACTCGCAGTTCTGGTTGAGGGTGACATCGTAAATGTTGGTCCCGGTTTTCAGAGTATGAACGTTAGCAGCGGAAATAATGATAAAGTAAATGTTTTCTTGCACGATTTGAGTCCGTCACCGCCGGTGTTGCCACCTTTTTGGCGCGGATCCAAGAGGGGGAAAGGGCGCGAGCACTGGCTGAAGAGGAGAGAGCCAGAATTGCTGAGGAGGAGAGACGCCTTGCAGCTGAAGAGAGGAGAATTGCTGCTGAAGAAAGGCTGAAGAGAGAGCAAGACATGGCCGCTCTTACTGAGATCCTGAGGTCTATCACCAGTGCTCGGACTCAGTCACCAGGATCATCTTCCATGCCATAGACTAGTCAGTTATCATTCACTGTACATGTAATTGCTAAATCTATAATGAAATGTTAACTGACAAGTTGATGACAATCTCTAATTATCCAACAATTGTCTAAGTTTTTACTTACCAGCTGAATTTACACATCCAGTGTAATCAGCACCAGCACTCGTCTTGCATGTTTTAAATTATTTACATGCTTATCCTTTGTCAGATTTTTTTCAGATTTGCTCAGATCTTAATTTCCATATTTTTTAAACGAGCATTATCTCTCCTAGTTTGAGGGGGAAGATTTTTAGTTAGAGCTGATGTTGAGGAAGTAATTTCGTGGGTTTAGATCTGATAAGTTTCACTTGTAAAACCCTGAAATTATCTGTAACTTTCCTCATCAGCTGAGTGCTCGCTGGTTAGGCTTTGATCGCACCAAAAAGGGGGAAATTGTTGGGAAATCTGTCTAAGTCAGCTGGTGTATCAAAACTTAGAATATTTAGCCTTGTTTGCACAGTTATCTATCAGTTTCAGAATATACTCCAACACTTGAGTGCTGGGTTTTAAAATATGACTGAAGAGTAGAAAGCTGATAAATAACAAAAGGATTTTTATAGTGGTTCGATCAATCGATCTACGTCCACTCTCCAGTCGAAGCACTGGAAATTTCACTAAGAGTAATCGGTTACAGGTGTCCTACGATCTATCTCTAGCTGGTGAATGCCTTGTCCACCAGTTCACTAGATCAACCGCTCCCGGTCCTGGTTCCCTCTTCAACTCTTCTCAGCTGGCGGAGTGCGAGCACGTCACTTCAACCTCCTCAGCTAATTGGGTGTTTTAGTTCTCCCAAGAACGTAAATCTCACTACGGCAAGGTACGCCCGTAATAACTCAAGTGCTGGGATGCACAGAAGCTGCTGTGAACTCTCTCGGAAGAGAAAGAACACCTAATGAGATCTTTAACTTACAAGTGTAAAACTTGAAGTCTCGTGTTTGATAAATCAACACACGGAAAGCTTTTGGAAAGCCTCGAAAGTTCTGTAAGTATTTTGACAGCGTTTTTGCTAGTTCGTGCGTAAGAATTTCGGGGGGTTTGAATGTTGACGATTCCGACGTATTTATAGACGCGGGATCTGATTCAAACTTTCTAGCCGTTTGGACTCATTCGGAAAGGTGTCAGACCTGGGATGTCCTTCTGACGGCGGTAGGTATGTTTTTCCGGAAAGGATCCATACCTTTGACCGCTTTATCTAACACATATCTCTTTATATCAGAACGGCTTTATTAGTCAGTCCGAGGAATAAGACTGGTGTCTTGTGATAGATAGACTTTAAGGTATCCCCTTCCTTAAAGTCATACTTTGTCAGTCGATTCCTCAGCGAATCTTCTTTTTGTCTCTACGGCGCTGGGAGAGAGAATCTGGAATTCTGCTGGTAACATCTGACTGGTAGATCATTCTGGTGATCTTGTGCTGGCAGTCTCTGCTGGTGACTTGCCCTGGCATAATCTAAGTCTACCAAATATCTGGATGTTAATTCTTCTTGGAATCTCCCATGACTGGTGAAATCACCGCTGGTGAATAGTGTAAGCAAGAACACGTATTCTGCTGGTAAGATTTGTCAGCCGCCTGCTGATGAAACCCTTCCCAACTGGTGAATAGTACCCAGTCATAAGCGCTTCTCATGCTGGTGAACAGTGTCAGCACGAGTCTTTGTCAGCCGCCTGCTGATGAAACCCTTCCCGACTGGTGAATAGTAGCCAGTCATAAGCGCTTCTCATGCTGGTGAACAGTGTCAGCACGAGTCTTGATCAGCTGCGACTTACAACTCAAAGACCTAAACAGGACTTTACATTTAAGACCAGATCTAGAGCTATCTAGAGACAACTGACGCTGGTAGGACTTAGGATTTGATCCACCAAAACTACAATCTATACAAATAAGCTACTGAGGGAGGAAACCTTAGACAGATTTCCCAACAGTAAACGTCTACGAGTGTAGCTTGCGGTGGGAACTCTTGGGCAATTAGTGGAAAACATTTGTATTTGATTTATTAAAAGGTTTTCAATGCATTTGTTTTCGAAGTTCAACATGTATGTTCTTATTTAAGAATCTTTATTGTTTCAGATATGTCTAAGTCTACTGTCGATCATATACTTGCTCTCAATCCTCTTACTGGTCCAAACTTCCATGAGTGGAGATATTGCATTGAGTATATTCTCCTGACTAAACAACACATGTTTGTTCTCACTATGATGCCACTTGCCCCACGTTACCATAAAGTATCTAGACGTGAGAAGGAGTTCTATGACAGCTGGTTGGCATCTGAGGATTTTACTTACAAGTTAATCTCAGATAACCTTTCTAGAGAACTTAAGCTCAAGTACATGGGCTATTGTAGCTCTGTAGGAATCTGGATGGACTTGGTGCGAACGTATGGTGAAGTGGAACGAACTGTCAACTGTGATCTCGTTAGAGACCTTGTCTGTAAGAGAATGGTTGATGGCAGTTCGATGACACTGCATGTGATGATCATGGATAACACCATGAAACGATTCACACGTGGGGGTGGAAATATCAGCGATCGGGCCAAGATCGATATTATCCTGAACTCATTACCACTTTCTTTCTATGACTTTAAGAAGGATGTTGCTAAGAGAAGTGAGTACTCTTTCAAGGAGTTGCTTACTGATCTCGTAGCAGGACAGTCCTTTGTACCTTAATGGGAGTCTGAGTTATCAGATCTTGAGCACAGCTTGGGCACATTGAAAGATGTGGTTCATACTGTGTGCAAGAATATGATTGATCGCAGATCACGTGAGAGAAAGTCAAATGAAATGAAGGTGGTTGGTGTCACTTCAAGTGAGAAGGCATGCGGAAGCAAGGGACAAGGTACATCATTTGCATTTGTAACGGAAACATGTTTAGCATCGGTTTCTACTCATTCGTGGGTAGTGGATACTGGAGCTACTGATCATGTTTGTTACATTTTGCAGGGGTTCACACCGAGGAGGGTGTTGAAGAATGACGAGGTTACCATCTCGATGGGGAACGCAGCACACGTGAGTGCAGCTGCCATTGGAGATTTCACCTTGTACTTTGATGATTCTGTTTTAACATTGAGAGATGTTTTGTATGTGCCGGATTTTCGGCGGAATCTTATTTCAGTTTCCAAACTTTATGTTGATGGATATTCAGTTATTTTTGATAGTGGTGTTTCTATCATTGGTAATAACGGTGTTATCTGTCGTGGAATGCTGAATAATTCTCTCTATGTTGTTAACTGTAATCATAAGTCTTCCGCAAGTATTGCATGTAATTCATCCGTAATTGATAATCCTAGGAAGAGAAAACTTACTTCTTCTAATGAGGATCTTACATATCTCTGGCACTTGAGACTGGGTCACATCAGCTAGAAGCGGATTCAGAGACTTGCAGATGACGGTACATTGGACTTAGTCCGGGCTGTACCTTATCAAGGCTGCGAATCCTGCATCGAGGGCAAGATGTCAACTAGGCCTTTCAAGGCTAGTCAGTCTCGAGCAGAAGAAGTGTTGGAATTGATCCATTTTGACTTATGTGGACCGATGTCCACACAGGATCGTGGAGGGTACGAGTACGTCGTCACTTTCATTGACGATTACTCAAGGTACGGATACGTTTACCTGCTTCGCTACAAGTCTGAATGCTTTGAGAAATTCAAAGAGTTCAAGGCTGAGGTAGAAAAGAAGGTCGGGAAAACTATCAAGTCGCTGCGATCTGACCGCGGTAGCGAATACCTCGGTAACGAGTTCCTGCAATATTTGTCAGAAAATGGGATTACATCCCAATGGACTGCACCGGGTACTCCCCAGCAAAACGGTGTAGCTGAAAGAAGAAATAGGACTCTTCTAGAGATGGTAAGATCAATGATGAGTTATGCAAACTTACCAATTTCGTTTTGGGGCTACGCATTGGAAACAGTGGCTTACGTGCTTAATGTGGTGCCTTCTAAATCAAGTCCTAAGACGTCTGCTGAACTCTTCCTTGGTCGCAAACCCAGTTTGTGCAAGATTAGAGTATGGGGCTGTCCGGCACACGTACTGTCAAAGGAACCTGATAAGTTAGAAAGCAGGACAAAAGTAATGCTGTTCATAGGGTATCCCAGGCAAACGAAAGGTGGTTACTTTTACTGTCCTGAGAGTCAAAGAGTCGTTGTTAGCACAACCGCTAGATTCTTGGAGGACGAGTATGTGAGTAATCACAGGTCAAGGAGTGATGTCGTTCTTCAAAAAATTGAGAACGAGAATGCAATTCCAAGGGAAGGGGAGCGTGTAGATGTGGGTGCACCTGTGAGAGGCACAGCACCACAGACACGTTCTTCAGTGCAAGGTGCAGGACCACAAGTCACTGCACCTACTACTGACACGACACCGATGCCTCGTCGCAGTGGGAGAGTTATTTTCCATTCGGAAAGGTACATGTTCGTGGGTGAGTCTTCGGACTTGAGCCCGGAAGACGGACATGAGGACTCTGACCCGCTGACTTACGAAGAGGCAGTGCAGGACAAGGATGTTGCCAAATGGCAAGTCGCCATGGATTCTGAGATTGAATCCATAACTGCTATGGATGTATACCAGAAAACTGATTTGCCGGATGGCTTTAGGGCCATAGGGTGCAAATGGGTATACAAGAGAAAGAAAGGGGCGGATGGAAAGATTACGGCTTTCAAGGCCAGGCTGGTGGCAAAGGGTTATAGTCAGAAAGAGGGCATTGACTATGACGAAACCTTTTCACTCGTAGCCATGCTCAAGTCCATTCGGATACTCCTTGCCATAGCTGCGCATATGGACCTCGAGATCTGGCAGATGGATGTCAAAACCGCTTTCCTAAACGGTTACCTTGAAGAATGTAGGGACATCTATATGCAGCAACCCGAGGGTTACATAAGCAAGGGCGAAGAACATCTTGTCTGGAAGCTTAAGAAGTCCTTGTATGCACTTAAGCAAGCTTCAAGGTCGTGGAACTTATGTTTCAACGATGTGATTAAATCCTATGGATTTGCACAGTTGGAAAATGAAAGTTGTGTTTACCGACTTTGTGTCAGTGGGAGCTTGGTCTTCCTTGCACTATACGTTGATGACATACTCCTATTTAGAAACAACGAGGAAGTGATGTCCGAAATCAAGGTTTGGTTATCCGAACAGTTCCAAATGAAGGATCTGGGTGAAGCTGGCTACATTCTTGGGATTAAGGTCTTACGAGATCGTAAAAGAAGAATGTTGAGCTTATCTCAGGCATCCTATGTGGATACTGTGACGAACCGCTGTTCAGCATGCAACTCGCCAAGATGAAATGAGTCTTGTACCATATGCTTCGGCTGTGGGTAGTCTCATGTATGCGATGCTGTGTACCAGGCCAGATATCTGTTATGCCGTTGGCATGGTAGGAAGATATCAGTCTAACCCTGGACAGGCGCACTGGACTGCTGTAAAGCATATCCTCAAGTATTTGAAAAGAACTAGGAATTTCTGCCTAGTTTATCAAAGTGAGGATTTGTGCCCTGTGGGTTATACGGACTCGGATTTCCAAGGGGACCAGGATGAGAAGAAATCGACCTCAGGTTATGTGTTTACCCTGGGAGGTGGAGCTGTATCTTGGAGGAGCTCAAATCAGAAATGCATTGCTGACTCCACCATGGAGGCGGAATATGTCGCCGCCTCCGACGCCTCGAAAGAGGGGGTGTGGCTCCGGAACTACCTTTTAGAGTTGAACGTGATCCCGAGTTTGCCGAGGAGCATCACAATTTATTGTGATAACTCTGGTGCGGTGGCAAACTCAAAGGAACCGCGGTCTCACAGGGCAAGCAAACACATAGAGAGAAAGTACCATATCATACGAGAAATTGTATCGAGGGGCGATGTGCTGATTAAGAAGATTGACACTGCTGACAATCTTGCTGATCTGTTTACAAAGAGCTTGCCGCAGAAAGTTTACGAAAGACATATTCGTGAGCTGGGTCTGATGTGGATGCCGACCACTGATAATGGATAAAGACAGCAGACTAGATAGATGGACTGTATACTCTGTAATAGCTTAGTTATGCTTTGAGTATAAGTGGGAGATTGATGGGTTTTGTATACTGAAAGCATTTATTACAATGTGTATACAACGGTTTTATTTCTCCTATCTGTTAACAATCGTACATGTATGAACAATGGTATCCTCTTGTCTCACCGATAGGGACGATCATACGGCGTGTTGTAGATCACAGAAAACAGTATGATCACTTGACCTAGTGAGATATAAACCTGATCACAGCCGAGACAGCGTATGAGGATACGTCTGTCCGGATGGCTGCGGCATTGTCGGAATAAGTAGTCTGTCTTGGTTACTTGACATGCTGGTACGCAGAGGTGGCGTATTGATGGACCGCAGTGAGATATATTCGTATGTCTGACATCAGCGAATAAAAGATCTCGTTATATTGATTGAGTCCAAACCCTAACGAAGGTTCAGGGGTTTGCACGGGTTGACTGTTGCTTTGACTTGCCATGGTGGAGAGCCAACACAGCGCGCTCGTATATCCGCATCTTGGGTAATAGCAGTTCGTGTAGTACCGCCTGAGACTGAACTTAGGTAACCATATCCGAGTAATAGGATGGGGACATTCCCTGAGGAGCTCAATAACATTCATCGTGCCAAAGTCCTACAGGCTGATTAAGTTCAGGCACGAGTGATAAGGTTTGAGTGGTACTACTCAGGAATAATAAGATATTAATTAATTGTAGTTAGAGCTTGTCAGAGGCTCCGATTAATTAATGGATGTCCGGTAACCTTAAATATGGGGATTCTCAATTAATGCAACCCGTTCTCACAACGTGGTAATAAAGGGGTAGGTCAGTATTAATTCTGTGGTGAAAAAGAATTAATATTAATTAATTAATTGTGTCCTGGGTTGTGGACATGGGAATTAATTAATTTATAGGCCCACTTTATTATTTGCATTAGGTCCCAGGTCTGGCCCAATTAAATATGCTGAATTGAGCCCAAAGAGCCCACTAGGGATAAAACCCTAGGTCTATAAATAGACAGCTCTCTCTCATAAGTTGTAACACAGTTGAAAAACATAAACCCTAGAGAGAGAGCAGAGTGGGCGCCGACTTTGGAGATTCAAGGAGGAGAATTTCGATTCAGGTCCTGCTCAGAATACAGATCTGTGGAATCCTCACCAGTAGCAGATTTGATCAGCATTGGGATACAGATCTGAAGATCTAATCTGGAGAACAGATTTCTTTTTCTTCTCTTTCTATTTTTCGATTTATTCTGGAAATTAGTATTCTAATTTCTGTTGCCGCAGATTAAATCGAATCGCGTGGTTGAATTGAGATTTGGAATTCAAACGCGAAAGATCGGTTCAGACTCTACGGATTTACGGTAATCTCTCAATCCACAATTATGCATTAAATTCATAGGAGCATGCTAGGGTTTTGAGAAATTTAATTGTGAGCAATATCCATAGATCGATCCGGTTCAGTTTGGTTTTGGTGATTCGGTTCACGTGAAAAACCCTACAGAGGGCCGCCACACTGGTGAACCTTTCTCGCACTGTGTCAAACAACTTCTCCACTAGCATTGAATAGTGAGGGTTCCTCCAAGGCTCGAGTACGCCACAAACATTGTAATGAGCGGACCTGCTTATTAATCGAGCGATTCACTGTCATTCATCTACTGAGTCGAACTCACTCTTCACTATTAGTAACCTCCCATTCTTCACTCGATTTGACCCTACAATTCTCGTCTTAAGGTAATCCCAAGCTTCATTTGCCGTATTCTTTGTAGCAACCTGCATGAGAAGATTTTATGGAATCGCCCGCAAGAGGTGTGATCTTGCCTTCTTGTCGAGCCGGGCGTCCCCATGTGCGCCCTCAACCCTCAACTGGTTCGACTGCTTCCTAGACTCTTTGATCTTCCATCATGGCTTGCATACGAATCACCCAACCGGTGTAGTTTGTGTTTGTCAACTGCGGGTACACGAACGAACCGCTCGACTATTGCGCCCGCGCTGCATCTACTGCTACCAAAGTCATGTTTTTCCAATGAATGATTTTTTGCATACAATCCAACTCTGATACCAGTTGTTGGCCCTCTAGACTAAAAAATCATAAACAATCGATGGAAAACACGAAGAAAGAAGTTAAAAAATTTGGAGAAATTTTTTAGGAGTTTTATTCTTGTAAACAACTGTTACAAAACTCTACAAAAACCAAATTTCTTCTACTATAAAAATGAAATTTACTACTCCTATTTATAAGAAAAGTATGATAGATAAACAAGGAAAATAAGATAATTTGGATACATCTATATCTTCCTAATTCAATTAGATTCATTTTCAAACTCGATAAAGAGGCAAATATTTCCATAATAAATGAGTAAATTTTTAACAGTGATGTGTCCTCAAGTTTAACAAACAAACATTCAAAGTTTAACATTATCTTAACCATGTTCTGTAAACTTCAATTTTTTCTTTCAATAACACTATTATGCTGAAGAGATTTAGGAGCAGAAGAAAAATCAAGAGAGATACATTTACTTTCACAAAAGTTAAAAAAACTCATAATTCACAACTTCATTATCAATTCTAATTATAAATAAAATTTTAATGATTAATTTTTTGAAACTTTCTACACTACTTTTTTAAGCAAGAAAAGCATATTACATTTTGTTTCTCTTATAAATTCAACTCTAGTATGTATAGAAAAGTAATCAGAACTTTCAATTTCAACTAACTCTATTAATTTCATTAACTTAAAGCAATTTGCATTATAAATCTTGCTCGACATTGAATGAGATGACTTTTTAGTGTTGAACTTTAGAGAAGAGATCCCTTTAACTCCATTAGTCTTGAGGACTTTCTGGTTATTTCGAAAAGTTGCATACTCCAACATCTGATGCCAGGTATCAATTCGATTTGGCTTTGTAATGAAGCACTTGTTTAACATGTCGTAGATCTCACACGTATCTTTGTCAGACTTTAATGTCATTCTATCATCATACAGTTGTTTTATACTTATGAAGTTTATAGTCATGTCTTCCACAAACTGAGTATGTTTCAGTTTTGGAAATGTAAGAATAGTGATGGTTTATTTTCCAGGTTTTCCCTTTTTCTCAACCTTCATAAGTGATAGATCTACTGTTTATATTTGTAAAGTTTGAGATGTAGGAATGATCATCTGTCTTATGTCTAGAACAACCACTATCAAAGTTCCAGGTCCCTACAATGTTCTTTAACAAAGTATGAAAAACATGACAATATTGTTCAACATGATCATGCTTTTGATTCAGTTCCATGTCTTCATAGGTAATACGAGTTCTACAGAAAGACTTGATATGACCGATTAATCCTATTGTAATTGGGAGATGCAAAGACCTTATACTTTTCCTTATCGTGTTACTCAAAGATGTTAGACTTACGTTCTGGAAAGTTTAACATCACTCTGCTTAGATTTGAAAATTTTAAGGATAAACAAAGTCTGGTCATAAACCCTTAGGATATCCTATAGATACTATTTCATCAAGTTTAATGTTATGAACTTTTTCAGAAACTATATCGTTTATATAAACTTTAAAGTTTAACATACTTACCTCTATTTCCCATTGTATTAAGAACTATTTCAGTTTAAGAGATATCATCCTCTTTGACATATATAAATTTTTCTTTTTGTTTCTCACATTCTTTATCAACAAGGCTGGAATAATAACAATTTTGTTTAACAACCTTCTGGATATCTTCATTATGTTGCGGATATTTAACCCTGTAATTGTAAGTATAGCCTAAAGAAATAGTATTTTGCTAGGTCATTCCATACTTATTAGTAACATTCTCTTACAGTAGAATGATAGACGAAGGTGTTGTAATATTGTCATCTTAGGAACACCTATCGTAAGTAAACTCAGCATCATCCTCTACATGCACCTCGTCTTCACAGTCCTCCATTCTCCAAGGAGACATAATGATTTCATATATATGCTCTTCAGTATCGAAATCTATCTTTTTGGAGATCTCACTTGAAATTATTGACATTGTTGATGTTCATGATGGACTTTTTCTCCCAAATTATGGACTCACAATTTCCTCTTTCACAGATTGCACAAACTTGTTGATCAGTTTGATTAGTGTCACAAGATTTGATCGATCTACATTCAGTAAGTCATCATCTAACACTTCTTCAATTTATGCTTATTTTGGGATGTTGGTTGGACTTGTATCTCAAACGTCTCTTGAATGGAAAGTAAGCTCTTATTTTTGTACTCCAATTCTTGTTCCACCAGATTCATTTTAGATACAGTAAAAAAATTGACTAATTATGCAATCTTCAAAGTTCAACATCATATCTCTCACTTTTTTTTTGACACCTTGATGTTAAATTTTTCTAACAACGACTCTAACATCCTGTTGACTAGACTTTCATTGTTCATTAGTTCACTTAGAGCATGAGCTTCATTAGCCATGGACATTATTTTCTCATAAAATGATGAGATGGTCTCCCCTTCTAAAATCCTTAAATTTTCAAATTTATTGATGAGAATCTTCATCTTTGTTCTTCTAACACTAGTAGCTCCCTCAAACTTGCCATATAGTATCCATCATGTTTCTCTTGCTTCTGAACATGTGCAAATGAGCCTGTAACATGTAACATCTACAGAAACAAGTATAGCTGTAAGTGCTCTAGTGTTAATGTTAGAGATTGTCATTTCACTTTGCATCCATTGTCGTTTCAGTTTGAGTGACACCAATATCTTGTCTGAATTCTATGGATCTGGTATTGAAAATTTTGGAGGTATCCATCCATCTATCATAACATTCCATGCTTTTTCATCCGATGAATTAATGTACATCTTCATTCTTGGTTTTCATAGAGAGTTGTTATCTCCATAACTATCAATAATGGGTGGTCTACTTACTGAATTCGAGGAATACATTGTAGTAAATTTTCACCGCACGAACTTGTTACTTAGTCCGTCAAGTAGAGGATCTTGATGCCAATTGAGAGGATCTTGTGCTCGAATTTACTACTTTAACATAAAAAATTAGTTCATAAAATTACTAACATTTATTGCATCGTAAAATCAATATGAAATAAATTATCACAATTTTGGTTCTAAATTTGTGAGTACCTTATCAAATGTATAGCACTGTGAAAACAAAAAAATACTGCAATCTTAAAGTGGTGCCCAAGTTTATCAGAAGCTTGTTAGTGTTAAAAATACATGAAAAAACACAAAATAAAGTACGCAATGAATTAAAAAATATTTTCATGAAATTGCTAAACCCCAAGGTGTCTCACAGCTAAAAATGGTTTCAATTTGAAAAATGAGTTTACACAGTAAAACAAAATGCTAAAATAGTATTGAATTTCTTCTGGATTCACTCCATTGAAAAAAAATCAACAAAGCTCAAAATATAAACAACACAAAACTTAACTACAAGCTCCTCTACGTTGGATTTACTCTTCGAAGATAGATTCCACCGCTATCTTGTTGGCCTTATGTTTCTCAATACGTGAGGATGAAGGACTGAAGGCTTTGAAGAAATTCTCATAGGCTTATTCATCCTTCCTTTTGTTAATGTCTTGGAGTGCACGATCTCATAGCCCACGTCCTTGCAGTCATTTTCTTGATCTCTTTCTACTTCAACTTGCTCTGTAGTACAAACTAAAATCTCCACAATGATTTACGTGGGTGGTGGTTTGAATCGTGGATGCACTCCCCTTTATTTTGCCTGGAAATAATTGTAAATATAATAATATATGGTGAAGGAATAATAAGAATCAGGATTTAGAAGTTTGTCTCTAAAAAATAAGAATCAATTGTAACCATCTCCTATAAATAACGAAATATAACATTAACATGTGGTATGTCAGACTTCAATATTAAATATAGAAAATTATTTAACATCTGGAATTTTTGACACTATCAAACTTATCCTTGCTTCTATCGTAAGTAATATGAGATTGGACATATTTGGAAACGTGAGAATATGATTCAAAGAGTTATAAATTTAGGTATTTTGATGGCGACTTATAGGTCATTATAATTCTGAATTATTAGACTTATTTGTGATAACAAATAATTAGGAGGCCCTTTAGATGATAATGAAAGCTTAACTTAAAATCATGAAAGATTTGAGTATCTAAGGATAATAAAAGATGGGATATCTAGTTTGAATTGAGCTATTCTACGTTGGTAAATATCATGAATGGATAATTCAAGATCTAAAAAATAATTTAATTATCGATTCAAGATTTGAAATATAAATTCTTAATTCGGGAAGGTCCTTACATTCTTAATCCAGAACCTCAATATTCAGTCATAGATTAATAATTTTATTATCTTTCGGTTCTTGAATTGATAATTCTTGGTATATTTCATATCCTAACTTGAAAATTCATTTTTTCGAATCTTTAATCGATAATTAAACTATTTTTTTTATTATTAATTAAAATAAGTGCTATTTTTTAATTAATGGACTGTGTAATACTCCCTCCGTCCCTTAACATTAGTCTCATTTGCTTTTGGCACAGTTACCAATGTTTGTAAGTGTAGTGGAATAAATATTTTATTGTTGTGAGAATATTTTTTTTCCATTTTAGGAAATGAGACTAATTTCACGGAACAAAAATGAAAAATGAAACTAATGTCATGGAAGCTACAGAGTATGTAAGTTGATTAATAGATGTAGAAAAGTGGTGCGTGAAATTATAAATGAATTAGGTAAAATGTCATGGTTATAGTTGACGAAAATGGATGTAGTGCAAGTTCTAATTAATAAATTGTATGTGGGGAGGGTTACAACCTACAAATTAGGCACGTGAAGGTGGTGGGGGCATTCCACCATACACACGCACACACATATCAATTTAATTTTTGGTTCTACATTTTTCTTGCTAAAAAGAAAAATAATAAAGATTTATATATTTCGAAACTTTTCATTTCGAAGATGTCAAATGTCAATTATTGGAGTGTTTTTCTTACACAATTTTTTATACACAAAATTAACTTTAAAGAAAGTTGAAAGAAATCATTTTTTCTATTTGAGTATTTGTAATGAATATTATTACACGGAGAAGGTTCGATCCTAAATTCCTAACACTCAATAATTCGATATTTTTTTTTTATAGAGTTTTACCAATTCAAGATTTGAAAGATAGTTAATTATCGATTCAGAATCTGAAACATTAATTCTCAATTTACGATCTTAAAGATTACAAATTTTTTTTCAATTTAGGACCTGAAAAATTATACAATTCTTAATTCAGAACCTCAATATCATGTCCTCGATTGAGAATTATTCAATCTTTTGGATCCTGAATTAACAAGTTATCTTTCGAATCCTAAATTGATAATTAAACTATCTTTTAATTCGTAAATTGATATTTTCTCTTTTTTTATTTAAGAGTGAAAACACAAAATACTCATTTACACTATACACATCACAAAAATATTCACTTTTTATAACACATCACAAAAATACCCAAAAGTACATTTTTATGTCTAAATTAGACATTTTGGTGTCCTTTTTTAAAACAAAAATAAATTTTGAATATAAATGTAATTATTATACTATTTTCCTATTTTTTCTCTTGATTCTGATCCCAAATATTGCAAAAAAGACTACATTATAATTTTAAAAAATAAAAATAAATATTTTTATGATGTGTTTTATAATAATGGGTATTTAAAAATATTTCCACTTTATTTAATACATATCCAATATGGATGAAATTAATATAATGTGATGCATATAAAAGTGATGGGGAAATAATTATTTTTGGCAAATTCTCAGATGAGACGGTCTCATCATTTTTATTGTGAGACTAATTTGATGAAATGATGTGTTTCTTTATTGCAAATGATGTCTCACCATTTTTATTGTGAGACAAATTTAATGAAATGATGTGTTTCTTTATTGCAAATGATGTATTTCTTTGTTGCAAATAATATAATTTTTAAAAATAAAATGATGTATTTATGATGTATTTAACTTATTAAAATAATATATTAAGATTCGTTTTACACTAAAAAAAATAGTGAGGCCGTATATGAGGAGACAAATTTATTATTTTTTTTATAAAAAGATTTGAAATGAATGTAGGGGATGAATCTCTCTCTCTCTGTCTATCACTTCATAACGTCTGAGTCGATAAATAGTGTGGGCTGAGAAAATGCAACACACGTGAGGTGAGAGGATGGAAGAGAGATTGGGAAGAGGTCACGTGCCCCCATCCCCTGCCATACTGCTTGCCGCCTCGCGTGCGGTGGGTCCCACCCATCTCCCCCCCTCTCTCTCTCTTCGCCAAAAATTTCAATTCTAATCCTATCCGTAAAATTTTTATAAACCAGACAATAAATAATATCGACACATACTGTATATGAAATTTTTATTTTGTTATATGGTACTAATATAGAATTAGAATAGAGATAGCCTTTTTTTTTTTTCCTTTTTCATTGTTTACGGTCACACTATGCAACTTTAAAATGCCTCACAATTTAATATTCAAGATTTTATAATTTTCCGGAAAGTTGATGGATAATTTTATGCATGTTTCTGATTTTTGAATGGGAATTCATCTTTGGATCTCAAATTTGATAATTAAAGGAGTATATACAATTTAGAGCACGAAGATGGAAGATAGTTTAATTATCAATTTCAGGATACGAATATTAAAAAAAACTCTCAAGCCAGAACCCGAAATATTATAAAGCTCTCAATCTATTATCTAACCATAAATTTAAAATTTATCTTTCGAGACTTAAATCGATAAATAAATCATATTTTTTTGCAGGTTTTTTTATTTTAATCAATTATTATTATAATCATTCATTCATTCATTATTGCTTAAATTAATACTAAGAATACATTTACCTAATTTAGTTTGAATTTATATTTATAAAAATACAAATTACTATTTATCTAAAATATGATTTGCGCGCGATTTCAATGGATAGAGAGATTGTATTACCGACTTAAAAAATATGTTAAATGAATTTTCATCTACCCACAATTGTGTTTGGATAGTTGTGATTTCAAAAAATAATTAAATTAAAAATAAGAAAATGAAGTGGAAAAAAAATTAATCGCACAGTTTCCAATTCTTAATTTTTATCCAATTTCATTTTTCAGTTTATTTATTGAGTAATTAACAATTTTAAAAATTAATTAAATATATTTATTTTAATAATTAAATTAAAATTCTTATCCTAATTATCATATATATAAGATACCGACACTATAATGTCATTCACATTAATTTAAAAATCTTAGATAAAAATAATATAAACCATTTACTGTATCATATTATAAAAGAAAAAGTAATAAACCAAAATAAATTATTGTTGGGATTCATATCTAAAAATAAGAGCAATAAATTAAAAAAGTACAAACAATGCTCAAATTAAAAAACACATTTAAAATTTTAAGTTATTCTAAATATAAAGTTATATTCTACTCAGTCATTTTATTTATAATATAAAATTGAGTAAATATAATTTTTTATTAGTTTGCAGTATGTAATCTTTGTCATCTCACAAATATAATTAAGACAAATTATTTAATTTTCTTTCTTATTTTTATTGTTGGTTAGCATATCTAAAATGTAATAAAAAATAGTACAAAAATAATATAAAATTAATATGAAAAATATTTGGAGGGAACAATTATTCTAGACTATTTTCATTTAATATATTACAATAGATTTTCAAAATTTCGAATAATATCATTTTGAGGTGGAGAAAAATTAGTTTTAAGATTATTTTTTAAAAAATAATATAAATTTGATAAGTAATTAAAATTTAGAGTAAAAAATATAAATCTAAGTTACTAATCTAAAGATAGTATGAAGTAGTTTATAGATGAGCAATAGTAGTATTGGAGATACCCTCTCCATTCAAACTAAGGGTGTTCGCGGTCCGGTTTGGCCGGTTTGGAAGAAAAATATCGGCCAAACCAATAGGTATGGTTTGAAAATTTTCCAAACCAAACCGGCCAAACCATATAAAAATGGTTTGGTCCGGCCGGTTTGGCGGTTTGAAATTAAATATGTTTCAACTTTCTACAATCTACTATAATTTGTAGAAAACTATGGCCTAAATACAAATTCATTGATTTATATTATTTGTTACTACTTATAATAATGTAATTTTAATTTTAAAAGTCTTATATTTTTAATTTAATGCAAAAGCAAAAGAAACACATGAGTCGATTGTATTAAAATTATAACCTTAAAATTCAAATGTAAAATCGAAAGAGACGAGTAAAATTAAAATAATAATGTTAATGCTTAATTTATCTTAAAGAAATTATATAAAATAATAATATTCAATGTTGATACTTATTAGTTGATTTTTTATAAAATAAAAAATAAAAAATAAAACTAAAATTGTAGTATGTTGGCCAATAAATTTAAACATGGGTTAATTGTACAAAATAGTAGAAACTTAACAAATGAACTACAAATTATATTAATTAATTATAATATATTTAATATATATATATACACATATAAATACGGCCGGTCCGGCCCATACGGCCGGTTTGAGTCTCCAAACCGTAATCAAACCAAATTTATCCGGTTTCAAAATTTTCAAACCGTCAGTTTGAAAATTAAATTTCAAACCGGCCAAATTAATCCGGTTTAGCCGTTTTGACCGGTTTCGGCCAAACCATGAACACCCCTAATTCAAACAATGAAATCCCCCACCCCACCCCCAAATATATATACTAGTAATTCACCCTTGCACAAAATAATTATATTTTAATTATAAAAGTATATTAGATATAAATAATGATTGTAGTCGGTCATGTGAATTGTACATAAAAGTACTCAATAACAAAAATGAACTATTATATCATAAATTTTGAAAATAAAAATAAAAATTAACCTACATTTTGAGTAGAAGTGATACTGCAGAGCAAGATACGAAATATGAAGCTCATTTATACTATTCAAAGAACTTGATTTAGTACATGAGCAGTTATGCTCCAAAATATCATATTTGGTCATTCCAACCACAATCTTTGCATGCTAGGTATTAAAACTTGAAATAATAATGGAGATTTCAATAAATTTGTGAATCTGCAGAAGAATCCAGTGTAACGCCCCGGCCCCAGGGCCCGAACGAGCTCACCCGAGGACGGCCACGTTACCCACCAATGGCTTGGATGGCTTCCAAATTGATGACTGATCCCACAGACTAACACAAGTCCTTCCCAGCGTGCTTTGTCCTCACTCACACGCACCTTGAGAAACTTCCCAGGGGGTCATCCATCTTAGTTCTACCCAGATCAAGCACGCTTAACATTGGAGTTTTCCTAGAATGAGTGCCGGAAAAGATGATGCACCATGTTGGTATGAGTAGCACCTATCAAATCCTTTAAGCACTTCTCAGCTATACAGTCCCATTCCTGTATAGCCTCAGAATCCCTCTCATTCCGGTGTGGGCCCGGTTCATTCATGTCACCCTCCGCTCAACTAATGGAAGTCTCAAGGGAGCCGCTCATTGTCCGTGCTTATCTACACCGGCGATCACTTCCTGCTCCGGCACCGGGTCACTACATGCCCACCAACTTCCGCTTAGTTCGTCCCCGAACCACACCGTACTGGGAGAGGTTCGGCTCTGATACCATCTGTAACGCTCCGGTCCCAGGGCCCGAACGAGCTCACCCGAGGTCGGTCACATTACTCACCAATGGTCTGGTCCGGCTTCCAAACTGACGGCTGACCTCACAAACCAACACAAGTCCTTCCCAGCGTGCTTTGTCCTCACTCACACGCTTAACATTGGAGTTTTCCTAGAATGGGTACCGGAAAAGATGATGCACCATGTTGGTATGAGTAGCGCCTATCGAATCCTTTAAGCTCTCATCAGCTATACACTCTCATTCCCGTATAGCCTCAGAATCCCTCTCATTCATGTCACCCTCCGCACACCTATCGGAAGTCTTACTGGAGTCGCTCATTGTCTGTACTTCTCATGCACCGGCGATCACTCCATGCTCCGGCGTCGGGTTGTCACATGTGAGTGAGTGAGGACAAAGCACGCTGGGAAGGACTTGTGTTGGTCTGTAGGGTCAGCCGTCAGTCTGGAAGCCGTTCCGGACCATTGGTGGGTAACGTGGCCAATCTCAAGTGAGCTCGTTTGGGCACTGGGGTCGGAGCTTTACAATGGTATTAGAGCTGAACCTCTCACAATATGGTGTAGTTCGAGGACGAACCAGCGGAAGCTGGTGGTCATGTGACGACCCGATGCCGGAGCATGGAGTGATCGCTGGTGTAGAGAAGCACGGACAATGAGCGGCTCCCATGAGACTTCCATTAATTGAGCGAAGGGTGACATGAATGAACCGGGCCCACACCGGAACGAGAGGGATTCTGAGGCTATACAGGAATGGGACTGTATAGCTGAGAAGTGCTTAAAGGATTTGATAGGTGCTACTCATACCAACATGGTGCATCATCTTTTCCGGCACTCATTCTAGGAAAACTCCAATGTTAAGTGTGCTTGACCTGGGGTAGAACTAAGATAGGTGACCCCCTGGGAAGTTTCTCAAGGTGCGTGTGAGTGAGGATAAAGCACGTTGGAAAGGACTTGTGTTGGTTTGTGCGGTCAGCCGTCAGTCTGGAAGCCGTTCCAGACCATTGGTGGGTAACGTGGCCGACCTCAGGTGAGCTTGTTGGGGCCCTGGGGTCGAGGCGTTACAAATAGTATCAGAGCCGAACCTCTCCCAATACGGTGTGGTTCGAGGACGAACCAGCGGAAGCTGGTGGGCATGTGACAACCCGACGCCGGAGCATGGAGTGATCGCCGGTGCATGATAAGCACAAACAATGATCGGCTCCTGTAAGACATCCGATAGGTGTGCGGAGGGTGACATGAATGAATGGAGCCACACCGGAATGAGAGGGATTCTGAGGCTATACGGGAATGAGACTGTATAGCTGAGGAGAGCTTAAAGGATTTGATAGGTGTTACTCATACCAACATGGTGCATCAGGAAAACTCCAATGTTAAGCGTGATTGACCTGGGGTAGAACTAAGATGGGTGACCCCTGGAAAGTTTCTCAGGGTGCGTGTGAGTGAGGACAAAGCACGCTGGAAGGACTTGTGTTGATCTGTGGGGTCAGCCATCAGTCTGAAAGCCGTTCCGGGCAATTGGTGGGTAACGTGGTCAACCTTAGATGAGCTCGTTCGGTCTAGGGGTGTCAAATGGGTTGGGTTCGGGTTGGCGGGTCGGGTTGTGACCTGCTATTAACAAGCTACCTGCCAACCCGAACCCGACCTGTTTAATTATACGGGTCAGAAATCTCAACCCGAACCCAACCTGTTTATTTTCGGGTCAACCGAAAATGACCCGAAATGACCTGTTTAAAAATTTAACCTAAATCAACATGACCTGTGAACCCGAAAATGACCTGTGAACCCGAAACTAACATGTTTAATTCACAAAGCAAGAGTTCAATTCTATGGATCAATCCCTTAAAGATGCAGATCCATCACCTTCATTTTCGGCGACACCTGAAGCTAGACATTATTGGATGCCGTGAAACCCAAGAACAGAAGAAAGAAGAAGAATCTCCCAAATTCTGATTTAACATAAAATCTGTCCACGCATCCCCCTTCCGATGGGAATCCGGTGTGGGCGCCGGTGTGGGCGACGCTGGAGGGTGGTGCGCCGGTGTGGGCTGC
>JAPKLW010000353.1:365445-375598 GCA_026898455.1 Plectranthus barbatus
GGTGTGGGCTGCGGCGCAGACTGCAGCAGGAGGGCGACGGTGGTGCATACTGCAGCAGGAGGGCGACGGTGGTGCAGACTGCAGCAGGAGGGCGACGGTGGTGCGCCGGTGTGGGCGACGCTGGAGGGTGGTGCGCCGGTGTGGGTTGCAGCGTGCGTAGGTGAGAAAGAGATTGGGAGAGAAGGGTTGCGGCCTTGCGGGACTTGCGGCTGAGAGAGGAACGTGAATTCAATTCAGAAAAAAAGAGATAGGGTTTTAAATTTTAGTATAATAAAATAATAAATTAGAAAATAGAATATAATAAAATTAATTTTAAAATTATTTAATTTTAGGTTATACGGGTTGAGCGGGTCAACCCGAATCTGACCCGAACCCGACACGAAACTTATACGGGTTGAACGGGTCAACCCGAAATTGACCCAAAATTTATATGGGTTGACCCAACCCGCTTTTTTTCGTGTTGGGTTCGTGTTGGGTTGTCGGGTCGAGTCGGAGATTGCCGCCCCTAGTTCGGTCCCTAGGGTCGGGGCGTTACGTCCAGCAACTGTTCTTATTCGCTGCAAAATAACTATTTTACATATTTCAATAATAAAAGTTTTCATTTGTAAAATCACTAAATTTTGATGTCTAGCTCAAAAAATTTCTTATAACTTAATGACTTGATAGAATTTTGAGAATTATACGCTTGTCCACATAATAACAAAATTTCTAAAAAATGAATGTTAATAGTAATACTTACATGCACAAAAAGACATAAAATTAATACATTTACATTCTAATTAAATTATATATTTGATATTTAATAAAATGATTAAATAAAAACACTTAACTTTTAAAGCACAAATATATAGATTGTCATTTACCTATTTTTTTTTTTTAATTTTCTCTTTCTTAATTGTTATATTAGATTTCAAAATGTTATTACTTCTATTAAAAAAAAGTCACTAATTATTTATTTCCTTGTTTTCGTTTTGGTATTGGTAGTGTTGTTGTTTGTATTATTTTTTGTGTTTCTTTAATAATTTTAATATCGTAAGAATTTTTTGGAAACATTAGATTTGCAAATCTTGACGTCATTTTTATTAGCTAAAATTTAGGCATAATTGTTAGCATAGTTTCATACTAATACCCACGTTTTCTACTAATCTACTAAAAAAATTAAAAAAAATTATAAATATAATCTACTAATAAAATGAAACGCAATTCACGAATATACGAGATAATGAAAAATTGAAAATCAAGATTTGTATAAATATTGATGAAATAAATATATATTGTATTTTTAGCATATTTTTTTTTAAAAATTTAAATTTGATATCATATTTTAAGTTAATTTTCTATTTAGTATAATAATAAAATCCATGAAGCAAAAATTGCTGAGTGGTTATCTTTAAAAAAAAATAAATTAGAAGTCATATTTTTTTTAAAAAAACTGCTGCCTTTTAATTAAACATAAAACAATTATTTTAGTGTTACATTGTTATGTATTTAGCGGGAACATATAATATATAAACTATTCTCATTTAATATATTATATAGATATAGATGAGCAGTGAGCATTTCCCATGGAACATCAATAAGATTTCCAAAGAGCATATTGGTAATGTTCTTATTTTGCAATTTGCACCAAGGATCAAGATGTTTGTTTGTCGAATATTATATTTATAGAATTTATTTGCGAATATTTTCAATTCTTGGGTGTGAATTTGCATATATATCCTTTCCTTTTTCTCAAAATAAAAATATATTTATTTAAACTTACACAGTTTATATATTTCTAAAAAAGTTTAAACTTGTAATCTCTTAGTTCAGTTAAGATGCTTTTATCACTACTCCGAAGAGGGGATTAATCTGCTTTTTTTTGTATTAATATTATGCGGACACATACAATTTTATCATATAATTCCAAAAGAATAAGATATATTTGGACTACAAGTGTTTGAAACTATGTTTGATTGCGATATCAAGTCAAATTAACCGTGATGTAGTTATAAAATTATCAATATCTGAACAAGGGAGTTCTAAATGACTTTTGATCATGTTTTATGTTGGATGATTTGTTATACAAGACTGAGAACACCGCAACAAAGTATACCTAGTGATGCAAGTTTTATATATAGAACTGTAAGTACTGATAATGCGTAAATAAATAAATTAAATTAAATCAAAGTAGAGCCGAGTTGAGGACTCCCTCTTCCCGCAAGACGAATTCGTCAACATAGTGCTCGTTGTCCCGCGATCATTCCCAAAGATAAAACGAGTTTGTCTTTCACGAGGCAGTATCGCAGTCACAAAAGCTCCCGCGAACTAAACGGAGATGAAAAATTTAGAAGCTTTAAAGCTAAGAAAAAGTTGCAGCAATATGAGAAAAATGATGCAGTATCTGGCTATGTGTCGCTTGTCTCGGGGATCGGAGACATGCCTATTTATAGGCATGTTCTACTGAGGGGAGCCTGTGTGTTACGGTCGAAACCATCAAGACTCAAGTCGTTACAGGTGGGAGACACGGCGTAACGGGCGCACACATCACGGGGGTGCACGCGATGTGTTTTGACCCGTGTTGAACGTGTTAAAATCGTCGCCACACAATTTCAACACGTGCGCTGGATCGGGACCAGCGTCGGGGTACGGACGCTCAGCCAGCAGCCTCGTTGCGCGAAGCCTGGGGTGGGGTGAGTGGTGGCGCTCGAGGGCGCTACTGTGTGCCACATACACTGCACACCTTATTATTATACCTTGATATAAATATGGAATATTTAAGAAAGATATATTATAAGATGAAAATGAGTGTTTTGGGTGGAAAAATATATAATAATGGTAAGGTAGGGAATGGGAACTGGGAAGACATTGGGTGGGGTGGGCTTAACTAACACTAACCTTTATATTTATTTAAAAAAAGAAAATAAGAGATTATTAAGAAATGGCATTGCATTGTATTGTATAATTTGTAATTGTATAATATGTAGGAGTAGAGTTGTAGGTTGGGTGGTGCCAGCACGTGACTGTGCGGTGCCTCCCCTCTCTTTCTCGTGACCGACTCACGTGGCGGTCAACTTGAGTATCACGCCCCCCCCCCCCCCATCTTGCCTTTTCTTTTTCTTTTTTATTTTTTATTAATTTTTTTTTTGGTTCTTAGAATAACTCATTTCGCTATTCAAACTTTACTAGGTTGATTTTTATTTTTGAATTATAATAATTTACTCAGAATATGTTTTGGTATACAAATGGAGTATAGAAGATTATACATATATAAAAGTTGTATTGAAGTGAAATGATTGGAAATGGGGTAAACACAAAGTGATCATATATATTATAATATTAATATTGCATTAGATTAGAGTTATTTATGTGTGATGAGGGTGGGGAGAGAGGGGCATATGGTAATTGGTAGTGGGGGCATGTGCAGTCCTGTCCGAAGTGACCTGTCGTTATCAAGGCAATGTTAATATTAATAATAATAATATATATATATATTTTTTTAAAAAATAGTTCTGAGGATGAGGTGGCAGGATATGCACGTGCTCCATGTCATGCGGTTTGGTTGGTGCTTAGGGGTGTCACGTGGCCCCACCTTTGTTGTGACATGTGTTCCCTTTCTATTTCCATCCTACCCCTACAATTCCAAAAAGAAAAAGAGAAAAAAGAATGGTGGGCCTGTGAGGTGGTTGGTTGGTCCATAGATAAATCATTGTGTTTTGGGCTTCATAAAAAGGCCCAAACCAAGTTGATAAGAGAAAAAGGAGAATTTGGTTTGGTTTTACTTTTCCACACTCCATTCAAGAAACAAAAGGTATAATCTTACTCTGACTGTGTCTGTGTTCTCACCTATTTTTCTCTTCTTTTCCTTTTCCTTTTCCTTTTCTTTGCTTAATCACATCTAGCAATGCAACATTATATCCAATGTGAACATGAAAGAAAACTAACAAATGAAAGTAGAGTTCACGGTCTCACCATTTTTTACTGTGGGACGGAACTTAATATATTATTTCAACAAGTTAAATACATTATTTCATTTTTTTAATATATTATTTTTTTATGTAATAAAAGAAATACATCGTTTTAATAAATTAAATACATCATTAAATTCATTTCACAATAAAACTGATGAGACGGTCTCATATAAGAGTTTGCCATGAAAGTATCATATATCCCAGATTGATGATTAATGATCCAGGCTTCCATATAAAGCTAAAGTATCAATCTCCTTAAATACGTTGTAATCACGAAAATCGTATTTAATCAAATAAATATAAAATTGATCACAATTCTATTTTAATTTGGATTGAAGTTTACAACTTGGTGGATTATATATTTATTCTTCATTTGATTATTTTATTCGAACTTGATCTTTAACGAAATTTGGTTTTGTTTACCTTCTTCTTGAATTTCTATAACATTGATTAGAGGGCTTTCCACCTTGTTTTTTAATCAAACACCATAATTTAAAAATTTATTAATAAATTTGATATTTGATCTTTAGTTTTAGGATTGATAACATTTCTTTAGGGACTAAAAGCCTTAATTTCGAATCAAACACTGATATTACTAGACTTTTGACGAAAAAACGCAAATAAAACCTTGAAGACGTAAGAGAATTTTCAAGTGTGAAGCTCCTCCAAAATCTTCACTTTTCAATTATGAAAAACCATTATGCCTCTATTTATAAATTTATTTGAGAGATTTAAGGTTCACTTACCAACACTTGATTGGTTAATCTCGATCCTATTTACTACTCCATCCGTCCTACATGAATTATCATACTTACCAAATTGTGCGGTTCAATCAAACTTTTTTCACACTCAACAATAAAATATTAATCTCATTAACTCATTCTACACTCACAATTCTTAATTTTCGTGCCGAAAAGAAATGTGACAATTATAATAGGATGGAAGGAGTATATATTTGATGAGCTCACTACATGTCAACATTTTATTGGATATTATTTAATTTCAAAATTTTGTTTGTAAAACCAAAATAAATTGTTACTAAATCATTAAAAAATCCACATGGAACCATTTAATTGATTGTACATTTTGTTTTTAATCTACAATAGTTTAGTTTTAGAGGCGAAATCTGAAATAGCAAAATTTAAAAAGCAAAACTAATGTATAGCAAGTCTTATGAAAAATTCCACAAAATAGCAAAAGTGAAATTTTTTAGGCTAAAATATTTTAATCACAACATCACTTCTCTTGATTTGTGTGAAATGTGTAACGGCTTCATTGTTTATAATTTTTTTTGACACAACTCATTTTTTTATTTGTTTTCAGATTAGTGCAAATAATTAAATATAATATTTGTTGTTCAATATTTTAAACTCAGCTGGAAATGCGCATCCAGATGGAATTCGAATAAATCCGGCTGGAAGTAGGGTTTTAAATATTTTAAATCAGATTCGGCAAAATCAGAAAAAAAATATATTTAACAAATCATTGTACTGATTAAAATCCGAATGGAATCGAAAAAAAAAATATTTAATAAATATAATAATCTGGCAGGAGTTGAAAATGAAATTCGGTTGGAAATGTGTCAACCAGCTGGAAGTCGATTAAAATCCGGATGGAAGTCGAATTTAGAATTTATTAAATCCAAATTTAAATAAATAAATTTTTATTGAAATCGGGATGGAAGTGGAACAATCCAGCTGGAATACGATTAAATTGAGATGGAAGTAGAGTAAATTCGGATGGAAGTCGGATTAAAAATAAATTAAATCAAGATTTAATTAAATAAATTTTTATTGAAATTGGGCTGGAAGTGGAATGATCCAGCTGGAATACGATTAAATTGAGATAAAAGTATAGTAAATCCAGATGGAAGTCGGATTAAAATATATTAAATCAAGATTTAATTAAATAAATATTTATTAAAATTGGGCTGGAAGTGGAACAATCCAGATGGATGTCAATTAAATTGAGATGGAAGTGGAATAAATTTGGATGGAAGTCGGATTAAAAATATATTAAATACACATTTAATTGTTAAAATCTATACTGAAATTAGGCTTGAAGTAGAATGATTCAGCTGGAAGTCCAATAAATCCAACTGGAAATCGGACGATCCGGATGGAATTCACGTTATGTTTACTTCCATCCCTTTTTCACATCTAATTCATTTAACCTAAAAATTGGGCGTGAATCACAAAACGCGGTTGGATATCAAATAGACTGTTCACGTCGGTTTGAACTACCACCCAAACTGCACGCGACCCACCGGCGAACCGCAGACGAACCACCGACGAACTGCACTCGAAACATCGTCGAAATGTCAACTGCACAGGTATCTCGCGACATTTATTCTCTTTTTTTTAAAAAAAATATTGAGTTGATTTCGTGCATATGATATAAGCTTAATTTTGTAATTGAATTTAGTCTGTTTTTTTTGGATTGAATTGGTTGGTTTATGTATGTTCGAATGTGATGATATCCATTTTTCCTGTTTTATATGTTTGAATCGTGCCTATGAAGCATGCATGTTTTTTCCCTGTTTTTGTATTTATTTTTATTGAATTAGTGTGTTATTTTATTGAATTAGTTAGTTTTGGTTTTGATATGCTGCAGGGTGAATTTATTCGATATGAAATCCATGGATCCAAACCTAAAACTAATTTATATTATAAATGTAAGGTCCTAGATACCATTAAGAAGACATTATTTGATGTAGGAGGAGATGACTTGGATAATGATTTTGGGGCGGGGGTTTTTGGACATTTTTTGGATTGGTCGGACAATGGACTTTCTTCGTCTTTATCATTAATCGAGCTATTTAGTCACGAGATTAAGTCCAATAATCCTGAGTTGTTAAGGTTTAGAGTCTGTGGACATGATATCATGTTTTCACAAAGTGAATTTGCCCTTATTACCGGTTTGAATTTTAGAACAACCCTTTTAGATCCTACTGCACGCCATGATTTAGAGTCTAGTACTTTATTCCGAGTCTTTTGCGGAGGTCAAATCCTAAGTAGTAAAGAACTTTTGGAGAGGTTTGAACAGAAAAAGGTTGATTGTACCCATAGGTTATTGTACCTTAGGGTGGCCAATATATTAACATTTTGGTTTTTTGCACTAGGGTATGCAGAAAAAAGAAAAATAGAAAAGTGGTTGTATGTCTTAAGTGAGGATGTCGAAGCATGGAACAAATTTCCATGGGGGTACATATGCATACAAATCACTCCTGTATTACAAAACGCATATACCCAATAGTCGGATTCAACTTGAGAAGAAAGCCCTTGATCTTCCCGGTCCCTTTTGGGTACTACAGGTACGAAATTGTCACCATTTTGTAACATTATTTTGTGATTAATGTTTGATCAAAATAATTTATTTTTTCTTATAATGTTGTCAGGTTTGGGCCTATGAGGTCATTCCTCAGTTGGAGAAGGCTTGTGCCCGGTTAGTTAAAGCGAATGCAGTGCCACGTATGTTGAAGTGGCGGTTCAAAATATCCATCATAAAAGATTGGATAGCATTCTTCTCCCAACAAGTAATTTATTGAAATTTGAATGTGTTTATTTTTTTTAGAGCAACAAAATTGATTATATTATCATATATCTGTTTCGAAATTGCAGCTCATTGTGGTAACTGCCCTACCTCCTTCGCCATTGGAGATGAGTAGCGAATATTGGCAATCTTCACAAGCAGATGATAAGATGGGCGTGAATTACGTGGCTCCAATTTCCACACATGCGCTACTACAAGGTGAAGGGATGAGGATTGAAGATATTGAAGAGACTAACCCTTCAATAGAGATACCAGTAGAGGTGCATCCCACTTCGACTGATGATTGGATTGGAGGCAGAGTTATGGTAGAAGTACAGGAGAATGATGTGGATCTTGAGATTGTTGAGGAGCATGAACCTGAGCAGCCATTTGTGCAGACTGAGGAAGATTCTGAGCCTCAATCACCGCTAGTACGAAGGAGACGAGAGAAGCGGTAGAGGAAACATCGTTCTTCTTCATCTTCGAGCGGGGAAGAACGTAGGCAAGATAGAGATACGAATCTGTTTGGGAGAATCAAACAGTTCGTGTTAGATGATGTCAAACACTTCATTCTGGATGAAGTGGTGCCAAATTTGAAGGAGTACATTGATGAAGTGGTTACTTCTGCGTGCATGCGATCTGATGCTTCGGCTTCTCAGCCCATACCACGTACGCTTGATCGCCGTCAGCCAGTTTCTCATCCACCAGAGGTATAACTATAATTTATACATTTTAGTCTTAGTTTGTTTATTTAATCTAATAATCTGAATTGCAATGCAGAAATCTGGTGGTGATGTTGATGATGATGAGCACACTGAGGTCATTGTTCAGTATTTTGGACCAGTTTATGTGTCAAAGTTTATAAATGCCACTTATCAAGCATTCCGAGAAGGTCCAACAGATAACTACCGAATTTCACAAACGACCGGGCAACGGCTTTTGAATGTCTTTTTTGAAAAGCTCGAAGTCATATACACATATTTAACGGTGGAGCAAATGGAATTGTTTGTTCACGCCCTGAACATAAAGCTCATTTCAAATAACAAGCATGTCTTTTCTGCTTGTAACCCAGATGAAGTTCGCATTGTGGGCCCAAAATTCCAGGTGAGAACTTATTTATTTACAGTCAATGTTGTAATTATTTAAATGTTTATGTTATTTAACAGTTTAATTTTGTTTATGATATGTAGGGGTTATTTAACAAGTCATATCCAGTAAGTCTGGCTCCTCGGCAAAAAACACCCACTGTTTCGGACGAATTGTTAAGCTTTATTAGAGGAGAAGATAGTTCATGTTCTCGGCCTTGGTTCAATGCCTCTGCGGTAAGTGTTTGTGCAATTTATTGTTTCAGCCGGCTTGTAATTTCTTATAACAATTCTTTATTTTTTCAGCTAATTATGTCATTTTTTGTTGGAGAACATTGGTTGACATTGAGGATTGACCTATCTACTTGGAGTTGCTTCATATATGATGCTAAAGTGTTTACTCAAGGGGCAATTGCAAGGAGATATAGATCCGAAGCAGTAAGGCGTATAACGGATAATCTCTACAAATATTTGGTCGATGGCAAATTTTGGGAGCAAAACAAGTTTGGTTTGCAACCTTGCAAGGAGAAGATGGCGGTGGACTTTGCCAAATGCTTCAATGCTAATGACCACTTCAGTGAAGCTGTGTATTGTTGCATGTTCATGGACCAAGTAATTTGTGGACGACCGAATAACCCTTGGGCTGAAAGGGAAGGGTGCCAGGAAAGATATAGGTTGTATACGGCTCATTGCATTTTTGATTTGTCTTTTGAAGAGTGATGTACATTTACTTGGATAATTTAATGTTTCGAATAGTTTGTCTTTTGGAATCAGTTGTTTCGAATAATTTGGTTAATGTTGGATTATTTGTTTTGGAATCAGTTGTTTTCGAATTGTTTGGTTAATGCTGGATTGTTTGTTTTAGAATCAGTTGTTTTCGAATTGTTTGGTTAATGTTGGAAATTGAGCAGTATTTCGTTTTTTTTGTGCTTGAAATGTTATAAATTGTCTATTTCCCAATTTCAGCGAGTTCCATCCAAATGCACCGACTTCCATCCCAATTGGGATGGATTCCATTTGAATTCCTCCGAGTTCCATTCGAATTGCTTGCACTTCCATCCAAATTCTCCGAATTCCATCCGAATTGCTCCTACATCCATCCCAATTCTCCGGTTTCCATCCCAATTGCTCTTACTACAATCCCAATTGGGATGATATCCATCCCATTTGGGATGATTTCCATCCCAATTGCTTCGACTTCCATCCCAATTGTTCCTACTTCCATCCCAATTCGTACATAACATGTAACCATAACATGTTATTCTCAAGAATAATGTTATAAATTCGTACATTGTAGTTTAATTTCAACTATAATGTAATCATAACATGTTATTCTCAAGAATAATGTTATAAATTCGTACATTATAGTTAAATTTCAACTATAATGTAACCATAACATGTTATTCTCAATAATAATGTTATAAATTCGTACATTATAATTTAATTTCAACTATAATATAATCATAACATGTTAAATTACAATATAGTTACAATAATTCGGCCAAATTGGGATGAAACTCGTTAAATTGGGTTGTTCCTTGGCCAAATTGGGATGGAACTCGCTCAATTGGGCTGGACCTCGGCCAA
>JAPKLW010000353.1:375608-398411 GCA_026898455.1 Plectranthus barbatus
GGACCTCGGCCAATTTTGGATGGAAGTAGCTAATTTTGGATGGAAGTTGGCCAAACTTTCAATATTATGTCCGAACAATCTTGTATTTCATTGACATATCACATCACTCTTGCATATACACATCAATGTCTGTGCCAATTTCACTTTTCAGTCAATAAATGCTCAAATAATTCAGTTTCACGTGAAAGTGAAACTCTGCAAAGTTGCTCAAATAATTCAAGCATACTATTATTACACATTTGTCGACCAAATGTGCCATTTGGAATTTTTTTAATAATTCGAACTATTTACTACTTCCTAGTATTTAAGGGAGAGTTTGTATAGTTCAAATTCAATTCATTTCCTTTCAAAATTATTACAACTACAAATGGCCTCTCTCTTTCTCTTTCTCTTTATTCCAATTATACGATTTAATATTAATGAAAGAAACCATGTAGTAGCTAAATTGGGAGATGATTTTTCCTACGTCAATCAATTCGGAAGAGGATTTTTCCTACGTCACATGGAGTAGGTATCCTTGAACCGGATTCCTCCACGTCTTTCTCTCCGTTACGGGAAAAGAGAAGAAAACTTAAAGTTAGTGAGCAGCAATATTTATGAAGGAAGACCCAGTGGAACTGCTATCTCCTCCCCGTCTCTTTCTCCTTCATCACTTATTACTATAAATAAGTGGCGAAAGAGATGAAGGTGACGGAGCAAAAACAACATCTCCTTCACTAGCTCGCCGACTGCTACATATTTTTACAACCCATCGGCAATGCTATCTCCATCGGTGTATCAAAATATGTAATATTTTAGACATATTGTTGAATAATATTCGAATTCAAATTAATACAATTGTGAGTGTGCTTGTAACTTATTGCTTCAAATTTTGTAGCAAATTGTTAAATTGTTTATCATAAATAAAAATTAAAATAAAGTTCTATTGGGAGTGTTCTTGAATTTAAGATGTTAATCAATTAGAATTTTATTAAAAACACAAGAATTCGCATAGATGGATGTCGGTCTTCATTAAGTCAATAGAATTGGGATGAAACTCGTCAATTTGGGATGGACCTCTGCCGATTTGATATGGAACTCGCTATTTATTAAACAAATGGAACTTTGTCGAAATGGATGGAACTCGCCAAATCGGGATGGAACTCATTTAACAAATGGAACTCTGTCAAATTGGATGGAACTCGCCAATTTGGGATGGAACTTGCTAATTATTTAACAAATGGAACTCTGACAAATTGGATGGAGCTCGCCGATTTGGGATAGAACTCGCTAATTATTTAACAAATGAAACTCTGTCAAATAGGATGGAACTCGCCAATTGTGGATGGAACTCGGCAAAATAGGATGGAAGTCGCTCAAAGTTACTTTTTTCACGTGAAAGTCTGATTTTTATCCTGCCAAAATTGATCGAATTAATTCACATGCATGCAAACACATTCAATTTGACTTTATTCTGAACTTAATTGTACAAAGATGCAAAAATAATTGAAGTACTACTATTCATGACTGAAATAATTTTGTCGCAAGTGAAACAGTCATTCAATTTGAAACACTCTCTCATGCAATCAAATACTCATTCTCATGAAACTCTCTCAAAAATCAAACACGCTTTCTCAAAAAATATGTCAAATTTTCGTTCTCTCATTGTGCATTACAATGGTCAATGGGACAATGAATACAACTACATCGGCGGAGAAGAACGAGTTGTCATGCTACCCTCTGATGATATCACGATAGAAGATTTGCGGAGAAATGTTCAATACATTCTCCATTCTCATGGCATGGTGGGCTCTTACACCCTATATAATCTTGCTGAAACAAGAACTGGGAGGAAGGTTCCTTCGGTTCTTGCAACGGATACACACCTTCAACGGCTTTGTAATATCTTGTGGGAGCCGAATGTTTATCTAGTGATGAACATGCAATCCGATGAAGCTGCTAGAAGCTCTCGGCGACAACCATCTCCGTACAGGCCAATTATGGCTTCATTGAGTCCACAACCGCACAACCCTTATAGTCCAACTCCAGAGAACTACATCGTTTTTCATCATCGATGATGTTTGGAGAAGGAAGCAGTGGAAGTCGAAGTTCTCCTGTCCCCGATTTAAACTTCAATGATGGTGATGATGATGAAGACGGTGCCAACACACAAAATCCGAATGTAGTTGTCCAATCAGATGATGACGACGAAGCTGAATTCGATACGGAATCATCTGATGGTGATGAACGACACAATTACAATGCTTCGTTATTCAATTGTACAATTGAAGATTTCACTGCTTGGGTCCGAGAACAAGGTGGTATGGGTGCCATTGTATCAAGCCTGGTCCCGACTCAGCCATTACTGGCTGAAACAGTTGATGTCCTAAGTCAACAAATGAATAACTGGTTATTGCTGATAATTCCGGTAGATACATCTGACGTACCTATATCGCGAGATGTTCAAGCAGTATTGGACGAGGAATTGCAAAAAGGATCATTATTTTGTTCTAAAGAGGACTTGTATGTAGCTGTCGGACTTTGGCACATGGAGCATTAAGTTGAGTTTAAAGTGTCGTGATCTACTAAAACTCGGGTGGAATATAGTTGTAGCAGCAGTGATAACTGTTCGTTCATGATTCGAGCCGCTAATTCAGATGGATGTTGGATTTTATACAAATTCTGCTCGAGTCATACTTGTGTTACAAGTATGGACAACATCCGAAGAAGAACTATACGCTCGAAGGCTATCTCTGCATATTCTGCCCGAAGAATGCACCGACAAGGATCGATCATGAAACCGCGAGATATAATGGCAGAGCTTCAACAGAATTTCGGAATTAAGGTGAGCTACAACAATGCACTACGAGCTCGAAATGGAGCCATAGCTATGATATATGGTGGCTTAGAGGATTCTTTCAACTTGCTGCCGAAATATTTTTATGTTCATGAACAGTATAATCCGGGCACCATTACCGATCTTAATATCGACGAAGATGGACGACTATGACAGTTCTTTGTTTGTTTGGGTGTGTCGCGTGCAGCATTCTCAACTTTATTACGGCAAGTGATTATCGTTGATGCCACACACCTCAAGGGCAGAAATAAAGATGTGATATTGGTTGCTGTAACCAAAGACGACAACGAACAGATATTTCTTCTAGTAATTGGATTTGCACCGATCGAGAATGATGAGAGCTGGACTTGGTTTATGTCCCGGATCCGGATGGCTTTCCATTCTAATGAGCATTTGCTGATTGTTTTAGATCAACACATCAGCATAGCAAACGCAATAAGTTTGGTTTATCCAGAGGCAACACACGCTTTGTGTTGTTACCATATCCAGAGCAAGTTGACAACCTTCAGTGCTCCAATTGTGAAGTTATACCATAAGGCAGCCTATGCTTACCGTTCTATAATCTATCAGTCGGCAATTGACCAAATTGCACAATATTGCCCGGTAGCTTACAACAAACTCATGACGCTCGGACCGGCAAAGTGGGCAAGGTCAAAATGCCCGGTTTGCCGATATAGCTTCATGATATCGAATGCAGCTGAAGTATTTAACTCCCGACCGTTAGATGCTAGACGTCTGCCGATCTGTTCCGTTGTCGAGCTATATAGGCACATTGTCGAAAAATGGTTTGACGAAAGGCGTGCTAAGGCCTTTGCAAGAACCGAAGAGTTGACTGAGGAATACGTGGCCAAAATGACTCCAATGTTGGAGCTCTCAAACAGATACTCTGTAGTGGCTATTACTGATGATCAATTCAAAGTCAGCCTCAAAGATACAACGTGGAAGGTTGATATCCAAGACAACTTGTGCGACTGTCGTGAATATCAGCTGGATCTTATTCCATTCTCGCATGCTATTGCTTCAATTCGGTTAGTAAATATATAAATACATCATTCTTTAATTATAACGTTCACTACTTAATCATTGTTGTTGACACAACTTCAAGGGTACGAGTATATATGACTACGTTTGGTCATACTACAAGACATCGAATTGGCAAGAAATATATGGAGGGATCATACACCCGCTGCCTCCCAAAGATGAGTGGGTTGTATCATCAGAAGCACAAGCTTGTGTTGTTTTGCCACTGATTGTGAATCGCCAAGCCGGTCGACCAAGAAATAGTCGTCGTTCTTCAGGAGCAGAGGCGGGACAAACATCAACTAGTAGACGATGAGTTCCAAAGAAATGCAGTATATGTGGATCTACAAGTCAAACGAAACGTGGCTGTCCAGAAAGAGTTCCGCCTAATTAATTTGTTTGGTTTTTAGGAATTATATTGCCTCATGTATTGTAATATGTTCGATTTAATTGTCTTATATTTGAGGACATGAAATTCCGATTCAAAGTGCTTGTGATTCCCATAATTTTTATTTTATGTGCTTAGCTTTTCAATTCTAAATACCAACAAATTTTACATGATTTATATTATTTGAGAATCGCAACACGTAATGTAATTTTCAAAAGATCACGCATGAAAATTTATTTAAAATGGACTTCCATCCCTTTTTTGTTGATATCCATCTCATTTAAACGAGTTCCATCTGATTTAATCCGAATTCCATACGAATTTCCAGACGAATTTCATACCGAATTCCACAGTCGAATTCCAGCTATAATGGCCGACTTCCCTCCGAATTGAATTACTTCCAGCTCAATTCGAACCGAGTTCCATCTCATTTTCAAAGGCGAAGTCCGCCTCACTTTTTTATTAATATTTTAATAAAATTCTAAATGGATAATAATAAAATAAACAATTGTAATTTTCGCACAAAATGATAAAAAATGATTGGATGATTGAGACACAGTTGACTGAGAAAGTACACTTTTGCTATTTTGTGGAATTTTTCATAAGGGATGCTATTAGGTGAATGTGTTTTATAACTTTTCCTATTTAAAATTAATTCCTCTTAGTTTTATCTAACAAGAAGAGACCAGAAAATGTGAAGAGGGTAGCAGAGATTCAAGAAATCGTCCAAAAGAAGACTCATGGTTTTGATTTCATTTGGAAAAAATGCTGACACAAATTAAAATAGAGTTGGTATCCTGAAATACGGTCTCACCATTTTTTTTTATTGTGAGACGGACCTTAATAATCATTTTAATAAGTTAAATATATCATTTCATTTTTAAAAGTTTCATTATTTGCAACAAAAAAAATATATCATTTTTGATAAAGAAACATATCATTTCATTAAATTTGTCTCACATTAAAATAAGTGAAATATTATTTATAATAAAAAAATACATTATTTAACCCTGTTTTAGAGAATCTGCCAATAAAATATTATTCATAGAAAAAGCAAAAGAGAATCATCGGAAATCAACACCCAAGAATTCCAACATCACTGATTTCAAAGTTAGAAACAATTATTCAGTGTTTCTCTCATTCTCAAGAATCTCCAGTCATCAATGGGGAGCGACAACAAAGGATGGAAGATCTCTCCAACAGTTCCAGTTGAATTCCTGTGCCCCATTTCAGGCTCGATCATGGCGGATCCCGTTATACTATCATCCGGCCACACCTTCGAGCGCAACTGCCTCCTCGCCTGCGTTTCTCTCTCCTTCCAACCCACTCTCCCCGGCGCCACCGCCGCCGACTTCTCCACCCTCATCCCTAACCTCGCCCTCAAGTCTGCCATTCTCACATGGTGCCGCCACCATCTCATCCAGCCGCCGCACCCCATCGACTTCTGCTCCGCCCAAGATATTGTACGCCAATTATTGCCCCAGAACCAGTCGATTCCGATTCCGAGTGAGGTTTCGGACGAATCCGTGAGCTACTCTTCTTCTTCCACCTCCTCCTCATCGGGTGATATCGAAGCTCAGAACAATCTGTTACAGAACGATGATTTTATAACTAGGTTAAAAAGCTCCAAAATTGAGGAACAAGAAGATGCCGTTGAATCTCTCCGGAGACTGACGCGGACTCACGAGGAGACGCGTCTCAGTCTCTGCACCCCACGGATGCTCTCGGCGTTGAAAGCGCTGATCACCTCGAGGTATTCATCTCTTCAAACCAACGCCGCCGCGGCTCTGGTGAATCTCTCTCTAGAGAAGCAAAACAAGGTGAAGATCGTGAGGTCTGGAATCATTCCTCCGTTGATCGACGTCTTAAGAGGCGGCGCCGCTGCCGAGGCACAGGAACACGCCGTCGGCGCGCTGTTCAGTCTGTCGCTCGATGATCAGAACAAAACCGCTATCGGAGTGCTGGGAGCGTTGCCGCCTCTCCTTCAAGCGCTCCGGTCCGACTCGGACCGAACTCGGCATGACTCGGCTCTGGCTTTGTACCACCTCTCCTCGCTGCATAGCAATCGCGTTAAAATGATCAAACTCGGCGCAGTTGAGATTTTGTTGGGCATGGTGAAGTCCGGTTACATGACGGGACGGGTAATGTTGATTTTGTGTAATTTTGCTAACAGCGTCGAGGGAAGAACGGCAATGTTGGGCGGCGGCGCGGTGGAGTGTCTGGTGAGTTATCTGAGTGAGGGCGGTTCGGAGTCGGTGGCGACTCGGGAGAGTTGCTTGGCGGTGATACATGGGCTGAGTTACGGGGGGTTGAGGTTTAAGGGGCTGGCAAAGGAGGCCGGGGCGGAGGAGGTTTTGAGGAAGGTGGCGGAAACGGTGAGGCAGGGCGGCAAAGAGATGGTGAAAGGGATAATAGAGGCTATGGATGAGAAGGATGAAGATGATGATGATGATTGGGTGGAGTTGCTTAACTCGGATGACGATCTGAGTCAGACTCATGGGTATAACTCGTTTTGCTAAAAGTTTATGACAGTTGTGTGTATTGTAATTAGGCTGGTTTTTGGTTGTGAACATGGCTTCCAATGCTTATTTTACACATTGTTGCTACACTTTTTGTTTGAAAAAAATTTGGAAGTGGACGTGAAGAACTTATATGGGTGTATCTCGATTCTATGATTATAAGTAGAGATGGCCAAATGGAACTGAACTGTCCAACCGGCTCTGAACTGATTTGGCGGTTCACGGTTTCAAACCAGAACCGTCCCAAACGGTTCGGAACCAGAACTATATTTAGACGGGCCGGTTTAGATTCTACTCCTAATCAGAATCAGAACCGTGGAACCGCCCAAAAAAAAATTAAATTAAAAAAAAAATTTAAAATCGACCAATGATAACGTACCATGTTATTTCGAACCGTCGGTTCCGAACTGGAATCGGAACCGTTCAAGAGCCGTGTTGAATTAGAACTGGAACCATAATTTCATGGGCCGGTTCAAGTTCCATTTTTTGGAACCGCTGGTACTTTAACCGACCCTTGGCCATCTCTAATTATAAGGACATAGTGAAGACCAAGGTTGTAGGGTTTGGAACATCTAGGATTTGGATATAGATTGTGGGAATTTATATGCACCCGCGGATCTACATATAGCAAAGGGGGACTGGATCCGAAATTTTCTGATTTAAATAGATAAAGAAAAAAATTGGTTAACTGGAATTAAAATATGGATGAACATAAAACTTTTTCAATTTTACTTAATTTTATATATTTTTTTATGTAAAGTTTTATTAAACCTCCTATAAAAGATTTCTATATCGGTCATTGTTATATGTAGGTAGGATAAGGTGAAAGAGCTATAGAATAAGAGATGAAGAGGGAGAGGAGAGAGATATGTTATCCATGCATGTGATTGGGCATTAATCAATGTTGTAACTGATAAGCTAAAACATGAGCTGTTTCTTGCAACAAAACAAATTGGGTTCCATCTCCAATCTAGTATAGCAATTATGGATACTCCCATTCTTGCTCATAATCAAAATAAGGGAGAAGAAAATAAGAAGAGAATTCAAGCAATACAGCTGATAACAGAAGCTAAAGATTGTAGGTTGATGAAGTGAGAGAGGAGATTCAGGGGCACTTGACAAGATGGCCATGGATTTCCACACTATCCCAGCTGCTGCACTTAGAGAATCCAATTCCAGGCACACATTTGCACTTGGCGCAGCACGCGGTGCAGCTCTTCATGCAAGCCCTTTTCGGGCTCTTCGGCTTGCAGTATGATATGCATTGCCCCACACACCCTGACCCTGCACTCAAATTCATATCATTTCCACTCAGATTAACAACTCTACCTCTCTCTCAAATCTCACCACCAAAACTAACTTTTTGTGTGTGTATGTACCGTGTGGTGGAGGGAGTGGTGCAGAGGCAGGTGCTTTTGGTGGTGAATGAACAGGGAATGTAGTAGCCGGCGCATGAGCTGGAGAGTAGACGGGAGCCTCAGCCGGTGCTCTCGCATGATGATTGTGGTGGTGGTGATTCTATAAGCAATATGTCATGAAAGAAATAAGAGTCATGGTTGAACCCACATGAGTTTTGTGCATGGAATAATGTAACACAAGTAAATGTATACTAGTATGAAAAGAAAAGAAAACACAAGAGAAAGGAATCAAGAACAAGAAAGTAAATAGAGAGAGAGACCTGAGTCTCAATATTTTCGAAGTCTCCGGTAGAAGAGGCCTACAAATGACAAATTAAAACAGTCAGTCCCGACAAAAACAAACGACATCTACACAAATGTAATGAGAGAATCTTCTAGAATTTGCAAATATGCATCAAGCAGTGAAAGATGGCAACTTCTACACTAACCATTCTTGTAACCAACAGCAGAAACGCCAATACGAAGAGGGTCGATTTGGAAGCCATTTTTTTTGGAGATGAAGCAAAAAGTTAAGTTGGACAAATTTATGGTGGATGTAAGAATATTGGTGGTAAGAGTAGTGATGTTTATAAAGGGAGAAAAGGGCATAGGAAATAGGAAGGTGCATGCATGAAAAGAAGGTATGAGTGGGGTTGGTTTGAGCAATTTTGGATGCAGTACCCCATAAATGAAACCATGATAATATTATAAAAAAAATGCAGCTTCCTTGCAAGATGTTTTAAATTTGAACTACATAGTGTGAGAATTCCAAGTTATTTAATCACTGGGCTCAATGGAACTGTCCATCACTTAAAAACACTATTTTATTCCTCCAAGAATATGAAAAGAAAAGCTCATTACCTCAGAAGCATAAATCAATGCAAGAATTCATGCACCTGTTAGTGAAAACTTGAGACAAGCTGCTGAACCATTCACCAATGAAGAATCCTTATCCCATACAATTTCAAATTTATATCAACATATGTAAGCATTTTAAAATTTTAACTTACCCTTTTAAAGACTATAAGAAACACTTGTTTCCATAGTGAACTACCACACTAGAAATTGGGATGCATAATTTAAAATGGGAGAGAGTGTCACTTCCTACATTCCAAATCATAACCAATTGACTAATGAGTCAAGAAAAGCCAATAACTGCTCAGCTGGCTGAATTCATTCTGTCAAGTCCACTGCATATGCCTTCTCTGGATATGAAAAAACAAATTGAAAGATGAGAATGTATCACTATTTCAAAAGTGGGAGTTGATTGGTTTAGACCAGTGTCATTTGAAAGCTGTTGCTGAATGCAAATTCTATCTAATTATCATATATATAAATATATAATGGTGGAGAACTCAATTCCCTCATAGCCACAATTTTCCATTCCATTACATAGCATTTTACTATTACATATAGCTTAGACAAGCACCAAATTGTAGTAAATAGACTGCAGGCTTCCAAAAATAAGTTCTGGTTCACAGACATCATCTCTGTCACATTCTCCGAGCTTCACTTCATGTCACATTCCACTTGAATTTCACCATCTGATACATCAATTTTGGTCATAAAAGTGAGTATGAACAGAGAGAGAGAGAGATGGTAAAGAACTAACTCTTAAGATGTACGGCGAGGTTTGCTTGGGCATCAGCTTCACTGTTGCTCTCCTGATAACATGTAAAAAAGTATGCATTTTGTATTCAGTGTTTCATCCATATGAACTATTCCCATAAGAAATAGTTCAGGAATGATGAGATCAGTGCAGAAATAAATACTCCGTCCCAGTTTATTAGGCCCTTTTCTTTTTGGCACGGAAATTAAGAGTTGTGAGTGTAGAATGAGTTAGTGGAATAAATATTTTATTGTTGAGTGTAAAAATGTTAACATTTTTGGAAAGGGGCCAATTTAGTTGGGACGCCCGATTTAGTAAGAGGGCCTATTCTGGTGGGACGGAAGGAGTACAATATTAACATAAATTACAATATAATTCAAGGATTGCTAAAAACACAACTATTACCAGAAGTTGGCATGACAGAATAATACATCAACAAGATGCCTAAACCATATGATGCACAGCAACTATGCTTGACACACAATAATACAAACAACTGGAATAGCCAAAAAGAAAAGGCCATGCTAATGGGTAGCACAAACACTTCTACGATGTAAATTTGAAACTCAAGTATGTAATGCTAAATTAATAATTCTATACAAGTTCTCTATTTGAGAAATCAGGGAAGAATCAAGTGACAACATGTTTAACTTACTCTTTCCACATGACGGATCTCAAACGACGCGAACTGATCTTTGAGCTCTTTTGCCACCTTACACAAGTCGGTCATATTTTGAGTTTTGGTTCTCCATAGGCCCTGAACCTGTACATGAGATAAAGTAATGAGTAGAGAGCTGTTTGAGAAAAGACCAAATTGGCAGATTTATTTCAAAGTAATCAGTTTGACCGATCCCACTCCTTTTCATTCAAATGTACAAGTCCTTTTATCGTTATTAATCTTCTATTGTTTGAGTAGGCACATAAAGAAGATGTGAGAAATTGTAAAGGAAGGCACTAGTACCTGCATGCAGACAAGTTTAGAGTCTCCCTGCACACGTATATATTTGAAACCTTTCGAGAGAGCGTATCGTAAGCCTAAAATGGCACCTCGATATTCAGCAACATTATTAGTCGCAATACCCACACCTTCACGCAATCGAAATACCTATCAAAATTCAAGGACACACTAAAGTGTAAGGAGTATTTTACTTTAGAAGTCAAGAACAAAAAAGAAACAAGTTTTAAGGCTGCAAACTATTTGGATACTTCACTCAAGAGTATAAAGTACTGAGGCAAGTTAACTTCAGCCTTTCAGGGATGATTGCACCAAACGAAGCGGGGAACACACACACACTCAAGAAGCAGAAGCAGTGTATTACAAGTCTAGAGAGAGCAAAGCAGAAGAGTTACTCAGAGTCAAGAGAAATATGATATAGCATACACAATTAAGTGAAAATACCATGCTCCCATTTGCTGATCGCAAGATAGCCCCTGCACCAGCTTGTCCAGGGTTTCCCTTTGAAGCACCATCAAACTCAATAATGCAGGAACTCTGTAAATAAATGGAAAGAGAGCTGTGAATGAAAGACTAATCTGCAGAAGCAGCTCATATAGTAACAAAAACAAATTAATATGTACTTGTGCTTAAGAGTGGAGGGGGTTGTCCATGGAAAGGAATCACATATAGGGTAAAGACATCATGTCACCAAAATTCGAAATACTTGGCAAGGTAACTGTAAAAAGGCCTCACAATCATTTTGAATTCTGATTATTGCAAGTTTATGGATAAAATTATCAAAAGGAAAGTGAAGCAAATACATCATCTCAAATGAACAGTCTATTCTAAGCAGCTTAGTGATTAACCGAAATACAACTTTGCCTTAGAACAACTTACGCAGTAAGAAGAAACTGGTAGACCCTGAAGGAAATCATCCAACTTAGCAGGTTTCGATGGAGTTGCTGCAAAAGCAGCTGAACCAACTATTTCCTGCTGGGAGAAAGAGAAAGAGAGAGTGTTTAAGAACCATCTGTTGGAAAATAATCACACAACAAAAATCATAAATCAAAGATTGAAAATTTTTGAGATATTGAAAGTATATTTAATAATAATAAAAAATTTGTAAATCCATATCAGGGTCTTCAAGGAGATCTACTTCAGGATTACTAATAACAAATTCACAATCATTAAAAAACATGAAAAATGACCACTAGCAAATAGGCACGTGAAGTAGTAGATGATAAATATCAGACTGAGAGTTCCAATTCACAACTTCAATTCCAATTTAAATAAATTTCACATGCTTCAACTTGGCAACCACACGTTTCAACTAAAAGTACCTGTGGCCTCTTCTCTTGATGATTCTTGCTGGATGATTTACTTGTAGAAGAATTTGGTTCCTACATGCAACAATTTTTGCAGCCTGTCAATAAATGTCAAATGTCTTGCCTTACTACCATGTCAAAGGCATTCTAAATATTTTCAAAATTTGTAAAATATAGAAACAGAATAAAAAGGATCTAAAAATTCATTCAACTTTTTACACAAGGCCAGAATCTAACACGAAAAGGGCAAATGAAAAGTTGGCCAAAACGGTCATCTTGCACTTCACTGGCATCTACAGAATATATAGAATTGTTAAGTCCGTGAGACGAGAGGTAATCCTCAGCTTCCTTAGTCAACCCATGCCCTTTAAACACGCGAACTGAAGTATCATTCACCTACAAGAGAAAACAGAAATGATGACATAAACTTAAGCACACTCTCAGCCTTTTCGATATGACATATAACTAGCATAAGCCCCACTTTCAAAAGCATCCTTATGGAGCAGATTATCGTTTGAACCAGATAATAGTCAAAGACTCAGCAAAAGGCAAACTTTTCTCAGCAGAAAACAACTTCAGCAACTCAGAGCCCAATTACTTGTTGTGATCACCAACTGCCAATAGTTTCATTCATAAAATTTCCGACAAAAATAATTTTTGTTTTTAGCTGATAAAACAGATCAACATGCCATACCCGCATTCGAATCAACATTTCCAAGTGAATGAACCTTCTGAACACAAAACCACACACTAAGTACCACTCGATACAGAGGTTACATAAAAGAGCTCCAAGGGCAATCTATTGTTACAGCTTTTCAGTTGTAACTTTAATCTCAATCTGTAAGCTTGAATGAAACATCATTTAAGCACTCATTTAGCTGGGGGTCTGGGGCTAAAAACACCGCATTCATACTCGACAACTCAAGTCCGAGTTACACGATTCAGCTTCCTCACACAGAACCGAAACATATACAGTAAACCAACAAATATTCAAGCAATTACAGATCATATTACCAGTAAATATGTAAAATCAAAAGAAATGCCGGAAGAAATTTGAGGCAGAGAAGCGCAAAAGAAATTAGAGAGAAAAATAACCGAGGATCGAAGAATGGATTGAAGATCATTGATGCTTTTATACACACCAATAATATCCCCCTTCCACACAACGTAAAATGCATCCTTCTCATCCCCCATTTTTTAATCACTACTAAACGGGAAACTCAGCAGAGCTCCGAAACCAGCGCCGATTTGCAGTATTGGATTAAAATTTGGAAACCCTACCAATCATCAACCACCGCGAAATTCGGGATTATGTTTCAACACAAGTTCAATTTTTTTGAAAAAAAAAAATTAAAAGATAAGAAATTGAACAAATACTTGGGGTGATAATTCTAGTGGATCTGCGATCAGTTGCACAACCAGTATATATGATCTGATAAAAAAATGTTAAATTTTATATCCTATCCAATAATTAGGAAAAACTTAAATTATATCCCATACTTTTATTCTATCATATAATTCTATTCTCCTTCCACTTGTTGAGTCACACCTTTAATGCTTATGTTGCAATTACATGTTTTTTTTCTTATTTTTAAATTTCCTAATCATCAAATTTTAAATTTAAAAAAGAAAAAGAAAAACCATAGTTGGAAGAAAAAGAATTGCTAATCATTTTTAGAAACCTATTTCTCAAATTAAAAACTCCCAATCCATAAATCATTCTCATAAATTAGGGTTCTTTCAACGGCTATGCAAATCTATTTATAATACTTCCCAAAAATTCTACCAGCTCTGCAATTCATTTATGCTTCTTCCTTTCAAAGATAAACGCTAGAATATACTCCCTCCGTCCCACTACAATTGACACACTTTCTATATTGAGCATCCCAACCAAATTGACACATTTCTAAAAATGGCAATTTTTTCACACTCAACAATAAAATATTAATTCCACTAACTCATTCTACACTCACAACTCTTAATTTTCGTGCCGAAAAGAAACAATTCAATTCGCATTGAACGGAGGGAGTATTATTTATGATTTTTCTAATAGAAAGACGGTGCACACCGTGATCCATGAACTTCCCATATATGCGATGCATAATAGTCCTCAATACTCCCATTATCTAGGATCTTCTGAATCAAAGAGATCTAATAACCTTATAATAAAGGCAAAAACTTGAAACGATTTAGGCGGATTTTATCTATGTTTAAATGAGTTCACCCATCCCAAATAAGGTTTATTAATCGCAATTAAGATATATTAGATGTGTTTGACTTTAATTAATGAATAAAATCCGCCAAAATCGTTTAGGCGTGCCTAAGCTGAGACCTTCCCTATAATAAAAGAGTGGTCAACATAGCGCTCCGCCAGCTTTGCATCGATCTCAGGCGAAGTTACAAACCTGAAGAGAAATTCATAAACAATTTGCCAACTCACCTACACTTTGTTTTCACGAGGTTGTGTTGAGGGTGTATGGAATAAATATCATTCGGCCAATATGTGTTGATGGACAGTTTTACTAAATTTCTCATTTGCTCAATTCTAATAACCCAAATTTATGGATTGGGGATTTTAAATTTAAGAATTATGGTACTCCCTCCGTTCCGTCAGATTAGTTTATTTTTTCATTTTCGTTTGTCTCGTTAAATTAGTTCATTTTCCTAAAATGAAAAAAAGATCTCCTCGTATTAATAAAATATTAATTTAACTAAACTCACAAACATTGGTTAGTGTGTCGAAAACAAAAAAAATAATGAAATGGGACCGAGGGAATACAGACGAATGACTTGCTTTTTTTTTTTTTTTCCTTTTGGATTTGCGGTTTTTGAATTTTGGTTTCAATCCGTTTTTGTATTTTTGTAAAATTAGAATTGCGTTTTTTTAATTTGATTCCAACCATGTTTTTTTTTCATTTTTTTTAATTTTAAAATTTGATGACTACGAAATTATTTTTTTTTAAAAAAAAGAAAAAACATATCATTACCATATAAGCACTAAACGTGTGACTAAGCAAGTTCATAACGATGTTAGGAACATATGATATAATTATCTGACGGAATGAAAATATAGGATATAATCTCCTAACACAAATAGAATGAGATATAATTTCCTAATTCTGAATAGTTGGAACAGGGTTTTCCCCAATCTGTTATCCTATCTGATCGGAATCTAATTTGATTCATTATTCGATTCAAATTCGTTCTGATAATAATCCGATAACTATCCAATCCAATAAATTCAAAAATTATTCACAGAAATAATAAAAAAACATAATAATTTAGAAAAAAAAAATATGCAACAAAAATGGTGTGAATCAAGATTTGTTATTCATCCTATCACTTTTTGAGTGTCATGGATGATTCATCCAATCATTTGTTGTCATTTGACAGCATCTGATTGAATATTATAGATAATAAAGTTATATAATTAATATTATGTTTATTGAGTAATAAAAAAACAAAAAATTATATAAAGATTCATTTTTTTCTCTATAAATAAAGTCTAATATTAATATATTTCCACACCAAAACCAAGACTCTCTATTATACACGCATTTCTTATCACATTAGCTCCAATATATTTTCAGGTATTAGAAGTTATTAATCAAAATAATCCGAACTATTTTTTCAATCCCCAAAATTATACAAAGTTTGAAGATCATCCTACCTCCCAATATTATCCAAGCTCTGAAGATCATCCAACCTCTCAAAATTATCCGAATTTAATTATTTTAAATTTATTAAAAATTAACATTGATAATATATATTTAAAAGTAAAGTAAAAATGTATAATTTAAATTGAGTTGGGGTTATTAATAGGAGTACAAATAAGTTAGGGTTGTCAATTATATATATGGAGGTGAGAGAATATTTTATTAAATGTTGGGTTGATTTGGAGTTACGAATGGTTAATCTTATTAATCTCAAGTTATAATAACAATTCCTGAGCCAACTTTTCATTAGTATAATTTGGATGATTTCTTTTATGTCACTTACAGAGACAATATCAAATTTATTGTTATAGTAGTAACTTAAATATAGATCAAAATAGTTTACAATCAATTCTAATCAACATTCGCCAACAAAAACCTGAAATAAAAGAATTTATAAACCCTAATTTTAAATCATTCAACTGCAAATCAGTTAATTAAAAAAATAAAACTTAAATAGTAAAATTATTAATCCTAACAGAAAATAATTAACCTTAACTAAACATTATAAAATTAAACTAAAGCATAATAAATTAAAATATAAGAACTGAAAAAAGCAATAAATTTAATTTGAGAGTTTGAGGGAGCATGAAGTTGGAAAATCAGGTAGCAGAAAAAGGTTATAAATATTTGATAATTGATGAACATGTGATGTTGTTGAGAAACACTACATTGGTCATGTAATAAACACTACTTGGCAGTCATTTCTTGAGGGAAGATAATTTTACTGCAGTCATTTCTGCGACTATATGCACAGTGTTGGACATAAAAGCATTCATAACCTCTTCATTATCCTGTCTGAATGCAGGAATCATGGAGCTTGCACAGCTCACAGACACTGTCAATTCCAGCAATGAGATGACAAGCTCCTACGTCGGTCGGTCGATAAAGCTTCTTTACCCAAAGTTCTATATCAAGAATGCTCCCTTCTGCCTCTTGAAGTCTTGATCTTCCATGACTCAAATACTGTAGTATCACAGTTTTGAGTTCAGAAGCTTCTGCTAGCAGCAACTTGTTTCAACATTTTGGCAAGATCATGCGATTTGAAATCTTTACCGTAACATAAGCTAAGATCAAGGGGTGTTGTCCCATCCTGTAAGCACATTTGGACCAAATAATTCAGTCTCGGATAAAAACTGACTAGAAAGCAGTTGCTACAAGCCATAATTTAGCCAAGGTTGTAGGATATGCTAGGCGCCAGCCGGGCGGCAATGTAGAGCCTAGTGCCTAGACGATTTCTAGGCGGCACTAATACGGTCAACATGTTTTTTATATTTTATATTATAAATGTAAAATATTAGAACTAAAAAAGATTATAGTAAAACTATTTTCAAAGTTTAAATATCCAAAAAACTAAAAGATAATATCAAAATAGAATTACAAATATTTCAACATTTCCAAGTTTAAATTATAAAAAAAAAAGAATAGAAATATTAAAATAAAATTACAAAATTTCTAACAATCCTCAAAATAAAATTACAAAGGCATACTAGAAAAAGAGAAAAAAATGTGTATAGTGAAAAAACCCTATCTATTTATCATTTTCTAGATTTTTTCTAATTTATTTATATTTTAAAGACTTTTTTTTAATTTTTTTAAAATTCCTGTCCAACCCCACCTAAGCCTAACCCGTACAGACGGTGGTCCGCACAGCCTGCCAATCGCTGCTCTAGTCAGCGCCTAGGCACCATATAGTTTTAAAACCGTATAGGTACTTTTCGGAACAGCTGGAGCCGCCTAGCTCGTATTTTACAACAGAGAATTTAGCCAAAACATTGCCTTACTAAAACAATGGAAATTTCTCATTATGCCTCAGCTAGTGGAAATCTGTAACAGAAAACTAGTGAAGAACTGCAGAATTACCTTAGTTCTCCTGTTGATGTCAGCCCCATTAACTAACAGGATCTTTGCTATATATCTGTTTCTTGTTTGCATGGCCACGTGCAACGGTGTCCATCCTTCCTAAAGAAACAAAATACGAGCTCGCTCATGGACGTGGACTAGACATCCTATTGAACAATTGTATCTACCATATATCCTCAAAAGGTAAAGCTCACATTATCAGCAGCGTTCACATCAACCTTGTATTTTATCAACAATTTGACAGTTTGCATTGCCCCTGCTCGGACAGCATAGTGAAGGGGGGTAGAGCCATCCTGTATGAGGGAAGAGGAGCTTCCATGAGCCTAAAAATTAAACATAATGGCCTGATCATGGTAACCAGACAAATAGTTTTATACCTGATCCTGTGCTTCAGGATTTGCTCCTTTTCTCAAGAGATGAGCAATGACAGCCTCTCTTTTACCAATGACTGCTAGATGCAGTGCAGTTAGCCCATCCTGTTCGACCAAAGTTGTTTCGTATTAATGCTCCATGACAAAAAGAATGCATGAACCAAGCAAGAACATTAAATCTGTGGAAATACTTGTACCTTATCAACTTGCTCGATGTCATATCCCTTCTCGAGGAGCCCATCCATAAATTTGATCTGTCCAGCTAGTGCAAAGGTATGGAGAGGCTTCCATTTTTCCTGCACAAATAAATTCAGAAATAGCATATGAAAAACTAGCTTTGGAGCCAATAACAGAACAATGACAATTTTTATTTTCTCTCATGGGTCGTATTATCATTGACATTTAACATTAGTATGCAACACTAAGTTTACAGTTGATAATATCTGTAGGTTAGGAGCTTCATTCTGATCCAGAATTGCTCTTTCTTCAGGTCCCAACATGTGCTCAACCTCTGCAACTCACAAAAGACTACATTAGCCACTCTTGACTCTTTCTCTCATCCAAAACTTACATACGCAAAATGCAAACAGACCTTTAACAAGACCATCCTCGTACTCCCTAATAGCCAATGTGTTGGCATTTCCAACAACAGCCTTATCTTTCCCATTAGACTCCCAATCACTTTCATAATCCAAGTCATTCTCCTCCATCTCCTCCTCTTCTTCTTCCTCCTCATAATCATCCTCATACTCACTGTCATCACTCCCATCATCCGGGTCCTCCCACGACCCTTCAACATCCCTTCTCTTCGAGAACCCAACTGAAAATCGAACAGGCAAATGATTCTTTTTCAAGCACGTTATCACGCTGCGTTTATTGAGGCGGCAACCAAAAACTGGCCATGCTGCCTTTGCTGGAACACCCCATTGTTGCACCGGGCAAAGCATTATTCCGTTGCTCAACGAAACTAACATTTTGTAACTGCTGTGAATTTTCACCTGCCAAACTATAATTCTTGAATAGAAAAACAGAATAAGGAGAAAACACTTCTGTGCCGCATTATGTCGAGCACTTGGTGTGCAGGAATCAAGATACATACATATCCCAACTTGTAATTTTTACCTCAATCAATCAAGATTTCAACTGTTGAGGAAAATAATTAGGACGAAAATTGTGCAATCCGCAGAAATGGAGTTGATTTAGGTGAAAGATGGTTCCATTAATTTATGAGAAAGCGAGTGTGAACCTCCTTTCAATCCAAACTTCCAAAGCTGCCCACTCTGTCTTAAACTTTTAAGTTGATAAATTTAACTCGATTTTATATTACTTAAATTATTATCTCAAATTATCGTTATTCATTTCTATAAATCTTATGGCAACTAATAGTAATTGACAAGTAATATGCACAGAGAAACATAGTTTTAACATTTAAGGAGGATCTAATGTTATCATGGTTGTAAAAATCGGGTTAGGCGGCGCTTAAGACGCTAGACAACTTTTATCCAACTTGAAAACTAACTAGTCGGAACTGACAGGTGATTTTGAATTGTTCGGTGCCTACACGGGAATTACAAGGCTAGGTGACACCTAATCAGCCTGCATGATTTTTTATTTTTTTTTATAAAAATAATTATAATTTTATAAATTATTTTTTATTATTAATATTTATATATTTAAAATATTAAGAATAAAAAATTAATCCGCCCAAGCTCTACCTAAACCACGTAGGTGTTATGCTCCCTCGAATGTTCGATTAACGCCCTCGCGAAACTTACAACATTTGATAATATTAGTTGATGTAAATAGTAATTAGAGGTGGATATATATTAATACCCCTAATGTTTCTTCTATTAAATATATATTTTTATTATATAAATATAAATATCTATATAAATATATATTGTAAGTAGTCCCATTTTTCATTTTTGTTTATCCCATAAAATGTCCAATTTTCTTAAAATGACAAATTTTTTCACACTTACCCATAAAAATATTAATTCTACTACACTCACAATCCTTAATTCACATGCAAAAAAGAAATGAAACTACACCAATGGGACGGAGGGGAGTATATTTTTTTTACCCCCAGCCTCAAAAGAAGCCCTCAAATTCTCAAAATGTATATTCCCTTATCAATTCGTTTGGCACTTCAATTAGCGGGCTTATTATTGGATTTTCATTTGGGCCTCTAAATTTAATTTGTTATAATTTTAAGGGGAATCAAAATAATAATTACGTATATTACAAATCTCTTCTTAATTACTCAAAACAATCGAGATTCTTGAATTATCCACACATTTAAAATCACGTACAACCTCCTAGGATTTACTTACCACTAAGCTCTAATCTATATACCATTATTTTAAACAAGGAAATATGTTGCAAAAAATAAATAAACTTTTGAAGAAAATCAACTGTCATTATCAACCTCCACATTCATCAGCTTATCAAGAGTATTCTAAAAAAAAGAAAAGCAATTGAATTTTTTTTTTTTAAATGGGAGAAATAATAAAGAATGTGGAATGTATTTACTAAAAAAAAATAAAACCAATCCTCAACCAATAAGATTCGCCATTGACGTACGATGAAAGAAGTCAATGTAACCGACTTTTTTCACAGAACACGTCATCGCTGGACAGACCCCTCCTGGCGCACGTTAGGGGTCCCACGTGACTCACGTGAGCGGCGCAGCGTCGTTGGACAGACTACTATGCGCCGCCGGGATCGCCGCATACCGCGACGGAAAATCCCGGAAAACGCCGTCGTCCTCGAACTGACCGTTCATCCCCGGTCCTTGGTCGAAATTCAACGAGTAGCTATAAGGATCGTACTGGAACTTCCCCGACTTCTGACGCGCCGGCCCCCTGTTGAACCGGCGGATGAACGTTTTCCACTTCGGCCCCGCCACCAGCTCCGACCATTCCCTCACCTTTCTCAACGCCTTCAATCCGTCGCCCAACCAAATCCGGTAACTGCTCCCGTCGTGCTGTTCGTTCTCCAACGTCGAGATCCGTTCCCAATCCTTCGTCTTCCGTGAGCCGTAGCAAGGGAGAGTCCAAACGCAACAGCATCGCCGGCGGAAGAATGCGGATTCTTCGTAATCGTCGGTTGAGACGTCGTCCTTTCGGTCGGATTCCGGCGAGGTTGTTTGCGGTTGCGACGCCATGAGATGAAAGCGTAAGAGAGAGAGAAAATGATTCTCCTCCGCAAACCCTAGTGCCGATCTCTTCCACTCTGCATTAGTTCGTAAAATTCTTATATAACGGTAATATATGTGCAGGCTGAGAGAAGGGTAACCGGTTACCGGGAATGCAGGTGATTAGGTTTGGGTACATTGTAATTCGTAGATAACGGAAACATTTTTATTAAAGAGAATAAAAATGGGAATATTGGTGTTGGTATACATGATTTGCTGGCATCTATTAAACTAGATTACTATATTTTAAACTAATTATACTCATCCTCTAAAGTATCCTATAATACACTCCAAAAAAAAAAAAAAAAACTCAATTATTTAAGGTATCCAGTATCCTAAGCAAAAAACACAAATAAAATATTTTAATTTCAAGATTATTATTTTATATATAGAAAATAAGTTATTGTTTAACGCTATCTTGTTTTAATAATTCAAGAAATTTAGACTGAATATACATTTATAAATCATTGAGTAAAAAAGTCTTGAATTCATTACTCTTATCAATTCTCTTGCAATTTTTTTTTAAGTTTCAAAGTACATAATAAGTCCAAATATAACTATTATCAATTTATAATCTGAAAAATTATTTTATTATTAATTTAGAATTCGAAAGATAAATTCTTTATTCAAGATTAGAATAATTATAAATTGTCAATATAAAATTTTAGATAGAATGTTTTTTAATAAATATATCATCTTTCAAATCTTTAATCAATAACTAAATGATTTTTCATATTCCAAAACAACGATATTCTTAATAAATATTAAATATTGTATATAGAACTATTAAGCGGGGGAGAATACCGAATACCGGGTAGGGAATTGACGTTGAAGCGGGGACGGTTGCTTGCTTGCTGGATCCAATGAAGTTGGTGGGCCAGGGTGAAAGAACGATGGCCAACGGACTTGATAGATAATTCTGACGTGGCGAATTATTACTGGATGTATAGTTTTTTTAGTGCTGTAGTAGATATTCGATAATTAAAGTCGTTGAAATTAAAAATTTGGAGCCATTTTGTTGATTTGATGCCAACTATGATCAGATGATATTTAATTCTATTTTTTTATCAAGTAGGTTTCACCTAGAAATCAATTCAACTTTTTTTCTTTTTGGTAAGATATTTATATATTAAAGCTGTCCAATTATCTATATACTATATTATAACATAAGAGTTGGTCTCCTGAGAGACGGTCTCACTATTTTTTTATTGTGAGACGGACCTTAATACATTATTTTAATAAGTTAAATATATCATTTCATTTTTAAGAATTACATTATTTGCAACAAAAAAATACATCATTTGCAGTAAAGAAATACATCATTTCATTAAATTCGTCTCACAATAAAAATGATGAGACCGTCTCATCTGAGACTTTGCCATAACATAATAGTGTCTATTAACTTTTTCTCGCCAACATCATTAATCACTTTTTATTTATATTATTATTATTATTATTATTATTATTATAATTATATTATAAGTTAGATATATAAAACAAAATAATAAAAATATAACAAAACTACATTTGTAATTTTTTTAAAAATATTAGATCTTATTGATTTATTATATTTATTATGCTTTTAAATAATAATAATATAATATTATTTATGAGATCATATTTAAATCA
>JAPKLW010000353.1:403411-498787 GCA_026898455.1 Plectranthus barbatus
TGTATAAACAATATTCTCCGCTTTTTAGATCCTTTTGTAAATTTGTTTCGAACTGACGCTTTTAATTCAACTTTTGTTGATCTGATGACTTGCTATTCTGCTTTTTATCCGTTTTGCATTTTTCTCGACCTTGTTTACTTTGGTTTTTTGTCGAAGTCAAAATACAAGATAAAAAACTTGAAACAACTTGAACTGACAAATCTTTAAATAAGATCCGATATTCTAATACTCGTATATGACAAAAAGCCGAGATTACAAAGTTTCAATGCAAACAACACGAACTAACAAATTTCGAACAAGACATGTTCGAGCTAGAAGTAATACTTTTTCAAGTATTTAATATTCCATGCATTTGGGACGGATTTTCCTTCCGGAGTTCGAAGTCGATAAGCCCCTTTGCCGACAACCAAATCGACAACGTAAGGACCTTCCCAACTCGGCCTTAGTTTTCCAGCATTTAACTCTTGCGTGTTTTGGAAGACTTGCCGAAGAACCCAATCCCCGACTTGGAATGATCTTAGACGAACCGACTTGTTGTAGAATTTTTCCACGCTCCTCTGAAGTTTAGTCATTCATCCCGAGGCTTTCATTCTCTTTTCATCAAGCAGCTCGAGGGAATCGAAGAGTTTTTCTTTGTTTGGCTCTTCGTCGAATAGCTCGACCCTTGGGATTCCTTGAATTGCTTCAATTGGGGACACGGCCTCAACTCCGAATGCAAGAGAGAAAGGAGATTCCCCTGTTGCAGTTTTATATGTAGTTCGGTAGGCCCATAATACGGCCGGAAGCTCTTCGACCCATGCCGATTTTTTGGCCGATAGTTTTTTCTTCAGAATTTTAATGATCGTTTTGTTAGATGATTTGGCCAAACCGTTTGCTTCAGGGTATCTCGGTGTAGAAAACAATAGCCGAGCTCCGATTGTTTTGCAGTAATCTTTAAATTTTTTGCTGGTGAATTGGCGTCCATTGTCGGTTATGATTTCTCGAGGTAAACCGAACCGAAAAACTATATTCTTCCATACGAAGTTGATCATCTCGGTATCTCGTTCTCTGGAAAGGGGCTTGGCCTCAACCCACTTCGTGAAGTAGTCCGTAGCAACTACTAAATATTCTTTTTGTCCAGCTGCCTTTGGTAGTTTTCCCACGATGTCGATTCCCCAACAACAAAATGGCCAAGTTGGGGTGTTCGAATCTAGAGGTTCGGCATGTAAGTGTGTCGAATTCGCGAACCTTTGACAGTTGTCGCATTTTCGAACAACTTCCTCGGCATCCTTTTTCAAGGTCGGCCAGTAGAATCCTGCCGTTATCGTTGTGTGGGCTAGGCTTCTTGGACCCGAGTGATTTCCACAACTTCCAGAGTGGATCTCGGACAATACCGAGATGCAATCCGCTTCGGATACGCATTTTAGTAAGGGACCTTGAAAGGATCTTTTATATAATTGGCCATCAAGGATAGAGAATCGAGCTGCTCTTCGTATTAACCGAGCTGCTTCAGGTTTTGATTGTGGCAGAACTCCATCGGAAATATACTTTATGATTGGGGACATCCAAGATTCTGGAGCCTCGTTTGTCGGGCATACTTCCATCGGCTCGAACTCACGATCTCTTATGGCTGGCCAGAGTGCGACCGTCATAGGTATAGTTCGAGTTCCAAAAGAGCTTGCAGCCGCGGCTAAATTTGCCAATGCATCGGCATGCAAATTTTCTTCCCGAGGTATGTGCGAGACTTCTACCGCTTCGAACTTTGATTCGAGCTCTTTTGCTAGCTCGTGATATGCTAACATTCTAGCATCTCGAGCTTGGAATTCGCCTCGTACTTGATTGACGACGAGTTGTGAGTCGAATTCTATTTTTAACTTCCGTACTCTGAGATCTAATGCTAGATGTAGCCCGACAATCAATGCCTCGTACTCCGTGATATTATTTGTTGTTCGGAATTCGAAGTGTATTGCCTTTTCGATCACCCATTTTTCGGGGGATATGAGTAATATCCCGGCTCCACTCCCCCTAGAATTACTGGAACCGTCTATAGCAAGGGTCCAGAATTCTAAGATATTTGAATTTTATCCGAGCTCAACTTCGGCCATAACTTGTAGTCCGGGAGTGTAGTCTGCTATGAAGTCGGCCAGTATTTGTGATTTTATTGTATTTTGTGGCTCGAATTGCAGACCATAGCCTCCAAGCTCGATAGCCCATTTCATCATTCTTCTAGATAAGTCCAGTTTGGACAGAACATGTCGAATTGGGAATGATGAAACAACCTTTACTTGATGCGATTCGAAATAGGGCCTCAATTTTCTTGAAGCCATAACCAAGGCAAGGATGAGTTTTTCCAAGGCTGGATACCGTGTTTCAACATCAAAGAGTGTTCGGCTTACATAATAGATGGGGTGTTGGTTCCCATCTATTTCTCGAACAAGGACGCCACTTATAGCTTTTTCGGAGACGGCCATGTATAATTGTAATTCATCTCCATGTTCGGCTTTAGCGAGGACGGGAGGTTGAGTTAGATACTGTTTGATAGAAGCGAGTGCTTCGTCACATTCCTTCGTCCATTCGAATTTTTTGGCCTTCCTTAATAAGGAGAAGAAAGTGTTTGTTCTGTCCGAGTACCGTGCTATGAATCTGTTGATCGCGGCTAGTTTGCCGATCATTCGTTGTACATCCTTCACGTTATTCGGTGGTTGTATGTTCTGAATTGCTTTGATTTGGAGTGGATCGGCTTCGATTCCTCGTCGGCTCACTATGTATCCAAGAAACTTTCCGGAAGAAACACCGAAGATACACTTCGTCGGATTCAATCTCATGTTGAATTGATTTAATATCTGAAAAGTCTCGGTCAGATGCCGAAGATGGTCATCGAACGAGTTCGACTTCACCAAGATGTCATCTATATACACCTCCATTGTTCGACCAATCTGATGCTCGAACATGCGGTTCATCAATCTTTGATAGGTCGAACCGACATTCTTGAGGCCGAAGGGCATAACTTTGTAATAGTAGATCCCTTGATTCGTCATGAAAGTTGTCTTTTCTTGATCTGGGGGATACATTTTAATTTGATTGTATCCCGAAAAGGCATCCATAAAGCTCATGACTTCGAAGCCCGCGGTTGCATCGACCGATCGATCAATGTGTAGAAGTGGAAAAGGATCCTTCGGACAAGATTTGTTCAGGTCCGTATAGTCCACACAAACTGATTCTTGCCATTTTTCTTTTTTACAACCACTACGTTTGCCAACCATTCGGGATACTTAACTTCCCTAATGAATCCGACTTTGAGCAGGTTTCGGACCTCTTCGGCGATTGCCTCATTCCGTTCTGGTGCAAATCTTCTTCATTTTTGCTTTATGGGTTTAAATTTCGAATCCACATGTAGTCTGTGCGAGATGATCGAGGGATCGATCCCTGGCATGTCAGAATGTGAAAATGCAAAATTTTCCCAATTTTGAACAAGAAGATCTTGCATTTCTTGTCGCTGCTCGTCATTCAATCTTTCTCCGAGGAAAGTTGTTCGAACAGGATCGTCGAGGTCGATTGAGATTTCCGAGCTTCCTTCCACTTGCTCGGCCTCAATCATGTGTACTATTCGGAACGTTATTTCGTAACAGCTCCTTGCTGCCAATTGATCACCTCGGATGGTTCGAACTCCCCAAGGAGTGGGAAATTTTATCATCTGGTGATAGGAAGAAGGTACCGCCTTCATCGCATGTATCCAGGGTCGTCCTACTAATACATTGCATGCGGAAGGGGCGTCAACGACTTGGAAACGGGTTGGCAAATTTATTCCTTCGGCGAACACTGGTAGTGTCACTTCACCGAGCGAATCCAACCTTTCCCCGCTGAACCCAATGAGCGTTATTGGGTTGTCGACTATATTTTTCTCTGAGATTCCCATACCTCGCAGCGTCTTGAGGAAAATGACGTTCGAGGAGGCGTCGGTGTCAGCGAGGATTCTCTTGACCTGGCAATTTGCTATCATTAAGGTGATGACGAGTGCGTCATCATGAGGATGACGAGCTTCAAGCTCGTCCTCGGCCCCGAAACATACCTCGAGGGGGGATGCTTTGATTTGTTGAACGGGCTGATTCATCATCTCCCGACAATGTTTTTTGGCCGTATTCCGTGATGAACCGGTCATAGAGGAGCCCCCCGTGAGGACGTTAATGACCCTTTCGATCTCTGGCTGCTTCGGCTCTTCGGGGAGCGATTGTTGGTTAGCTCCTGTGGCCGGGGTCTTATTTTTTTGATTTTGACCTCGGCCATTCTTTTTGTTCCTTGTCCAAACCCTTTTCTTGTCCGCGGGTTTTGGGCACGTTAGGAGTCCTTCGGCGAGAAGTCGATCAACTTCTTTTTTGAGGTCTCTGCAGTCCTCGGTTTTGTGGCCGTGGTTGATCGACTGTAAAAATACAGCAGCAAATAAATTTATAATAACCCGAAGGCTAGTCGAACCCACAGGGATAGTACAACGAAATCATCTCATGTACTGGACACAATTTATCTATTCTTTGTTTGAGCAAATCCAAATTTGAATAGGGTTTTTGTTTTCAAAACAGAAGAATAACTTGAGAATAAAATTCAATAATAAAAAGCACAGATTCTAGGGAAATCAACCAATCCAATCCAACATGCATAAACAATCAATCCAAACCCAAAATAATTATTAAGGTGTGAAATCTGATAAATTGGAATTAATTCATTTGTTGGGCAATTAAAACCTAGATTACTAGAAAGTGAATTTTACCTCTCGGTCTCAAGAACACAAACTAGTCAATCTCAATAAAGATACAGATTTGAAAACCCTACAACTAATTCTTCTTTTTGAGACAGAAAACAGTTGTATCAAAATTCTATTTTCCTATTATTGATTATCTCCTCTCGGTCTCAAATTAATAACTATAAACCTAATCCAATTTTCATCTCTCGATCCTTCAATTGAAAATAGATTTTAAAATCAAACCATAGAATTTGAACCAATTAATTAGGGTTTAGATTTAATTGAATTAACACATGCCAAAAAGGATGGAGAAACCCTAACATAACTGAAATAAACATTGCAATAAATATAAATAAGCTTACTTGAATCATTAAAGAAATAGGAACCTTGAATGTCTTGAAAAACTCCAATGAAGTCAGTAAAATAGAGAAAAAAAAAAGATATAAAGAGATGTAATTTTCGTGCCTAAGAGTTCATATTTATAGATGGGAAAAAGACCTAATTTGAGTATTGGGAAAATATAGCAAAAACTGCCAAAACAGGCCAAAAATAGCCTTTTCGGACATCTGTGTCGATCGACAGGCAGGCTGTCGATTGACACAACCTTCAAGATCGAAATCCAGGCTGAATTTGTGACGTTTCTGAAATTTTGACCTCTGTTTCGATCGACACAGAAACATCTGTCTGCGCAGTCTCACGGTTTTGGCCATAACTTCCTCTCCTGAACTCCGATTGACCCGATTCTAGTTGCGTTGGAAAGCTAACTCGAAGATCTTTCAAATGCCATGCTCCATTAGCTCAGATTCTATCTGTGGAAGAAGTCGTGACTGTTCCTTTGAACATCATCTGCTTTCGGTACGGATTTCCAATGAATTTGGCCTAAAACTTTCAAAAATCACCCATCAAAGGCATAACACCCTCTAAAGTAGATTCATGCACAAAAATAAGTAAAAATATAACATAAAGCACTTGAAACAATGGAGAAAAATATAGATAAGTGAGTATAAATATGAGCTTATCAAACCCCCCAAACTTGAGTATTAGATTGTCCTCAATCGAAGAAAAGAAGAAAGAAATCTCAAGCAGTTGAAAGTGCAATGCCTCACAAGATTCATCACAATCAAGGTTCATCAATCCACATCACACAAGCAATTGAAAGAGATATGATATTCATCAACTTTGGAAGACTCACGGGAAAGTGTATCGCTCATCACACAAGTGTTTGGGTTTCAATGAAAGCACTCACAACATGTATGAAGAAATTTCTACCATAGGCTTGCAAGAGTTCTAAAATCTCCACTGCTTATTTGTGCGCACAATTCAAGAATCAAAAAGGACTTTGATAGGGTTGTAATGTAGGCTTTTTTGTGATAAGGTAGGAAAATATGGCCAAGTGACTAAAAGGAAAATATTGAGTTGATCACTCTCAACAAATCAGAATCACCATCTATCAACATCTACCCCATCTCCTAATATTTTCAACACAAACCAAGGCTCTTCTCTTTTTCTTTTTTTTTTCTTTTCTAGCCCTTTTATGCTCTTAAAATTTTTGTTTAAACATTTGAGCTTATAAGGACATTTTTCTAGAGCTATCTTTCTTTGCACACCAATTATAAAGTTTTCTTATCCACTTTCAAATATTTCACCCTTATTCTTCCCACAGTCTCATAGAGAAGACAAAAACCTCCCTACTATCATAGAAATCTCATAGACAAGACGAAAAAAAATGAAGTAAGGCTCAAAGGGGCTGACTAAGGATAAAATATTACGAGGGACAGTGTTTGGGATAAATTGGCTAACAAAGATGGCCTAAGATCATTTTCTATCATTGTGCACACTATGCAGTCTCAAAACAGAACAAAAGCAAGTTCTAGAGAAACGAAAACATACATGCGAATCTCTCATGAACAAATAAAGGCTCAAAAACTGACTTGGGTTCAAAAAAATTCTTCCTTAGTCAATTTCAACCCACTCAAACATCATGCAAGTGTAAGTTTCAATTAGGCCCTATTATGCGGTATCGAAATCAACTCAACTAATCAAAGATCGATTCCAAACATTGCATATAATGCTAGAGGGTTCAATTACTTAAAGATTTTCCTCACATACTATCTATATTTTTTTTTATTATTAGCAAAAATTAAACACACCAAATCAAATAAAGCAAGTAAAGTAAATAAAACAGGAAAGCGAATAAAGATAAGGGATAAAAGTTCAACTTCTTGTCCACATCCCCCCAAACTTATTTCAAACTCGGAGAGTAAGAAAAAGTTTGAAAATCAGACAAGAAGAAGAACGGTACCTGACAGTCGATCTCAGACATCGACTTTTTATCCACCGGAGGCTGCAGAACGCGAAAGACAGAATCTGGTGGCTGCTGGCACTCTATGTCGATCGACAGGGGCTCTGTCGATTGACACAAAGCCTTCTTGTCGACCCAAGGGCTGGCTCGAAGTGCTCTGTCAATTCGCCTCTGTGTCGATCGACACCCTGTGTGTCGATCGAAACAGAGCTCCGAAATTTTGTTTTTTTTTTTCAAAATTTAAACATCAAAACCAAAATAAAGTAAAGGCAGAAAAGTGAAAATAAATAATTATGAAACTAAGAACGAAAATTGAAAGGAATTGAAATAAAAATAAATAACAGTTGGGTTACCTCCCAACAAGTGCTTTAGTTAACGTCATAGCTCGACGATACCTGTGAAGCTCATCAAGGAGGTTGGAATACATACTGCAACAACCGCAACATTGAATATTCGGCAGAGCACAGTAGGCGGTCTTGAAATCAAGAGAGCATGAATCAGAAGGCTTTAGTTTGATCCTTTTTTCACTGGCCTCCATATCCTTCAGAAATTGCCTCGGGTCTTCTCCTTCTTTCTTGGCTTGATTGAAATCTTCTTTGTGTACTGGAGTGACCACATCAATTGACTCAGATGGCTCAGCTTCAACCTGTTCTTCTTTGTCCTCAACCTCTTTCTCTTCAATGTCCTCCTTGACTATGTTTGTTTCTGTGTTCGGCTTTGCTCTGGACAGGATGGCATCAATGATTGACCTATTAGCCTGTACGACTTCGATTCTCTCATTTATACATACCGATGATGTGTTGAATCTGGACAAGACTTTGTCAATGATCGACTTCTTGGGCTGAGCCGGACTGACCTCTTCATTAGCAACTTGCAGTGCTTCTTGCCTCTCTTGAATTTCCCTTAATTCCTTCCTTAGTAGATATGCTTCAATAACCAATGCCAATTGCTCTTTTTGAGTCAGATACGCGTCGGTTACCATCTCCTCCACATTGCTCCACATGCATCTGAAAGAAAAACAAAAGGAAGTGAATCAGTCTCTGTGTCGATCGACAGGGTGACTGTCGATCGACACGAATGCTGCCTCTGTGTCGATCGACAGAGCTTCTGTCGATCAAAACAGAAGCGAAAATCTCACACACACGCACGCGAATAGAATAAAAAAAAACTCAATCCAGAAAATATCAAAACAATCCAATAACAAGTTAAAATCTGACTATCCCCAACAACGGCGCCAATTTGGTCGACTGTAAAAATACAGCAGCAAATAAATTTATAATAACCCGAAGGCTAGTCGAACCCACAGGGATAGTACAACGAAATCATCTCATGTACTGGACACAATTTATTTATTCTTTGTTTGAGCAAATCCAAATTTGAATAGGGTTTTTGTTTTCAAAATAGAAGAATAACTTGAGAATAAAATTCAATAATAAAAAGCACAGATTCTAGGGAAATTAACCAATCCAATCCAACATGCATAAACAATCAATCCAAACCCAAAATAATTATTAAGGTGGGAAATCTGATAAATTGGAATTAATTCCTTTGTTGGGCAATTAAAACCTAGATTACTAGAAAGTGAATTTTACCTCTCGGTCTCAAGAACACAAACTAGTCAATCTCAATAAAGATACAGATTTGAAAACCCTACAACTAATTCTTCTTTTTGAGACAGAAAACAGTTGTATCAAAATTCTATTTTCCTATTATTAATTATCTCCTCTCGGTCTCAAATTAATAACTATAAACCTAATCCAATTTTCATCTCTCAATCCTTCAATAGAAAATAGATTTTAAAATCAAAACCATAGAATTTGAACCAATTAATTAGGGTTTAGATTTAATTGAATTAACACATGCCAAAAAGGATGGAGAAACCCTAGAACCTGTTAAGGGTTCTAGCCTAACATAACTGAAATAAACATTGCAATAAATATAAATAAGCTTACTTGAATCATTAAAGAAATAGGAACCTTGAATGTCTTGAAAAACTCCAATGAATTCAGTAAAACAGAGAAAAAAAAGATATAAAGAGATGTAATTTTCGTGCCTAAGAGTTCATATTTATAGAGGGGGAAAAAGACCTAATTTGAGTATTGGGAAAATATAGCAAAAACTGCCAAAACAGGCCAAAAATAGCCTTTTCGGACATCTGTGGCTGTCGATCGACACAACCTTCAAGATCGAAACAAATCATGTCGATCGACACAAAAACATCTGTCTGCGCAGTCTCACGGTTTTGGCCATAACTTCCTCTCCCGAACTCCGATTGACCCGATTCCAGTTGCGTTGGAAAGTTAACTCGAAGATCTTTCAAATGCCATGCTCCATTAGCTCAGATTCCATCTGTGTAAGAAGTCGTGACTGTTCCTTTGAACATCATCTGCTTTCGGTACGGATTTCCAATGAATTTGGCCTAAAACCTACAAAAATCACCCATCAAAGGCATAACACCCTCTAAAGTAGACTCATGCACAAAAATAAGTAAAAACATAACATAAAGCACTTGAAACAATGGAGAAAAATATAGATAAGTGAGTAAAAATATGAGCTTATCAGTGGTCTTGATGAAAATCACAGTAGTGGGACATATCTCTGAGCTCGGGATTTGTCATCATTCTCCGAGGCCAGCGGACCTCGTTTCCAATTTTTTGCATCTCTCGAACAGCAGTTCGGAGAGGTATTGGTGACTCCCCTTGAGGGGCGTTGGATATCACCTTCATCCCCTGCTTGGACGATTATGTTCGAGCAGGGTAGGGTTGATACCGATTGTTGACCCGTGCCTCACTTTTCTTATCAGATTGGTGTGCCGGTGCCTTTCCCTTGTTTCTCTGGCCAAAGTTCTCCTCTTCGACCTCCTGTCGAATTTGAGCTTCGGCTCGGCATAATACTTCTGCCATGGTCGAGCAGGGGTACTTGACCAATTTCCAGAAGAGACTAGAGTTCCTTCTGAGGCCCTTTTTGAATGCTGCAACTGCTGTTTCTTCGAGGCAGTTCGGGATGGTCACTTTTATCGAATTGAATCTCTTCAAAAAATCTTGAAGTGATTCGTTCTCTTTCTGGATGACGGAGTAAAGATCATCCGACCTCTTTTGCGTTCTTCGGCTGCTGGAGAAATGCTGAACGAAGGAGCCGTTCAGCTCGGCAAACGAAGAAATGGAGTTCGAGGCTAGATGCATGAACCATTGCATGGCTGGTCCGTCCATGCATGCCCCGAAATTTTTGCACATGCAGGCTTCGCGTTGATGATCAGGGATCACTGCGGTCTGCATCTTCATCTTATATAGCGTGATGAATTCGTCCGGGTTGGTCTTTCCGTCATATGCCTTTATGTTCGGCATAGTGAAACGAGAAGAAATCTGTATGGTCGAGATCCTTCGAGTGAAGGGAGACTCGGCGTAGCTCTCCAGTGGTATATTCTTCGGAGGAGTTGGTGCTCTGGGGATAAGTGAGATGAATTTCTGCATTTGCTCGAGATGTTTCTCGAGCAATTTTATCTTTTCTCGGGGCTCCCCATCCTCGGTCGGAGCCTGGCTATCAACAGGCTCAGTCCGAGCTCTAGAAGCAGCTTCATCCTCGGGAGGGGGTTGCTCATCTTCCCCCTCGTCTCTGTTTTGACGAGTTCTTGACTGGGCTTCGCTTTGGCCCTCATCGTCGTCATTGATCAGGTCCAACTGTTGCCGAAGAGCTTCAGCCTCTTCGGTGACCCTTCTGTTCTCCGCCTGGAGAGTTCGAAGCTCGTCTTCACGACGTTTGAGCTCGGCTTCGAACTCGACTGCACTGCGGAAAACTCCACGTCCGACTGACTGGTTGGCGTTGTTTCCAGTACTATGTTCCATATTATTTTTCTTTCTTATACTGCCCACATTCTAGCGCCAATTGTTAATAGTGGATTTTTGAGAGGCTATTTTAAATAAGAGTACTAGATAAATTTGGAATAGAAATACACAAGACAATTGAAATAAATGCTTGATTGTAAATAAAGCTTGAATACTTTGCTTTTATTGCTGTATTTATTGCTTGGAATTAAATATCTTTATCTCATAATTACAATTCTATTTATAGAAAGTAAATACAAGAAAGTGACTCTTATGGGAAGTCGCATTGCTTCATTCGAAGCAGCTCCTCGAACCGACGCGCTTCTTTATGATAAGCTGTTTTCATGCTAATCCAAAAGTAGCTCGAACTTCATGGTTCCTTGTCCGAGTTCGAGATGCATCTCCTCGAGCTCGAGACTTGTAGCTCGAGCTCCGAAATATATTCTTTTGGTTTTTTCTTCTTTGATGGACTTGACAAATGGACTTGTTCATTTTTGAGTCATAACAGTAACCATATAATGCATCCTTATAGTTTGATGTATATATAGTTGAATAAAAATTAAATATATGTAAAATAAATTTCTAAAATATTCTAAAATATATTATTTTATTAATTATATCTTAAAATTATAAATTAAAATATTTATTTGATTTGTACATGGTATGGGTGCAAACCTAAGTAGTTCAATTAAAAAGAAAAACATTTTTTTCGAAATTTGATAATTGTTAATTTAAGTTTTTTATTTATTTGTTTTTAGAATAGAAAACTTTACAACGTGTAGCTTATTTAACTATTTTTACGGTTAATATCTTTAAGAAATCAATTATTTTTAGTATAATACTTTAATTACATTTAATCACGTATTTTTTAATTTAAATATAAATAGAATTCATAGCAGAAAAAATATAATAAATAAAAGACACAATGGAACAGTACCGAATCTTTCAATCTTTCATATTTTTCTTTAATCCTTCTAGAATTTTTTTGTCAATTCTTTATAATTTTAAATTGACAAAAAAATATTATAACTTAGGGATTAACACACGAATTGTTTCACGACGAAATAGTTAAATAAATAATTAATTATATTGTATCATATTATTAATTTAAGAAATTTCAAAATATACTTATTTTATTTGAAATTTAGGGGACGTTTGGTTTAACTGTCATGAATCACTATATGTATGTGTTTGATAGTAGAGGGAATGGGTATGAGTTTGATTTTTGGGAATCATTCTCAATTCTGATGTTTGGTTTACTAGATGGGTTTTGGAATCATTTTTCAATTCTGATAATTTATTTTTTAAGCTTATAGGTTTATAATATAATTAAATTGTTATACAAATAATAATTAATTTAAAAATAAAAAATAACAAAATAAAATCATATTTAAACAAATAAATAATCTATTTATCTTCTTATTTGTTTTATAAAATATAAAATTAAGATACAAAATAAATGATTGATTTTATAATAATAATATTATTATTATTATAATATATTAAAAAGAAAAATATATAATTATAATAACATATAATATTATAAATAATATAATTATCAAAAACATTAGAAAAAGAAAAAGAAAATAAATCAGAAAATAATTATAAATAAAAATAAATTAAAAAATAAGAAATAAATGATTAATTTAATAATAAAAAAATTAAGAAAATATAATCATATTAAAATAAATAAATAATATATTTATATTCTTATTTATTTTATAAAATATAAAATTAAGATAAAAATAAATAATTAATATAATAATATTATTATATTGATATATTAAAAAGAATAATATATAATATTATAAAATAATATAATTATCAAAATATTTTAGATTAAAATTATAAAAATAAATAAATAATTATAAAATAATATGAAATAAATAATTTTGGTAATGATATATGAGAATGAAAATGAAACCCACCATTTTGAAGGGTTTTGGTAATTCCTAAGTATTTGAGAATCATTCCAATTTTTTCATTCTCATACCCTTTAACCAAACAGTGGGTTTCGGAATCATTCCATTCCCTCATTCCGAAACCCACCAACCAAACGCCCCCTTAATATATTTGTTTCATACTTATTCTACTTTTGAAGCCAATATGACCTTATTATCTAAATATCTTGAAGATACACATTAAAATAAACATGATTTTTTTAAAGATATTTTTAAACTATCATATATTTGAAATAATTAGTAAGTTGTTAACTTATTTAAAATTTAAGAGTTGTTTAAATTGTAGAGCGGACCGGCGCACCCGGGAGCCACTATGGAAGTGCTCAACCATGTCAAAGTACTCCGATGTCGTGAACGTTGGGAGCTGGACTGTTGGAGGTAGGCCCTTGGGTCTGTTTTTCCCGAACCTACATATTTTGAGTTGGGTTTATGGATTGGTTCTTGGATTGTTATTTCTGTTTGGGTTTGTTATACCGGCCCAACCACTCTTGTATTATTCTGGCCCGTGTATAAATGCCGACCCCAAACTCTAATCGAATACAATTCATTCGAACCATTTGTGCGCCGCATCCCTTCTCTCTCTATACACATCGCTCTCCCCTCTCTCTAAATATGTGAGTATTCCGGCTAGATCTTCCCTATCTAGGTGTTTTCTCTCTTCGTTTGAGTGAGTTCAATATAGTGGGTGGGTAGATCTCCTAGGATTGGCAACCAACATCTTCTCCAGTGGCTTAAGTGTACGACAGGGAAGTCCTCAGGTGAGTTCTGAGCCAAATCGTCCCAACGGAATAGGCTGAGAAGACTTCGCACACCTGCAGTCCAACATCGGCATTCAACATCTGCAGCAGGTCATCTGAAGCCAGCGCAGCCATCAAGTGAAGTTGTTTCCGCTGCTGTTGTTCATTGGCGAGACATAGGCTGCAAGAAGTTGTCCGGTTGAAGTGGGTCTTCTCTCTGGTGGAAAGGGCTCTCGATCAGAGAGTTCCTCAGGATCTGGCGGTAATTAGAGGCATGTAATGGCGGCAGTGTTGGCAAATCACAATAGTGGCATCACAAGCAAGGTTCCACTGCCCCCGCGCGCATCGCCGCTGAAGGGTCCACGTCGTCGGCAATCCAGGGTGTGTGAGGTATGTCAGCAGTGCCCTCACCGAAGGCCGCCGGTCTGGTATAGCTTTGAAACCTCCCATGTTCTTTCAGTTTTTTGCAGAAACGGCCGACTAGTGCCTATAGGACTGGAATTTTTTGTTTTTTACTTGGCTCTGTGGCTTTGTGTTTTGCCGAAATGCCTTGTCCCTAACCCCCACTCCCGAGTTTTCTGGTCACTATCCCCTTTCCCATTATTTCACCTTTTTAAAGTGTACGTGATTACTTTTTTCCTTCGTTCTTCCGCTGTTTTTTGTTCTTGCGTGTATCTCTGAAGAAATCTTGTCATTCTTGATATTTGTAGGTGTGTGTAGCTCGTGTAGTCTTCCTGTCACTCTGTAGTGTCATATTTTTTGCTTTGCTAGGCTGTTAATTGGGCTTCTCATTCTGGAATTCTTGTTTTCTTTGTGTCCAGATTGGACTCTGTGTTCTGGAAATCTGAGTGTCACTTTGTGGTTGTTTGTCCCAGTGTTAGATTGAGTCTGAATGCCTAGGGTTTAACCTCTGATCATTTATTGTGTGTCTGTGTTGTGTAAATCTCTTGGTCACCGACTCAATGGCTGCTCCTGTGATTGTGTTAATTTCTCCCTTGTCCTCTGTCCATCTATTGCACTGTGTGGTTTTAAAATGGCATCTGGGTCCATGGTATGACCCCTTTTAATGGGAAAACCAATTTTGCAATTTGGAAATAAAAGATTAAATGTTTTTTAATTCAGCAGAAAGTATACAGACTGAAGAATATTTAGATTCAGATACTCCTGAAAAACGTGCAGAAATGAATGAATTGGCATGTTCTATTTTCTTAAATCTGTCAGATGTTGTGATTAGAAAAGTAGAAATTATGGAATCTGCTAAAGAATTGTGGGAAAAGTTAGAAGGATTTTTCACTGAAACTTCTTTGCCCTGTAAAATGTACTTACTTGAATCTTTCTTTCATTATAATCTAGACCTCAACAAAGATATGGCTGAAAATCTTGACAATTTTTCTAAACTGATTCAAGATATAAAATTGACTGGGGATAAACATATTGTAGAGTATGCTCCTGTTGTTCTTCTAAATGATATACCTGATTCCTATGGTGATGTTAAATCTACTATTAAGTATGGTAGGGACAATATTACCTTAGACACTGTGGTAGGAGCTCTTAAAATAAAGAACGTGAAATAAATCATGGGAAGAACATGGTAAGAGCTAGTAATGAGATCCTCCAAGTCAGGGGTAGGTCCAGTAAGAGGTTTAGTAACTCTGATAAGAAATCTGGCCAAAGTCAATCTAAAGGGGGGAAGAGACCACAAGGATATGTGAGAGATAGGTCCAGCTCTAAGGCTAGGGGTAGAAAGTGTTACAACTGTGGGGGATTATGACCATTATTCTAAACAATGTATCAAACCTAAGAGGAATAGGCCTGAAAATCATAATAATGTGAATGTTGCCCCTATTGAAAACCTAGGAGATGTTTATATGGTTTCTTATAATTTGTGCTCCTCTCCTATGCTAAGTGCTAACTCTTACATGAATCAATTTGGTGATAATGAATGGCTTATGGATTCTGGTTATACCTTTCATGCTTCACCACACAAGCACCTCTTCACAAATCTGAAAATGATTGATAATGGCTATATTTCATTGCTAATGAGAAAAAATCTAATGTTGTAGGTATAGGTAATATAAATATGAAATTCGATACTGGCAGCATGTTTAACTTGAAAAATGTTAGGTATGTTCCAGTATTATGCTATAACCTGCTCTCATGTGCTGTATTAGAAAGGTGGGTTAGAAGGGAGATGGGGGAAGGGAATTATGAAAGTAATGCAATTTTCTCTTGTTCTGTTTAAGGTTGTTAAGAAGAATAACAAATATGTGTGCTGCTGTGAATCATTACATGCTACTAATATGGTTAATTTATCCTCTGTTGATAAAACTAGTCTTTGGCACAATAGGTTAGGTCATATGAGTAATAAGGGTCTTGCAATTATGAATAAATATGGTCTATTTGGAAAAGATAAAGTCACCAGCATGCATTTCTGTGAATGTTGTGTGTTAGGAAAGCAAAATAGACTAAAGTTTCCCTCTTCCCCTTCCCTTAATGTGCCTAAAAGTGCTTGCATACTTGATTACATACATGCTGATGTTTGGGGCCCTTCTAGTGAGCCCACCCATGGTGGAAAAATATATTTCCTATCTGTTATCGATGATTTTTCTAGAAAAGGTGTGGGTCTTTCTAATGACAAACAAATCTGAAGTGTTTTATCATTTTAAGAATTGGAAAACCCTATTAGAAAACCAAACTAGGTGTAAAATTAAAACCCTTAGGATTGATAATGGGTTAGAATTTTGTAATAATGCCTTAAACAAGTTATGTGCTGATTATGGCATTAAAAGACACAAAATTGTCCCCTATAACCCCCAACAAAATGGTGTAGCCGAAAAAATGAATAGAACTTTGTTAGAAAGAGTGAGGTGTCTTATGTCTAAAAGTGGTTTAGAACAATCTTTCAGGGGGAAGCTATTATGATTGTTGCCTATCTTATTAATAGGTCTCCTTCAATCCCTTTAGAGGGTAGATGCCCTGAATCGGCCTTCTTAGGCAAACTAATCGATTTGTCTAACCTTCGTGTATTTGGTTGCGCTGACTATGTCCATCAAAAGGCTGATAAAGTTGATAATATGGCTAAAAATGTCTTCCTAGGATACCTGAAGGGGTAAAAGGCTATAGAATGTGGGACATGAGTGAACCTGAGCTTAGAATCATAATTAGTAGGGATATTACATTTAATGAATCTGAATTTCCCTGTTGTGTGTCCTCTGTGCCAATTTTGGATGATATTGAAAGTGAGGTGGAGCCTCAATCTGAAAATAAAACTTTGTGTAAATCTGAAAATAAAACTGATAATGACATTCAGGGGGAAGAGAATAATGTGAATAATAAATCTGAAAATGAATGTCATGATCAGAGTGATACTAATCAAGGTGGAGATGAATGTGTTGATTTAAATTCTTACCAACTTGTTAGAGATAGGACTAGAAGGCTTGTTGCTGTAAATAAGAAGTATAATGATTTTGAACTTGCTTTAAATGTGTTTGAAGATATTGATGGCAATGAACCTAAAACATTTAGTCAAGCTATTGAATCCCCTAACTTTAAACTGTGGTTAGATGATATGAAAGATGAGATAAACAGTTTACATGTTAACAAAACATGGATTTTAGTTAAGAGAAACATTGTTGATTCTGTGGTTGATTGTAAGTGGTTGTTTAAGCTTAAAAATGATGGCAAAAGTGTTAGGTATAAAGTTAGACTAGTTGCCAAGAGTTTCACCCAAAAAGAAGGCATAGGCTATAATGAGATTTTCGCACCTGTTGTAAAATTCACTACTGTGCGTATTATGTTTGCCTTAGTTGCTCACTTTAATTGGGAAATGAAACAAATGGATGTTATAACAACTTTCCTTTATGGTGATTTTGATGTTAAAATATATATGTCTCAACCTAAAGGTTTTGTGCATCCTGATTTCCCTAATCATATGTGTCTTCTTAAGAAAGCTTTGTATGGTCTGAAACAGTCACCTAGGCAATGGAACATTAAATTTGACTCAGTAATGAAATCTTTAAAATTTAATAGGAGTGTGTATGATCACTGCCTATACTTCAATGTCTTAGATAATGTTCCTGTTTTTCTCCTACTTTATGTGGATGACATACTAATTGTTAGTCCCTGTCTGAAATCTATCAAGTATGTGCAAGATAAACTTAGTGACCAATTCAAAATGAAAGATTTAGGAGATGCTAGGAGGATCCTAGGTATGGATATAGAACATAATAGAGCTAAATCTGTTCTAGTGTTGAATCAAAGTGCATATGTTGCTAAGATTTTAACTAAGTTTTCTATGGCTGATTCCAAACCTACTAATGTTCTCCTTGCTTTTCATTTTATTCTAAGTAAAGATCAGTCCCCAACGACTGATTCTGAAATAACTGAAATGAAAAAGGTTCCTTATTCAAATGCTATTGGTTCTGTTAAGTATCTTATGGTCAACACTAGACCTGACATCACTTATGCTGTAAGTTGTTTAAGTAGATACATGGCAAACCCAAGTAAACCTCATTAGGAAGCCTTAAAGTGGTTACTTTGTTTTTTATAGTCTTTTATGCATGTTGGTCTGAAATTTTCTAACTGTCCAAATGGTATTAAACTTGATGGATATGTAGATTCCAATTATGCTAATGATAGGGATAATAGGAAATCAACTACCTCCTATGTTTATACCTTGTGTGGATCTTGTATAAGCTGGAAATCACAGCTTCAGCCCATAGTTGCTCTCTCTACAACTGAATCCGAATATGTTGCCATAACAGATGCAATTAAAGAAGCTATTTGGCATAAGGGTCTTTTATCTGAAATTGGATATCTTAATAATACACTTATCCTTTTTTCAGTCAGTCAATCAACAATACAATTGTGTAAAAACCTTGTATTCCATTATAGAACTAAACATATAGATGTTAGGTTCCATTTTATTCGTGATGTGGTTGAAAAAGAGTTAGTCTCGTTAAAAAATATTGCAACTGAATTCAATCCAGCTGACATGGGTACTAAGTGCTTATCTATTGAGAAGTTTCACTTATGTCAAAGGATTTTAAACTTTGATATTGGTTCATGTCTTTGTGTTCTACCTTATCTTAGTTTATTTACTTTATTTATGAACTTAGTTGTTCACATTGCCTTCCTAAACTTTGTGTTTTGGTTGTCTCTGTGATGCAGGTACCCTCTCTGTTGGTGTGTGCTTGTCTCTCAGTTAGGGTTTATTTCGTGCAAACACAGAAAGTCCTCGTACATGAATAATGCGAGGCAACCGCGATGATGACCGCCAAATTTTTAAAGTCACCCCTGCAAACCTCGGGCCTAAGGTGGAGATTGTTGGAGGTAGGCCATTGGGTCTATTTTTCCCGAACCTACATATTTGGAGTTGTGTTTATGGATTGGTTCTTGGATTGTTATTTCTGTTTGGGTTTGTGATAAGCTCATATTTGTACTCACTTATCTATATTTTTCTCCATTGTTTCAGTGCAATTAGTTTATGTTTTTACTTATTTATGTGCATGAGACTGTATTAGAGGATGTTATGCCCTTCGTGGTAAATTTTGCATGTATTTAGAGCTAAAAAGAGGTGAAATGATGAAAGAGCCGAGTATACAGAGTTGCCGCTTCGATTGACGCACGGGAAGTCGACCAAAGTTGGAAGACGAAGCATAAAACCCGAAGTAGGACCTCTGTGTCAATCGATGAGGTGCATGTCGATCGATACAGAGGTCAGATATCCATCGGAAGCAAGGCAGATGAATAGGAGCTCGACACATGCAGGCGTGTCAGTCGAAATGCATCCTGTCGACCGACAGGGAGGACGAGGCTGCGGCTCGACATAGAAGTCATGGCATCCTGTCGATCGACACAGATGCCTGACATGGAGATTTCAGTCTGCTTTGGAAGTTTTTGTTATTTTAGCCCAATACCCAGATTAGGTCTTTTTCTCTCCTCTATAAATAGGGGTCAACAAACACGAAAATTAGATATGTTTTTTTAGACTTGGATTTTTGGGAGAATATTGTAACATTGGATTTTTCCAAGACATTCAAGGTTCCTATTTTAATTGTAAGTTAATTAATAATATGTTTGCTTTATTTCTAGTCATGTTTTGTGGCTAGAACGCTAACATGTTCTAGGGCTATGTGTATTCTTTTCTGATGCATGATAATTGAAATCAACTCGAATAGCATGGTTTAATTCTCTGAGATTAATTTCATAATCTAGATTTAAAGATGGATCGAGAGATGAATTTGAGTCTAGGTTTAAAGTTATCAATCGAAGGACCGAGAGGTGAAGATTGTTAATAGGATGAGAGAATTAATTATATTTGTTTTCTGTCTTAAAAGGAAGAAACTTGAATGGGAATTAATTAGATGATTATTGAGATTAACTAAATTGGTGTTATTGAGACCGAGAGGATAAAGTCACTGTTTAGTAATCTAGGATTTAATTGCCAGACCAAGGAATTTAATACATTAAAATCTATTGTTTCCCCATTGCTGAGTTGATGGATATTACATGTTGATGATTAGAATATATGCCATAGGATCTGTGTTTTTCTTTAATTGTTTTCCAAAACCTTTACTTTTTATGCATTGTCATCTTTACTTTTCAAAACCAAATCTCTTTTCTAAAATCCTTAAACTTCTATGTTCTAGAAATTATAGCTAGTACTTTGAGTAGTTCGTTGCACAGTCCTTGTGGGATCGACCACCTTAGGGTGTAAAATATTATTTGCTCGCTGTTTCTACAGTTATCAGTTTGTTATACCGGCCCAAACACTCTTATATTATTATGGTTCGTGTATATATGCCAACCCCAAACCTTAATTGAATACAATTAATTCGAACCCTTTGTGCGCCACATCCTTTCTCTCTCTCTACACATCGCTCTCCCCTCTCTCTAAATCTGTGAATATTCCGGTGAGTGTTTCAGCTAGATCTTCCATATCTAGGTGTTTTCTCTCTTGGTCTAAGTGAGTTCAATATAGTGGGTGGGTAGATCTTCTAGGGCTGGCAACCAACGTCTTCTCTGATGGCTTGAGTGTATGGCAGAGGAGTCCTTAGGTAAGTTCTGAATCAAATCATCCCAACGAAATAGGCTGAGAAGACTTTGCACATCTGCAATCTAACATCGACGTTGAGCATTTGTTGCGGGTCATCTGAAGCCGGCGCAACCATCAAGTGAAGTTGCTTCCGCTGCTGTTGTTCATTGGCGAGACAGAGGCTGCAAGAAGCTATCCGGTTGAAGCTGCTCTTCTCTCTGGTGGAAAGGGCTCTCGATCAGAGAGTGCCTCAGAATCTGGCGGTAATTAGAGGCATGTAACGGCGGTAGTGGCGGCAAACCACAACATGGAAGACAACGATGATGGTGAAAAAAATGATGTTGAAAAAATAATAGTAAAATTACATTTGGGAAATATGAATTACAAAATGAGATGCTAGAATATTTTTGTGGAATGTAGTGGATGTGTGTGCATATATTTGAGAGAGAGAGGTGGGAGGCATTCTAATTCATAAGCTCATTTTATTTCACTCCACATTAAATATTACAAGGCATTACAATCATATTTATAGTCATCATAGAAATCTCTAGAACCCTCAACACTATTCCTAATTAGTTCTATCTTAAATTATTACTAGATCTTCTACACTTTTCTCATCATATATTTTATCTATTACATTATTCTTTGATTTTCTAAACTATTCTACATATATCAGTAACTACTTGATATCTAGAATTATCATATTCTTGATAAATCAAGTTTATTTCCAACATCCCCTCTTAAACTTAATTTATCTTCAAGCTTCATTTTCATTCTTGAAGAACTCCTTAAAAATATTGTAACCTCTCTCGTCTCATTATTTTGTTGACACTTTCTTCTTTTTTCATGGCTAATGTTGGTCCCGAAATCAGAGTCAAAATAAATGCAGCGGAAGCAAAAATGTATCTTGCACTTGTTCTTAAAACTGGAGTTATCTCAATTTTCAGTTTTGATGAAATTCAGTTTTAAGCTCAGTACATTTTAAGTTTAAGTTCAGGATATACACTTTAATACTTAGCCAAGTATTGAAGGTTTCAAATAAACAATAAATTTGAAGTGCAGAAACTTAAGTAACCAGTAAAGAACACAAAATATTATAGTGGTTTGGAATCAAAGTCCTACGTCCACTCTTCGGAAATTAATTCGGTCATCCACTAAGTCACAGAGTAAAAGTTCTCACGATCTATGGTTAGCCCGTTGGAAGCCTCCGTCCTTCGGTCTGCTAACATCACTCGGCCATAACTCCAATCTGCTCATTTTTTAGCTTGAAGTGAGGACGCACCTTGCAGCATTCAATCTGGATGGTTGGGTGTTTTCTCTTCTTCCCAGAACTTCGGTTGGTTGGCTATGCCCCTGATAATCAGTATCCCAAAGTAGGAAACTGACTGTTGTGATTATTACTTGAGAATTAATAATCACCAAGTAAGGTAGCTATACTTAAGAGCTTTAGCCTCGTGCATTTAGACAGATGCACGGAAGGTATAACTTAAGTCGAAAGGCTTAAGTCTCGTGTTCAGATAACACGGAGAATCAGAGAGCTTTTCAGTAGAAAGTTTGGCAAAGTTTTGGCTCAGTTTTGCGTGTGATTCTTGATGTGTAGATTCGTAACCTTTTCTTGGGTCGTCTAATCATAACCATTCTTCTGCTCTGCTCTGTCGTAGGCTTTTCACTTTTGGCAGTATACTTTCTACCTGCTCTTGTCAAACTAAGTTTCAGTCCGAGGAATCTAAGTTCAAGTTTCCTCGTACTCACTTTTTGACACCACTTGGAGACATCTTGAGTCTGACTTTGGATTCCTTGTGTCTCCTTGTTTTTCACGTGCTCTTGAAATCTGAAACTGAAAACTTATATTCTCCAAAGTCAATTTTAAGTTTCCTCTTATCTTCGGGGAAATTCAGTTTCCAGAGACAACCTTTTGGACCTTCTAAGTTTTAAGTACAAAACTCAGTCTTCATCAATTCAAGTTTCTTGGCATCTTCACTTTAAGTTTCGAAACTTGATTATTGCCATCTAGCTTTGACTTCTCTGAATTCCTTCTTAGAGATTAAATCTCTGTTTGCTCGATTTTCAATTTTAATTTCTAATCTATTACAACTCAATAAATCCTATACATGGATTAAATTTTGATATACTCTTGAAACTTAAAGCTAAAGTAAGTTTTGACACATCAAAACATCAAAATGAAGGGATAAACTGTAGCTCAATTTCTAACAGTTGACAAGACTGCTTCACCATCCAAGTCCACAATTGTCAATCTTGATTTTTACGTTTATCGATCTTGATGGTCTTCTTCACAACTAGCTCTCATATTTGGCACAGCCGTTGGAAGACCTTTCTATTTTTCTTTTACTTTTCGAGCTCATGACTCCTTTCCTACGCCTTTTTGGCTTGCACAAATCACCATCTTCCAACTCTTTGAAAGATTAAATAGATTTAGATCTCCATCTTTATTTGATTGAGAACGAATAATCCTCTCAATCTTTTCTCAATGTGTCATTTAATCTTATATATAGGTAATTATCACAACCCTTAGTTATAAGACAATTAATTAATACAAATACAAAATGAAAATATACTCTTCAAAACCTTGAAAATAAATTGATGTTTTGAACATTACCAATATATCAAAACATATGCGTATTTGTTGTGAGTGATTTTGTAAAGAACAAATATCTAAAGGACTTTTGAACGAACATAGTAAAAGAGATGATATTATTGAAAATAGAGGAAATTATACCATGTATATTACATAAATATAGACCTTAAAGAAATATAAGATATCTAAATTTTATAAGAATATCTCTAAAAATAAGGAAAATAAAATAAATTTTCTTAATTTTTGCATATCTCATAGTTATATTCTCATAGAGAGATAAAAATAACTTTTCTTCTCTTTATCCAAATATCAGTTAGATTTAATTTTAATGGACTCTAGCTAATGAACTTCATTGGTAGACCGAATTATATATCTTTATTATAGGGTTGAATTATTTTGACTCATAACATTATCGTAATAATTATTACACAGTTCATACCCACTTCATAGTGCATATTAGGGGTGTGCACGGTTCGGTCGAAACCGGCCAAATCGGCCAAACCAAATTAATTTGGTCGGTTTTGGCTGGTTTGAGAAAAATGATTGGCCGGGTTGGTTTGAAAATTTTCAAACCGGATGATTTGGTTTGGCCGACGGTTTGAAGGATGAAACCGGCCGTATAAATAATATAATTTTAAATATAATAATGATAATAAAATATTATTTGATAAAAGGCTAAAATATCAATTATATTGATATATATGTCCGATGCTTATATTATTTCGAATTGTAACTTTATAAATCAACTTATATTTAATTGTTTCTTGCAACCATAATATTATTTATTTATTACTTATCTCATATTTATAATTAATGACAAGCGAGATATATCTATATTAGTTTTATTTTGTGTATCATTATTTCATTAATATCTAATAATAAAATTGATATACAAGTTTCATTTTTTGTAATATTATCAGTTGAATAATCTTCAAACCGTATAAACCGGCCGAACCAAACCGTTTTAATATGGTTTGGCCAGTTTGGTTTGAAATAATTATTTGGCCGATTTGGTTTGTGAAAATTTCAAACCGTACCTATTGGTTTGACCCGTACTTTGCCCTTTAAACCGGCCAAACCGGACCGTGCACACCCCTAGTGCATATAAAAAAAAACACTGGCGTTTTTGGTTGATACTCATACATTCATATTAGCTTGTTATCACCAATAATATATAGATATGTATTTATAGTTATTGATAAAAGAGTAATGTTTAGGTTCAAAATGATTGATGCAATGAAAAGCATGAGAATCTGATGATTGTTTGTTACAACTTAAAATGGTTCTGTTTTGTTGGTATTAGGTGTTATTATGGTTGATTTAATTGTTGGCAACTCCTTACTTTATGATTAAGACTTAGAGATCCACAAACAAACCACACCAACCATTCCATATTTCCCAAATTAAATATCATAGGCAAAAACTTGCGTTAGGCAGGCCTAAACGGTTTAGGCGGATTTTATCCTACCCAAATGGGTTGACCCATCCCAAATAGGGTTTATTAATCTCAATTAAGGTATATTATATAGGTTTGGGTTTAAGTTAATGGATAAAACCCGCCTAAATCGTTTAGGCCTGCCTAACCCAAGACCTTCCAATATTCTAATATTATAATTTATGCCTTCCTAATTTTGCCAAAAATATGTTTGAAAAAAAGTAAAATTTTGAGTAAAACAATTTTTTTTTTACGAGACATGAGACATTCTTGCATTCCGAACGAAATCTTTGTTTGTGGACATAAAATTTCAGTCCCAATCAAAAATGAAAAGATATATTTAAAATTCATCATTTGTTAGATTTAATTATATCATGTTGTATTCCGATCGGAATACAAGTTCCGAATAGAATTCTTGTACGTAAAATGGGATTTTGTTTGAAATTCGATCAATTATCTCATACGTCTCACAAAAACACATAATCTCATACGAGATTCGCTCAGAATAAATAAAATGGGAATGACTTACTTTCAATTTTTTTTTTTTTTTGAAAAGAAAAAGAGCTAACTTAGCATGGTGTAAATAAAAGATGAAAAAACAATATTTACAAGAGCGTGTAAAGGTGTGATGGATCAAAATTTCAAACATGGTAAATCATTCCCACCTCCAACGTGGATGCATGAGGAAAGCTCGATATGTAAGTAGGCGCTCTGCAATTCCTTCTCAAGAAACCATACCCTGCATCAATGGCGATTCTCTTCACCAAGCTCGAACCCGCCTTCGCCTTCACGTGGCAATGCCCGAATATGAACGCCATCCCCGCCTCCCTCGCTTCCATCAGCTCCTGCAGCTCTGCTTCGGCATGCTTGTTCATTTCCGGGATCACAAACCTCACTCTCTTCATTGGAATCTCCACAGAATGATCCTCTACCAGCCGAGACGAATCTTCTTCGTCGTCGCCGTCGTCACAAATCTTGATGCAATCTGCAAATGCTGAAGGCCTCCTAACAACACTCATCTTCTCTTCGTTTTCCGACCTATCCATGGAGTGATTTTGATCTTCTGCTTCCGCCCGGATGAACTCTGCTATGCTGCAGACGAGATCCTCTTCGAACACGACGTCGTCCAAGTGCACGTCTCGATATCCGTAACGAGCTATGCATCGGTAAACTCTGTGTTCCTTTGGTCCGACTCTGCCAACCAGGAACCTCTCCTCTGGTCTGACATGAGGCACCGGGACATACTTGATGCAGAAGAAGACCAAAACCTCGTGGAAAGCCGGGAGATTCGCGACGAAATGGGATAAGATAGCCGGAATTCCAGACACGAGTTCGGTGTGTATGAGGCCGATGCCTTTAACACGAACAATGCCAAGGTCTGGACCTACACTGAGGAGCCAGTTGACAGAAACTTTGTTCTGCACATCAAACTCGTACTTCTTCAGCGTGCCGTAATGCCAGACGGACATGATTACAAGAAAGACGAAAGAGAGTGCAACGGGGACCCAAGCGCCTTCAAGAAACTTGATCAGCGCGGCCGTGAAGAAGAGTGCTTCGATGGAGCCAAAGAAGAGTAAGAAACCGAAAGCTAGAAGGGCGCTTCTGTTCCAGCAGAGTACGATCACGAGAGACATAAGGCACGTCGTCACCAACATAACGGTTATGACCGCCAGGCCTGTTACAGAGAAACAAAATGCACGATGATTCGTATTTGTTGTAATTTCGGATTGCAGCTTCAGACAATGAAGATGACCTGATGCGTTGCTGATGTGCTTCGTGTTCCGGTAGCCAATTGTAACAGCCAAACAAAGCAGCATCAATGTCCAGTTGATTTCTGGGATGTAGATCTGGCCACATATTTGAGACGATGTGTGTATTACTTTGACCCTCGGGAAGCAGCCCAGAGCACTGCACTGCTTGATGATGGAAAATGTCCCGGTGATTAGGGCTTGGCTCCCAACCACAGATGCCAGAAGAGCAATTCCGAGAACAGGCCACCGCAGCTTTTCTGCACCGTAAAGCAAATGAGAAAAGTTGCTGAAACACCCGAAACCAATAGGGGTAAGCAAGAAACCGAAAAAATCAAAAATCGAACCGAACTGAAAAAATCTCGGTTATTTCGTTTTTTTTTTTCAATATTTCAGTTTTCGGTTTGGTTATTTTTCCGGGACCGAAATAACTGAATTATATATATATATATATTATTTTTTAATATAAATATATATAATGCATACAAATTCAATTTTCAATTTTATTAATATATTAAATTTATATCAAAGTTCGGTTCCGAAATAAACGAAAAAATAACCGAAAACTGAATAAGAATTTCGGTTCGTTTATTTCGGTAATTTGATTCAGTTCAATTACCTCTAACGCAAATTCGGTTATTTCGGATCGGTCATTTTACAGGCTAAAACCGAAACTGAATAACCGAATGCTCACCCCTATAGACCATGCATATAAAAGCTCGAAACCGGGTGGAATGGTGTTTAGCATAGGGTTTTTACATACCAGGAACTGAAACATAGAACCCAATCTGGTACTGGTTGTTCTCGATTGTGTGATGCATCGAAAGATAAGCTGCTTGCCCCATATATGCCAGGACTAACGATGGATACACCACGAAGCTAAACGCAATCTGCAATGCCGTGGATCATTCATCGAATGATATAAAATAGCACAGTTCAACCAAGAAAGCCAAGTTGTTTGAAATTACCGCGATGGACAGCTGGGAAAAGTGACCGAGATCAGCAAACATGGCTTCGGAACCTGAATGAACAATTGCAGTTAGCAAAACTTAAGCTGCTACTGGCTTCTGAGCTGAGTTATGATGCAGCAAATTGTGAGGTCTTGCATACCTGTTATGCATAGCAGAATCCCGCCCAACGACATCCAGCCTCGTCTCCGAGTCTTCTTCAGGAACTTATACATGTAGTAAGGAGAGAGTGCCTGGTAAACGTGGGGATTCCAGTGGAAGATGTTGTACACTCCTATGGCACTGATGCAGCAGAGCCATGTAATCACAACTGGTCCGAATAGGAACCCGATTCGGTGGGTTCCAAAGTGTTGCAAGTAAAATAGCAACACCAGAATCATACATGCAACTGGAAGTTCTATATCTGCAGGGACACACAAAGTAGTCAAAAATTACACAATATCACCATGCATCATCCCTTTCTTTTTTCTTTTTTTAACATCATGAAAAAGCCATAGTTAATTTCCACTTTATGCATCTGAATTCTATAAGAAAGAGCTAAACAATTTATCTTAAGCCAGGATGGGAATCAGACAGCATATATAACCATTTGAATACTAAATTCACTATGTTTGCATACAAATACACTAAGACCAACTCAAAAACAAAATCAAGCCAAATAATGGAGATTAAAAATTGGATGATCATTATTATATTGCTAATCATACTACAGCTGAGGTGCTATCCAGATAGGATGTATTAAAATTTTTTAGGTGCTATACTATTCATACTAGTGTGACTGCTTACTACAAGGATTGCCCTTTTTAATTTTTTTAATCTTTGAATGACTGTACTTACAGTAAGCCCAAGTCAATTTTAGTCTAGTAGAATTGTAGAGATGTCGTGATCATACTGCAGTGACTCGGATTCCAACGACAATCTCAAAGATAATGGTTTTATACTTAGTTTTATCATATCTAATTAATAACCTTTGAATTTTAGACAGTTGAAACTTAGCAAGAAAGTGATTCTTTAAATTTTCCAAACAGAAGGGACCATACTAGTTCAGAGGACGGACGGATTACGCCTGTATGAAACGCGAAAAAACTTAGGACAAACCGAAGGCTTACATTGGTGATGATGCTTGGAAACAAGGAGCTCCAATCCTGAAACGGCTGAAAACACTGCATACACAAACAAAGCAATGGCAATTACTCAGAACTAAGAGTTTCATTACTCAAAGCAACAGCAATCTGCTCATACCCGAAATCGCGGGCGTGAGGACTCCATCCCCAATCACCATACAAGCCCCAACCAAAGCCAAAGTGAGCAGTATCTTTTGCAACACCCTATGCTTCTCCAATGCAGACCTCAACCTCAAACCAAGACCCGAATTAGTAAACACAATCCGTTGTTTCTTGTACTCATACAAATCCTCATCGGCAAGCTGCCCATTGGGCAAAGTGCTCAGCCTGGCGTGGCGGCACAGCAAAGAATACAGAGCAAAAGTCCCACCCTCACCATTATCATCAGCTCTAAGCACTATCAACACATATTTAACAAGTGGTATCAAGGTTAATGTCCAAAACACAAAAGATAGAACCCCATATATTTCTTCATTGGTTTCTGAGTGGTGAATGTCCTCTTCAAAGGTGCTCTTGTATACATACAACGGTGATGTGCTTAAATCCCCATACACAACTCCCAAACTCTGATAAGCCAAGGCCAATACTGCCCTCCAAGATTCTTTCTGCAACAAAATCAGCGATAGAATATCCCAACAATTACAAATTATTCGAAACAAAACAAAGAGGAAACTGTGTTTTTTTTTTTTATTTGGGTTCAAGATTTCACCTTTACAGAATGTTTAGCACTCCATCCTTCATTATCCATCACGGGCATTCTTGAAATCACCAGAAAAAATCAATTCTCAGCTAACATCTGATACGAAACAAATTTGACGCAAACTCTGTCAAACCCACTCTATAAATCCAGTTTCTACAAAACACCCTCTGTGAATGGGGAAAAAAAACACTGAGGGGCAAGGCGCAAATCTAAACAGAAATACCAATTAAACAGTGTGGAACTGAAAAAAAAAAAGCTGGTGGGAAATTGTGTTATGGAATATTGAGTAATACACTTTGCAATATATGTATATATATTTATAATAATGTATTTCTAATCTGTTCTTTAAAATATTCTGACCGAATGCTGTAGGTCCAGTGGCTCTCGGTAGAATATTCAGTTAAATTCGATCAAGAAACCAAAACAAATCAAAAAAAGGAAGGTGCCAAGCATAAATGCATAGAAATTGGTAAAAAAAAATGTCCCAATTTTGTTGGATAATGGGGGAGGCTTTCAGTTCTGTAATCCACTTCACTCTTCTTTGTGTATATATATATATATAAATATGTATGTATTGTATATTATCTTCACCACACTAGAATAATACTTTCCGACCAACCTCAATTTTCTTGCACAATTTTCAGATGTTTGGATAGAAACACACACAGTAGCCTCGGCCGTTGGCTACTGAAAGTAACGTCTAATGATAAATTAATTGTGTTATAACTCCGCCGCCGCCTCTCACACACCCTCTCTTTCGGCTGCAGAAGCAAACCAAATAAATCTTGATGCCCATCCAATAAGCTTGCGGCACAAAATTAAATATAATTTATCAAAATTACTGGAATATTGAAGATGGGTATGAATTTGACGCAATAAAGTATGAAACAAGTTGAAAGGTCATTTACTGCCTAATTAATCCTGATATTGATGGCCCTATTAATTAGTTTCGCAGCAACGAATTGAATTCAGTTGTGAAGAAAAATGAATCGGCCGAAACCCATTTCGTAGGTCAACACTGTACCATAAACTAGAGATTGAACTAAGAAGATGAAGTCCACACTCTAAAGTCTATAATCGTAAAATATAGTGCGAATTAAAATGTGATTCAATGAAAAGTCGCGCAGTTTTATCAAACTCTACACACATCTATTGTACTGGCAGATTAATGGGCAATTAGGGTTAGGGCTTGTTGTTAATTACTCCTTTCGTCGGGATTAATTATATCTGATTGACGGAACACAATAATTAAAAAATGTGAGTGTAGATTAAGTTGAGTAAAATTAATATTTTATTATTAATTATGAAAAAATTACTTTTTTTAGTAATGGGACAACTGAATTTGGATAGACGAAAATAAAAAGTGAGAAGAGTTTATTGCCATTTATATATGTTTATATCATATATGTTGCTTAGAGAAATTAAAGATAAAAGAAAGAAAAAAAAAACTATTCAATTCAACAAGAAAAAACTCTACTCCCATCACTAAAAAAAAGTAATTTGACGCAATAAAGTAATTTATTCAGGGGTATCATAGTAAATTAATAGAAAAAAATAATATCAAATATAGAAACTCGACCATATAATCAAAACACCATAAAATAATAATCAGGATCAAATAATCGAACGAGGAAGTATTGTTTAGTGATATAAAATATGCTTCTTCTTTCTTTTCTTTTTTTCTTTTTTTTTTTATATGTAAGTTGCGGACTCAAAATTATTCCATTTGGTTCTTTAGCTACGCTTATAGTCACCGGCGCAACCGAGTTAATCCCAGTGGTAACCAAGTTCCATGACAAAATTCCAATTTAGATAAGCTTGAAATATTTAAGTTTGAATTACTCAGTGTCAAGTTCATAAAACTTGAGCTTCATCCATTTTTTTCTTTTCTTTTTTAATTTAAGAAATTAACTATATATATGTTATGAATAAGCAGATAATTAAATGAAAAATTGAATGATCAAACCTTAAATTAGACTAGGCTCAATAAAATTCACAAGTCCATTCAATTGAGAATCTTAAAGTTCAAACTCAAAACCTACTTGAATAATACAAACTCAAACCCAAATTGACATAAGCCAAATCAATTTAGAGTTATTTTGAACCGATCCTAAACAATTCACAAGCTAGGAAATACGCAGGAATTATGACGTGCAAATGAGTTATTCGTGTTCAAATAAGGGTGAAAATAGGTTGGATTTTGGTCTCGTAAATTTGAGTCTGCTATAAATTGAAGAGGCCCGCACCCGACCAATTATCTATAGTAAATTTTTTAATAGACTTAAATCTGGTCTTTTTAACATAATAAACTTGATTTTTAGCCTATATAAGGTTTTTTAAGTTATAAATATATTGTGTAATATCAATAGCAAATATATTTAACAATTTATATAAATACATTATTTAGTGATAAATAATTTATTCAATACTCCCTCAGTCCCATTTTAATAGTCTTGTTTTCCATTTTTGTGCGTCCCACTTTAATAGTCATGTTTCTAAAAATGGTAACTTTTTCACACTCAATAATAAAATATTAATTCCACTCAACTCATTCTACACTCGCATACCTTGGTTACTGCTCCAAAAACAAATGAGACTATTAATCAAGGACATATGGAGTATATTTTTAATTCTTAATAATAAATATAATTGATTAATTAAATAATATATACTCCCTCCGTCCCGGGTCTCTTGAAACGTTTGACCCGGCACAGAGGTTAAGAAAAAGTGATTAGAGGAATTAGTGGGGTTAGATTAGTAGATTAATGATTAGGAGAGATAGTGATGTATGAGAGATAGTGGGGTAGGAATAGAGTAGGTTTAGTGGATAATTAATTAATAAAAATTTTCCAAAAAAGGAAACATTGCAAGTGTTTTGGGATGGACCAAAAAGAAAAATGTTGCGACTGTCCTGGGACGGAGGGAGTAATTATTTAAATGGACTGGTCTGTTAGGCTTATTAGGACTATTTTTGAGCCCGAGTCTAAGCCCAAGCCTGCTTAGCTAAATAAACTTTTAAAATTGCCTAAGTCTGACCTAATCACGAAATTAGACTGGCCCGACCTGTAGTATGCTAGGCTGAAGGCCCCTGTCGTTAACCATACTTATTCCACCCTTATATTTAGATAGCAAACTAGGGCTGCATCATGTTTTAGGGCACGGCCAACAGTTAAGGGTTCATATCCACATAATCCCATAAAAGGGAACATTTCATCCATTGAAAATGACAACTCAAATAAATTGTATCACCCACATGCAATATGGCACTAAATAACCTCATCACTAATACCTAATTTATATACATGATTTTGGAATATAATACGAAACTGATGAGCAGTAAAAGATCCTATGTGGCCCATAACCAAAAGTCGAGTGTGGAATAATACATACTTTTCCATTCAGGAGAAAGCAGGATAACTGAAGATCAGAAAAAATAAGTAGGAACGGATACTAAAACTATGCTAGATGCACATTATTATAGCTAAACGGCGAAATAATATCAATAAACAAGCAAGCACAAATCATCACAAAATACACAATATCAAAACTAATAAGGAAATATTACTAGTCTCAAATTTGGCCACATGTAGCAGCAAATGATGTAGAATGATAGCACAAATACGTGCTTTAACTGTCACTCCAAACACTTCAGACATTCATGGTATATACAAGTATAAACAATAAAATCTGACCAGGAAAAATATTACCGGCTGACACCAGCACGCATCTGAATCGCATTTTTAATGCTGTGAGCCTGTGACAGGTTCCTACCGAGCAGGATTGGTCACACGAAGGACAGCTAGAGCAGTTAAAGGCTGAAGTTTTGATTCGCAGAAGTCCTCCCACGATGTTGGGGCAGGTTGCTCTGGTTCAGCGGTTAATTCTGGGACATGAGATTTTTCATATGCAGATTTCAACACTAACAACACAGCACGAGCTGCATTCTTGGTCTCAGAAAGCCGGTCATTGGCGAGACGGGATGCACTCATTTGGAGCAGTTTGTCAATACCAAATGCTTCAATTTCATCAACTCCCTGCAAAGAATCACACACAAGGACAATTGAGATGGCACTAAAGAACATTTACATATTTAGTAGGATAACTGGATTATTCAAATTAGATTAATATTATATTGAAGTTGAGAGAGCACACCAAGTCTAAGATTTCATACCATACGTGAGACACTTCGAGAAAGGCACATAGTAGCCTTGGCTCGATGTCGAGGATTCACCATAGTAAGAAAATCTGGCAACTTGGGCAACAACAGAGTAGGAGAAATCCAGCTTGTCAATGCTATTAATGCACTTTCAGCTGCTTCACGCAAGAATTTCTTCTCATCTGACGCTTTGATGAGCACTTGATAAAGCTATGTAGGAAAATACAGAAGTTATAACAGGCATACATAAATAAATTTTACCCAAAAAAGGTCAGCTGACAAAAAGCGCAAGTGGACTGGAGAGTAAAAGTAGAAATAAATTCGAACAAGATATATTACCATAGGATCCAATGCACCAATAATGTCATCTTTATATTCTTTGAAAAGGTCTGCTGCAGTCATTAGTCCAGTTTTACAAACTGCACTTCTTCGACTCATTATAGATCTCACAACTAAGAAGAAGATTTCATCCCTAGTGTTAAGAACCAAGGAGTCATACAATATGAAGCTCAAACGAAATACATTTACAAAAATGCAATGGCATTATTCTGTCAAACGAAAAAAATACTTACCGCATATTGACAAGGGCTTCCTTGCGAAAAATACACAATCGACGTACATTGTTGAGTGCATTACACACTGAAACCCAGTTTCTTGAGCTTAGCTTTGATAGGAGTGTCTAGAACCAAATCTCACGATGAGTATCATTCTGTCTGTTAAGAATTAGAGAGAAAGCACAGGTGAGTCCTGTTATGGTGCTTATGAATGTCCTTACCCTCCGAACAGTATCGAAATCTTTATCTTCTACATCCTTCAAGTCCACAGTTTCAATGTACTCTACTTCCACTGCTGCAGGAGTTTCTGTCTTATCTATCTTGATGGAAGTGTCAACCACTGCAGAAACCCCTTCCCTTTGTTTGTCTTCAGTGCCTTCAGTCTGAGCCTTTGTAGTGCTTCCATTAATATTCTGAGACTCAGGTACATTGTTATCCCTGTCAGCTATCTCAGACATAATGGGAGCCTGAAGCAACAATGACAAGAAATCAGCAGCGTTCCAGAAAAGAATATGTTAGAAATATCTTTGGTGATATGTTAGTGAGTAGGCAAGCCAAAGAGAAGATGGATCATTCAGATTTTATAAACGAGAATGCAGGTAAAAATCTATCGATGCTTATGTAGAAATTTCCACTCCCAAAACTCTGGGAGCACAAATCAAAAATGTGTTCCTCACTCAATTTATTGACCACTCTATCTACTTCGACATTCTCGTGCTCATCGCCAGTATATAAGCACAGCAGAGTCTAATGTAAACTTATAGAGAGGAGAAGATTTTACATTAAATTGAATAGACAAGGCTAATGATATGTGCATCAAGTTATCATCTATCAATCTAATCCACCTATGCATAAAAAAGTACCTGAATTTCTCGTAAAAAAAGTTTACTCATCCCTGATTTCCTAATATTTACAACATTTTCTTTAACATACCAACTCTTACGTTATATATCAGCTGCATCATCTCAGCTACAGAGAGCAAGTGTATTCGGGAAGGAGAACTCGTTAAACAGCCACATGATACTCAAGTAAAATGGCGAAGGCTACTCAAATAAAAAACCTACATCCAAACCCTAACTCTTACCCAGCTTTCCTCTAAAATCATCAAAACGAATGGAAATATACAGTTTGGCACAGGCGATAAATGAGAGCGGAACACTCAAATTAGAAGATCAAGAGCATCACCAAGCCAGAATCCAAAGCAACAAATCAAATCATAAATGCTAATACTACATAACTAACAATTTCTAATCATAATAGCCATCCAGCACTGAAAATTTCTAAATATAAGAGACTAAGCACAGCCGCGAAATGTAACATGAAAACAGGTAAAAACGAACAAATACACAACCAATATCATTCACAGCATTAAACTCAGACCTTCAATTCCGATCTATTCCGTAGCGGATGCGGAACTCTATGAAATTATTTATCACTCAAAATGCTTAAGCGAGTGGGTGCGGATGCGGAACTCTATGAAATTATTTGTTAGTGTAGTGATTAAAAACTTTATACTGTGAGTATGTGCCATGTGTGGTTAAACTATTCCATTCACAACCTAACTCAACTCAAATTTTAATAAAATATTAATTTATGTCATATCTACATGTACAACCCTATTTAATATTTACTCCTATCAATAACCCCAACCCAACTTTAATTATATATTTTTTTATTTTACCTTTCAATATATATTATGAATGTAAATTTTATTAAATATAAAATATTAAATAGAAATATATAAAAAGTATTTAATATGTATAATTGTAGTACCAATATATTATAGCACACTTAAAACTTTTTATTTAGATTAGTTGGAAATTACAAATATAATGATAAGAAATATTTGTAAAACAAAGAGTTTTAATTTTGATGTGAAACTATATCAATATTAAACTCTATTTATAGAGAAAAAAGTTATAAATTTTGATATATTTTATTATTATTTTTAATTAATTATTATTTATAATATTAATGAATTAACTATATAATATTATGTATTAAATTTAACCATCCAATCTGATTGCTAAATGGCAACATCTGATTGGATGGCTATCCATGACTTCCCAAGATCTTGAAGTCATGCAGAACACCAATGTCATCCTCCAAAACTTAAATCTATGACTTTTATATTTTATATAAAAAAAAAAAGATTGGTGACTCCTATCTCAAAGTCATGAATAGGAATAATAAGGATAGAGGTTCGAGCTTCCGATGGACATATGATATTTGAATTGATGTGCATTTAAAATTAATGTAAACTTATTAAAAAAAATAACTATTTACCACGATAAATATAAGTAATGAAATCGAACAGAGGCCGCTGCAACAATGGGGAAATTGTAAAAATATTTATGGAAAACATTCTCAATGCCAAAAATGCTTCAATGAGAGCAAGACCCACACACTCTCTCTATATATATTTTGATGGATCATGGATATAAGATAGTATATGAAAAGTGTAAGACTGTCAAATGAGAGGAATATAGTAAAGCTGGTAACCGGGGTTGAAAGAGACAGGCCGATGAAGTAGTTAGATCTTAAATTTAAATGTCGATGAAAGTATTCAGATTTTCATTCAATATATCAATTCTTATAATTTATTATATTTGTTATAATTTTCAAAGTTTTAATTAATATTTATCTCCCTCAAAATTATAAGTGAGTATTGATATAAATTATTGATCATTATTTAGAAATGAACAAGTCTGATCAGTAGTATTAAAATTTAAGATTTATCTATGTATCTTGGGATATTTGATTGAGGATTTTAGTTTCAAATGAAGTCGCAGTTTTATTTATTTATCCAACGCATAATTTGAACAATCAAATATGAATATTTTGTATTATCTTATTAATTTTCTATTGGATTATAATTGTGTTTATTTAAAAAAATATATATATTGAATTAATCCAATTTGAATTCTTATTGGATTAGATTCATAACGGATCATTCGGATTGAATACTTATTGGATCCTTAACGAACACAGATCGGATACGAATGCGAATTTAAATTTTCTTAACAGATCGGATACGAATTTAACCTTAATAAATTGGATCGATAACGAATTGACACAATAATAATCCGATCCACACAAATTGTCACCCATAAAATCATGGATATTTACCTAATTGTATATATTTAATTTTAAATTATCCTGGCCAAAAGTAATAGGTATACATTTTTGTTGGTGGGTATGGATACCTTATGGAATTATCAATTTTTGAATCCTAATGATTAAATTCCCAAATGTAGCATTATTTGGGTTGGGTTCAATATTTTATTTATATATTGAGTTTCATTAATATCATCTAATAAACATAGGTGAATAAATTTAAATGTGAATAACAATTCTGATTTATTCTACAGCACAAAAATCTATTTGTTGCGTCAATTTGGTGCATAATTTAATTCACAGCATATATTCAAAAAATCAAGAACACAAAAAATTCCAAGAGAAAATTATAAAAGGTGTAGAACTCAATATTGAGTTTTATGTTTCTGATATTAACTGTTTGAGAAAACTAAATTCTCACCAGGAGGCAGGAACACTGAAAATTCAAAGAGAAAATTAAAGAGGTGTAGAAACTCAATACCTTAAATTTTCTTTTTTCTGTTGGAGAAAACAAGATTATCTCTCGTGAAGCGTGGCGTGCGTCTCGTATTCTCCAATATAAGTAATTATGAAGACTTATATAATAAAATTTGGGCTGTATTTCTTTTCAAATCAATTACATTAATTAATAATCAAATTATCAATATATTGGATCCATATATAGATGTTAATTTAATTAATATATCATATAATATTCTTATTAGTATATAAATCAATTAGATACACTGATATATGTAATACTAATTCGATTTGAATAAAATTTTAGTCCATATCTGCAAAAAATTTGAAAAATAAATGAGGACTAAGTTGTGTCTTTTAACCCAACATTCAACCTAATTTCTCAAAAAATAATGAACTAATTTTTGCTACAAATCTATTTTTAATTAAATGAAAGTATTTAAATGAGCTTTTTACACAAATGATATATATACCTATATTTTAACTATTATAAACATTCTTTAAGATATATAAATTAAAATACTATTTGAAAATTAGTAAAATTAAAAATACTAAATATATTATTTAAAAAATATTTAGTGGTGGGCCATCAGCTATGAAGTGAATATTTTATTAATAAAATAGTATTTTAAATTAAATATTATTAATATCGTGTATCTTAAATGGTAGAATGGTCTTTTGACCTATGATAAGATTTTTCTCTGAAAATTACGGAATTCTTTTAGTATAGATAATATATTAAAATATTCACTAATTGTAATGATAAATATTATAAAAATAAAAATTCAATCATGGTATAATATATTTTTAATTCACTGGGTTGGATGAATCTTATATTGAGTTTATAAAATTAACTAAAACTTAAAATAAAACCCCACTGCGCCAAAATCTAAGTCTTCTCATTTTATTTTAGTCCCAATATATAAACACTATAATTCTAAATAAGAGTACGAATTTATCAAGGAAAATCATTCAATATATCATCAAGTATGTATAATACTCCCACTAGAAGTGATATATAATACTCCCACTATCCCGTCAAGTAGTCACGTATTAACTGTACATAATAACTAATATTTGTGAATATAATAAAATTAATATTTTATTAGTGAGGGTGAAAAATATGTCAATTTAGAAAATATGATTAATATAACGGGACAAAAAAAAAAAACGAGATTGATATAGTGAGACAGAGGGAGTAACTCGCAAACCACAGGGGCATTGCAGATTTACAGAGAAGGCAGGGCCGACCCTGAGGCCGTGCGGGAGGTGTGCCGCACCGGGGCCCCAAAAATATTGGGGCACAATTTTTATAATACATGTTTGTATTAATATATTATTAAATTATATTAATATTGAATTTACAAAATTATTTTCATCCCAAAATAAATAAATTCATCTTTAACTCAATTATAATAAAATAGTAGATGTTTTAAATTCATATTTTGTCTTATATAGGTTTAAAAATTCATATAAAATATATGATAAGATATCAATATACTCTTTTTCAAAATATTATATTAAATTAAAAAATGTGATTAGTCTAATTAAAATAATTTAAAAAATTGTTCTTGAATTGAAAAAATGATCGAATAGATTGTTAGTTAATTTTTTCTTAAGAAATACTCCCTCCGTCCCAGATTAATAGTCCCGTTTGCTTTTGGCACAATAACCAAGACATGTGAGTGTAGAATGAGTTGAGTGGAATTAATATTTTATTGTTGAGTGTGACAAAATTACCTTATTTAGAAACGGGACTATTAAAGTGGGACGGATGAAAATGGAAAACAGTACTATTAAAATGGGACGGAGGGAGTAGATGGTGTTCTTAGTGGTGAGTTTGCTTAAAAGATAAAAGATGATTAAGAGATTATTTTAAATGATAGTTTTGCATTTTACTTTATATCATAATTAAATGATATGAGTCATATTTTATACTTATATTAAGTTTTATTGATTTTTTTCTTTATATTTATAATAATAAAATTGGGGCATCATCTATACTCATTGCACAGGACCCCCGAAATTATAGGGCCGGCCCTGAGAGAAGGCATGCATTATACATACATACATACAAGCAGAAACACCTGCAATATTTATAACAAGATTAGAGCAAGCATTCCATACAGTACTAGTTTGTTTTATGAAGCAATTCGAGTTATTCTTGATCCATGCAAGAAAGCATAAATTCAAGGTAAGAGAATTTATGTCATTAGAATAGACAAACTAAAGCAACTCTGAACTATGATCATGTTTATATGTATTAAACCAGCTGCGATGATCCCTGCTTTTACGGCATTTGCAATGCTTACCTTAAAGTTATACTGGAGATATTTCGTACAGACGGGTTCGAGATGCTTCTTCTTCCTAAACCAACCAGAACTTCATCACAAACAAGAGGACTTCAAAAACGACAAATTATCACCTTGGGTAGTCTCCTAAACACATTCCAGTTTTCAGCATTTCTTCATGAGCCTCGATGAAAGCATGGGAGAATACTGGCAGCTTCACTACTCAACAATATTGACCAACTCATATTCAATAAGGGAAAGGTTATTATCTTCTTTCACAGTGAATGCAGCAGGATCAGCTGCTTCTACACGCCCCCATTTGTCCACAGCAAGTCTCATTGACCCTTTGAACATGTCAATTTTGGCATTTCTCAAAGTTACAGTAGTTTCGGCCTTCATGATTTCCACTGCATATTGGGGTTCACATCAAGATCATGATTTTCTAATGAGAGAATATAACTAGTAATTATGAGGCCTTTCCCATAGCAAGGTCAAAACTGCACCTAATATCTAGAGCAGAATAAAGCAGCAACATGAAATTAATACCCAACTTAGATATTACTTTATGGGTGCCCCACAAAATATGAAATACGAATACACACTCACATCACATGTATACGACGTTTTCATTGTCTTTCTATCGGAACATCTTATACACTGTGATAACTTGATGAATATGAAAAGCAATGCCATATCTGATAATTGTGAGATATCGTGCCTTGTTAATTTTATGGACAACCCTATCAAGCATCACAAGATATTGGATTGAAGCAGAAACAGAGCAAGCATTCTCAACCTGCAAGAGATGTATGCACTCCTCCTATCTTTTGTTCTACATACAATCTCTTCATTAACTAGCCCATAAATGAAAGTAGACATAACATCAATTTACATAATTTAATATTTTAATTATCACATAATATAGTTTTTAGCAATGAACTGATAAATGTAAGTCATTACCATCCATCACACAAGCACATAACATCATACCTTGTTCATTCCTCGCAGTAAACAGAATCGTCCCAGTTTCATCTCCAACCAAACACTCAGCAATTCGCATCTGATGAGCCTGAGGCCCATCCGGCCTACCCTTTTGCAATACCATCTTCGAACTCAAAACCTTAACCACGAGATTGTGCCCGTTTGTGCCAGGGCGCAACTGATCAACCTTGGTGAAAACTGGCTTCCTCATAGCTGACTTACTTTCAGCCATTTTAAATCAAAGCCTGCAATTTTAGAAGAAATCCGTAGGTACTAATCAAAGTACTAAAACCAGCAAAATCACAATAATCAAAATATTCCATGCATAAATCATACATACGCTGATTAATCAGAAACAAACAGAAGAAGATTAAAGAAAAGGAACATTAAGGCTCGTTAAATCCCACTAAGATATTGCTCATATAAAAATAAATCAAATTTGAGCGCAGGAAACGGAGATTATCTGAGAAAAGAGACCAATATACACTACTAGCAAAATCGAAACCAAACAAAACAAAAACCCTAATAATCAGATCAAATTCTGATAAAGGAATAACGTATTTTCAGAATTTTCACAAATAGTCGAGAAATCACACACCTAAAATTGAGGCATTCAAATTTACCTTTGGGAGAATATATGAATTAAGAATAGAGTAGTGGGATCTTCTGCCGGCGAATTTATTGTAGAGAAGCGATCATCGAAATCGCCTTTGAATGGCAAAATTCATCGAGTTTTTTTACCGTCGATCTTTCTGTATCCTCTCAGCTAATCTGGACCGTTGGTTGTACTAGTGCTAAAAGCGTGAGAGCTTATCAAAAGTCGGTCAACGAAATTTTTTGTGGCAAATTATGATACTTTGAGTATAACTAGTTTTCTGTCCGCGCATAGCGCGGCGTATATATATATTATTTGTATTGTATTATAATTATATTATAAAAAATTATAAAATAAGTATTATGAAAATAAATAAGTAATATAATTTATATACATAAGAATTATACATTATAAAAAATTAAAATAATAATAGACACAAAAATAATATACTACCTCCGTCCCGCGCTATTAGTCCCATATGGTTTCGGCACATGAATCAATGTTTGTGAGTGTAGTGGAATTAATATTTTATTGATGAGTGAAAAAATTTGTCATTTTAGGAAATGGGACTAATAGAGTGGGACAGACCAAAAAGACAAATGGGACTAATAGATTGGGACGGAGGTAGTATCTTCTAACATATGATAAAATGCTTATGAATAAAATATGATTTTTGAATAAAAGTAACTCAGTACATAATAGAATAATTTATTTACGTATGAATAGTAATAGAATTAATACTTGATAAAATAAAACAATGAAGACTACATAATATAAGTGTATGAAGATTTTCAATAATTACTCATTGATTTGAAGAAAAATATATGAATTACAACATGTAAAATTATAAATTCTGAAAAATTTATTTGTACATAACATTTGAAGTTTTTGACAAACTTCGGTCATCTATGTCACATATAAAGATTTTCAATCCTGCACGATTTATGGCCCTAGACACAACAACATGCAACTGTCCATGTGCAAATACTGGTTTGCTGAGTAAAATTCCCACATGCGATAGTGACTGTCCTTGACTCCTGTTTATGGTCGTGGCATATGAAACCTGAATTAAGAATTGTCTACGCTAAAACTTGAATGGAATTCGAGGATCCGATGGTATTATAGTCATCCTTGGAATAAAAACCTTTGCACCGGTATTTTTCCAACTCAGAATCTTGGCCTCTATGACATGATTACCAAGGTGTGTTACAACCAATCGAGTCCCATTGCACAAACCGGATGAATGATCAATGTTCATCAACAACATGATCGGTTTTCCAACTTTTAAATTCATCTCATGATTTGGTAATACAGGATACTTCAATCTATTCAATAATTCTGGAATGTGCACTTCATTAAGAATATCTGCTACATTTTATGTTGTGCATATAGAATAAGAACTTAAATAGACCTTGCCCACATTATTGTTCAATGATGTCATATACTGATTGACCTTCTCAATCACATCATTTGTAGGTACCAAAATAGCCCGGTGCTGTAAATATGAAACATCTATTGATCCAATAATTGTTGTAGGATATGTGTTATTAACAAATAGCTCTGATTGAATCTCCGGTTAATTTAATATAATTAATATCTTCTGAAATATCAATAACTTTTTCGCCGCGATTTGGTGCTCTTAAAGTCTCATCTCTAATTGCCGCAACCCAATCAACAAAGTCTTTGAGTGTGGATGCTTGCATATGCTCTCCAAGCATATTCAATCACATGTTTATCGTCAACTTCAAGACACTCACATCTCCTCTCCTACCTCTTGGTATAACAGGCAAAATCTGTCTAAAATCACCACCAAACAATAATTTTGTCTCCCAATGGTTGATTGTTACTTTTTGTATTCTTGAAGCGCATTATATCCCGCATTGCCTTATTAATAATTTATGGCTAAAATATATCACCACTCTTCTCTGCAGTCAAAACCTATTTGGTTACATAGACGACACTAAATCTCTTCCTTCTAATACACTTCCATCCACCTGTGGCACCCCCGTAATCAGTGGATCATATGAACTCTACCGCACCCAAGATCAGTGACTCTTAGTCTACTTCTCTCATCTCAATAGAGGAGTTCATGGCTGAAGTACTCTACCGCACCACTTTCCGCGTGGTATGGCTCGCTTTTGAGGTCGCGCATAGTCACAACTCCAAATCTCGCAAGCTATCCTTAAAGACGATCTCCAAACTATGAACAAAGGGACTCAATCTGGGACTAAATATGGCCAAAACTTCCAAATTCTTATGTGATCAATTGGCAACTATGGGATGCCCCATCGATGATACGTATAAGGTTCCTTTATTTCTTCGAGGTTTTGGTTCGTCTTTTTCTATAAAATGCTACTCAAATGATGCTCACTCCTCTTCATAACTTCCGCGATCTCCTATCTTAAGCTGAGAACTTTGTATTATTTCAAGAGTCCCTTAACACGACATGATTTTCCTCTATTTCCTTCTACAACCAGTATAAAACTTCAAGGTAGTGCCCACCTTCCTCTGGAATTCTAATTCTTCTCGTGGCCATGGCAGTGGTTCACGTTACTCCAACTCTTGTAGTCGGGGCCACAATTAACAATTTCGACCACATCCCTGCCAAAGTTGTCATCATGAAGGCCACTATATCAATTTATGTATGAAAATTTATTCTTCGCATTCATCTCCAGTAGCTGCACACTTGGCTGACACACTCTCCAATGACTATTCTCTCTCTCTCAACCTGAAACATCAATTTTGTTCCTTGGCACCGGTGTCTCAGCCCACATGACACCAACTTCTAATTCTTTGGAGAATCGGTCGTACTCTAGCATGATAGTGTTATTGTTAGTAATGGTGCTCGACTTTCTATCTCTCATATTGTTAACACTCGACTTTTTTGACTATGTTCAATTATTGAATGTCTTGGTTGTTTCGACTCTCACCAAAAATCTACTTTCTAATAGTAAGTTGATTAGGTTTCCCAGCTTGAAATTATATTTAATAAAACATCGTTTACAGGCCCAATAATTTATGCATTTTGTATTGGTAGACACAAAACATCATAGAGAGAGTTGCTTCAATCCTTCTCCATCATATCTTTGTATCAATGTTCTAGCTCCCCGTCACAATCACATCGACCGTCTCGCGTTGCTCGGACTTCGGGCATGAATCTTTTTTGCCTTCTTCACTCGTTTCTTCTCACGAAAGCCTACACAACCTTACCAAAGCATAACATACACCAAGACACAATCATGCATATAAAATTTACAAAACTACGATAAATCATATAAAAATAAAGTAAATATCTTGACTATTACAAATATAAGAAACAATCATCTTTATGATTTTGGTCACCACTACAATGTGTGATATATACTATAAAATAATGTCCCATTTTCGGAGAGCGGCAGTAGTGAAAGTGTCTTGCGCATGACTAAGAGATCATGAGTTCAAATTTCTTTTAGGGAACCTAAATTATGAGTTTATATTAATACATTATATTTTGTATACACTATAAAATAGTATAAACTCCACTGTGAATTAAAGTTAATATTAGTAAATGGTTTTCTCTACATACAACTCTACTGTATATTAAAATGATTGTTTTATTTTAATTTATTCAAGAGTATGTAAAGAGTACATATTAGATTATATACAAAATTACATTTAAAATTTCACAAAATCAAGTGTAAGAAAACACGGATAAATAATTTGAGGGAAAACTTCTTGCTAACAATGGGAAAAAAACAAAACTATCAAACAAAATCTAATATGCACGGATTACACATGTGATAAAAATAAATAAATAATTATTATTTTCATAGTTTGAATATTATTATTTATTTTCATAGTTTGAATAATATTCTTTTGTGTAATACTTTTTACAGGGAAAATATATTGGGTAATTAATTTTGTTAAGAATTTTCTTTTAAGTATATATATAAATTTTCAAAAAGAAAAGAGAATGTCAATAATTTTACTTTTTGTTTGTAATAAATTTTAATATCGCGGAATTATAATTAATTTATTTTTCAATAAAATGAATGATGTTGTCCTTTTCTATTTTGATACATACAAACTTGTTCTTTTTTCTAAAATAAACATGCTTTGTAATTTTTTGAGATTAACTTTTCTTATTATTAATTGATGTTTCTACACTTGCTAATTATTTCTACAGTTTTTATTGTTAAATTGTAATTATTACATGATATGCAAATTTAATACTATAATTGATAGAAATGAGATTTTTTAATATTATTTAAAAATTGTAATCTTTGAACACTGATTATAATATAATATAATGTAAATATCTTTGCATATTAGTTTTTAATTACCTTGATCTCTTAATATCATACAATATATTATATATTAAGCAAAATAATGAGGACAATACACATATAAATATTATCATATTAAATTCATTTAATTAATTATAAATTATTAGTAAGAAATATTATCACGTAATATGGTGCACCCAAACAAAATAATAATTAAATATCTATAAAAAATATAAAACTTATATGTTACATTACTTACTTACCTTATTTTTTATTAATTAGTACTTAATATAACTTTAATTGATTTTGGAAATTTAATTAGAACAGAAAGTCTTTTTTATTAGAAGTGTTGCTTATATTTATATAGATATACATTCACTTGATTACTCTTTGAGTGATTCACTACTCTAAATAATATATGAAACTTGATTAGGAACTCTCCAATGAAAAATAACTGTCATTTGTAATTAAACAATTATAAATGTCGTTTGAATGTGAACACCAATAAATTGGTTATGTTTGTTCTCTATTTAAAAGAAAATTATAATATTATATAAATATAATATTATTTTAATAAATAAATATAAATATCTTTTTGTGTACTGATACTAAATAAATATATAGTTATGAATACATTGAATTTTCATATTTTCGTTCAATAAGCATTTAAATATGCATAATTTTTGGAAGCAATTCTATAAAATTTAAATAATAAACATGATTAAGAAGTGAATAGAGTAGTGGCCCGCATCAAAATCTATGATTATCCATTCACATATAAAGAAAAAAATGTTCTTAACAATCAATATTTATTTAAAATGTTAATTCATTCATTTATAAAATAAAAAAAGTGAATCTAGAAGGTTATATATGCAACTATCAACATCCATATAAATATATATAGGATATATTACTTAATAAATAGATTTATTTGTTTGTTATGATTTCAACCAAGAAAAATAAATAACAAAATTAAATAGATAAAAATCTATCTATAACAATATCATACATAAGTTTGTATGTAATATATTTTCAAAGAATATTGATTATTAAGATTTAAGCATAATCTTCATTAATATTGTTTTAGAAAGGGTTAATTGCAAATTTTAACATAATTTTTCTTTACTTTGCAATTATAACATACTTCTTAAATCTTTGCAATTATAGCATAAAACTTTTGGTTTTTTGCAACTATAACAAAAAATTCTAAATGAAAAAGAAATTGATAGCGAATATTGGCAAATCAATCTAATATTACACGTGAAATTAATTTGGTTAATGAATGATGATTATGGTAGAAGTAAGATAACTTTATATAGGGAATGTCTCTGGTTAGGCACGCCTAAACGGTTTAAGCGGGTTTTATCCATTAATCCAGTCCAAACTCATCTAATATACCTTAATTGGGGATTAAATATCTATAAAAAATAATAATTAAATATCTACAAAAAATGTAAAAAAAAATAATTAAATATCTATAAATTAAAAATATAAAAATTATATGTTACATTAGGGTATGGATAAAACCAGTTTAAACCGTTTGGGCGTGTTTAACAAAGTTTTTGCCCTTTATATATTAGATGAAAGTGAAAGCTATCAATTTAGCATAATATTTGCTAATCATTTTAGTTATATGTATCATGTATGAAGGATTATTAAATACTGAACAGATGTTAGGAACCAAAAAACATACTTGGGAAGAATCTAGAAGCACAAGTAAGAATAACACAAAGAAAAATCCAATAGAATATACAAATCACTTAAATTAACAATTTTTAAAAACCATCGAAAGCAGTTTAAATTGCTTCATGGCCGTGTTCAACAAAGTCATGCTCTCAGTCCTTGTGATGTTAAACACACATTACATGCCATTCAGCGGCCTCCTAAGAGCTACAATTGTATCAGACATTTGAAAATGATCATGCTCCGACTCCCAATAAGAGAGCACCAGTGTTTACAAACACACCTCAATTGGAATAGAGTTCTTAGGTTGCTGGTAGATCATCATTATGGGAGCTTTTCATACAGCCCGAGATATTACCAAATGAATTTTGATCAAAAACGAAAAATTTAATAATACGAACAGAATCAAGAAAAATTGTTTTATCTGCATATACATTAATAAAAAAAAAAGAAAGAAAACGGAATACAGAAATAAACATGAGAAAACCGTTAATCTCATTTTCAATTCATGGGCTATTTATATGGAACAACAATTAATTTTTATGGTATTATTCTAATTGGCTCTTTGTTGCCATTAAATTCATTCCATAAATCAATTTCTCTCAATTTCTATATTATTTTGTATTTGAGTTGAATGATTAACTATATATATATATATATATATATAAAATAAATACAATAATTAGGTATTAATTATAATAATTTCCACATTTTTTGTATAAATATTTAAGAATTGTTCAGTTGGGCGTGAAAAGAAAAAATGGATTGAGGTTTTTCCCTAATTTATAGGCTATTAAATTAGCATTCACATCTAATATGTATCCTCATTTTTTGGAAACAATAATTCTTTTTTATAATTTTTGTGTTATTAACTATTTTAGGTATTGAAAAAAAAAGATTTGTTGAGATTTTACTTTTTTGTGAAGTGAATATTTATATATAGAAAACATTTTTATAATGGGTTTCCATAATTTCCGTTTAGCAATATTAAATCAGCATTAAAAATAGTATTTTTGGAAATTAAATACATATACACTTAATAATTTTTTTTTTAGGAAAACACAATTTTGTTTCTATATTATTGGAATTTATTTTACCATAATCATGCAATGATTTGTATATACATTAATCTTAGTCAATTAAATTTTTTCATTCCTTGATATATATTGTTGATATTCCTTAAATCGCTCCATAAATTTTGCCAAAGATGTTTCATCCGTTCTTCATTAGTTATCTGCAATACAATAATTTTTTGACCATGCAACAATTTAAGTTTTATATTTCTAAATTTGATCCCTTATTAGATTATTGTTTCCCTAAATTTTAGAAACTTATTTTCGGAAAGTTTTTTGAAGGGGAAAAAATAATCTTAAAGGTCCTGCTTTCAATAATATAGATATAGGTATATTATCTTTATTGAATATAACATTATAGAATAATGTTAATTTCTTTTGATATAAATTGTCTTTAGCAGTAGATAATATTTTATTAAAATAAATTTATGATTTTAAGTGGAAAAGAAAAATTTTATTATCATTTTATGTAAATATAAATAAAAAGTATTATTATACAAAACATATATACATGTAAATAATTGATAATTATTTATGATTACAAATATTAATTATTTACATATTTTAATAAAATAATTAGTAATAATTATTATTTACTTACCATATTTAACATTACCTACCTAATAGATTGCAAGTTTATTTTAGGTAAGTATTTTTGGGGGAAAGAGTTTTGCCTTTTAGTATATATAGATTTGAATAAACCAAAGAAAAATCTGCGAGGATACATATTGTTATAGAAAGAACGAATATGCCGACTTTACTTCCCTCAAGTTCGAGATCTATCTCCTCCATATGCTTACATATATTACATTCCTTGTTGCAGCATCTTCTAGTTGTTTGAACATTAATAATTTGATGAGTTGAGTTTCCTTCAGCAGAAGATCCTTGAATTTGGCTTGACGGACATTGCTTGAGCCTCACACCTCAACCTCATTCTCTAAAATTTATTACTACAGTAATATTAAAACACAAAATCTTACAACATACTTGCTAATGAATAACTCGAGAATTCTCCTATTTGAATACATGATTTTAAAATACAACAATATTTATATCCATTAATCTAAACAACATTGAAACATTAAACATCAAAATAGATGAATCGTATAGCAAAATCTACGTGAAATTAATATTCTAACAAAATATGAAAAATCAATCAAGAATACAAAAAATGGTTTTTGAAAGATAAATATGAACAAAAACTAAGCAATAATGAAGAACAAAATGAAACTGATAGATTTTTTCTTGAGGTTTTCATCCTATTTATACTAAAAGATTATGCACGCATACAAAATCGTCTACCATTAATTGTGCTTACTATTCAATTAGTTTATTATATAATTAATTCTCTTAATTAGTACGGATAATTATATTAATTGTTAGGTATTATATAACCATATATAAAAAATTGAAAACTTATCTATGTTCGGGGACAATTATGATTTCTTGAGAAAATCTATTTATCATAATTTACGTTCAAATCCTTATTTTCCCAATTGTTACCATATATTGCTTAGTTGTTTGAATTGCGATTCAATTTCCGCAATATTTTTCATTTTTTATTATAATTATTTTTAGTAATAAAATTATAATCAATTTCATTAATATGTTCCCGTAATCCCGTTTTTACCATAATCCCAAATTTAACGTTTTGTAGTAGTGATCTCATTAATTTATTTCCATAACCTCATTTTTTGCCATACCATTAGGCAATCTTCATTAATTAAATTAAGAATTTTCCATAATCCAATAATACTATATTAGGAAAGTTTCAATGGGCGGGAATTTTTTTTGCTTTGAGGGGTTTTGCTTTTATAAGTATATAGATGTTTTAAATTATTTGAGTAATTATAATTATATAATTGAATAAATCACAAGTTAGTATTTAATGTTGAGAAAATATTTTCCCATCTACTAGACAATCAAATGGAATAATGTATTTCAAGCTAAACAAACCGGTCCGAATTAACTAAGTAATGATTTTATTCTGTAGGAATATGTGGCCATGCTTACTTGGGCTGCTTATTTCTTTAGCCAAATTACTTACCTATACCGAGTCCACTTACCTATGGTTGGGTTTATGCATTGGTTTTTGGGTCGGGGTTTGGCTCGGGCTAAGCAGTTACGCAGGGCGGTTATTCTCGGCTCATTATATATTTGGTGTGACCCGTTTTCTCTCTCATTCAAAGAAAACCCTAACCCTAATCGCGCCGCTCTCTCTCTTTGATCTCTGTGTTCTCTCCTTCTTCTCTCTTCAAACCTTAGTGTTCTTGTGAGCTTTCTGTGGTGAGGTTGAGTATTAGAGAGTGTTCGAGCCTTGTCCTTCGTGTTCCTGCAACTCCTTTGGTCAGAGGAAGGCTTGGGGTGCTCAGAACGGTAAGGTCTGAGCCAATCCTTCGTCCCTCTCGGTTGTGACGGCTAAGGTATTCATATTGGAGGAGTTCAAGGGTTCTTGGAGCGAGGAGATCAAGCTTGAAGGTTGGACGAAGTCCGATAGTGGTACCCTAGTCCGATCTGGACTAGGTCGGAGTTCGGTGGTGTAACAGGCGGGTTAACGGGCCTGCTAGTGTTAGATCCTAACAGTGGTTCCAGAGACCAAGGTTAGCAGACCCGCAAGCCTGCACCACCGTCGCACTCACGTCGTCAGTGCCCCAGGGCACGCGAGGTAAGTCGGGTGTGCCCTCTCCTAGGGCCCCCGCTCTGGTATGGTTCCGCTCTACCCTAACCCCAAATTCGTCGAGTCATTTGCGTCTGAAATTGTAAACCCTAGGTCATTAGGGCTCAGACGACTGGTTCGGACAACCGTAGTCGAATGAGCATCCTTCTTGCTGGTCCGGACAATCGCAGCAAGTAAGGATCCGAGTCTTAATTGTTTTTGGGGTGATTCTTGCGCTTTAGGTTTAGGTTTACTTCACTTTGTGGCTTCCGCTGTGTCATGATCTAATCTCTCTTCGTGAATCCTTACTTCTGTGTTTACTTTGTATGATTCTTAACTTTACACATTCTGTTCCTGTCTGCACTGCTGCATGAGATTACCCTAGGACTATAAACTGAATATCTGTACATTCGAATAACCTTCTGAGGATCTCTGTGAATACTACTGTCTGCATTTGTCATAAATATTTGTTATCATGGCATCTCGCATGACTTCTCATGGTTTAACTCCTTTTAATGGTAAAACTGACTTTACTATTTGGAAACAAAAAATAGAATGTTTGATGATTCAACAAATAGTTCTTAGGGCTCTTACTGCTCAATATCTAGACACAGACACCCCTGAAAAACGCATAGAAATGGATGAATTGGCTCGCTCTATAATAATTTTGAACTTGCCTGACCCAGTATTAAGGAAAATAGGGAAAGTCAAAACTGCTAAAGAACTTTGGGACAAATTAGAGTCCCTGTTTACAGAAACATCATTGCCTAGCAAAATGTACCTTATAGAGACCTTCTTTAGGTTTAAACTCGACCTTAATAAGGATATTGATGAGAACTTAGATGTTTTCAACAAGCTGATTCAGGATATAAAATTAACTGGGGACGAGCACATAGATGAGTATGCCCCTATTGCCCTGCTAAATGCAATCCCAGATTCTTATTATGATGTAAAATCAGCAATCAAATATGGTAGGGATTCAGTCAAATGTTAGAGGAAGATCTAAAACTAGAAATGATAGGGGCAGAAACAATGATAATAATGGCTCTAAAGATGGCAGAAAGAACCAATCTGACAATAGAAATAGGTCTAAATCAAGGTCTAGAGGTAGGAAGTGTTATAACTGTGGTAAATATGGGCATTATATAAAACAATGTAATAAACCAAGAAAAGAAAGGGGTGAATCATGTGGTTCTAATGTGAACACTGCTAAGGGTGATAACTTGGGGGATGTTTATATGATTTCTGAACTTGACTGTAACAATTCCCTCCCCTCAGCCTATACATGCACTGAAAAGTTCTGTGATTCTGAATGGATAATTGATTCTGGGTGCACTTTTCATATCACTCCACACAAACAACACTTCACCGGTCTGAAATCTGTTGAGAATGGCTATATCTTGCTTGCTAATGAGAAAAAAGTGTAAAGTAGAAGGAATAGGTAATATTAAACTCAATTTCCTTGATGGCTGCTCTTACACTTTAAAAGATGTTAGATATGTGCCTGATGTTTGCTTTAATTTGCTTTCCTGTTCTACCCTAGAAGAAGATGGTTTAGAAGGGAGGTGGGGAAAAGGGGTTGTGAAAATTATGCAGGTTCCCTGGTTATCTTTAAAGCAGATAAGAAAAATAACCTATATGTGTGCAAAACAGAACCTGAGTCTTTTGCTAATGCTCTTAAATCTTCTGAAATTGATGTCTCTAACCTATGGCATAGGAGGTTAGGCCACATGAGCAATAAAGGCTTAGAAATTTTAAAAAGGGAAGGTGTCTTTGGTTCAGATAAAATCAATGCTTTACCTTTCTGTGAACATTGAGTTCTAGGTAAACAAAGTAGAGTGTCCTTCCCTAATCACACCCCTCCTAATTCCCCTAAAAGCTCCTCTATACTGGAATATCTTCATGCAGACGTATGGGGACCCTCTAGTGAGCCCACCAAAGGTGGAAAGAGATACTTTCTATCCATAATAGATTATTTTTCAAGGAAAGTTTGGGTTTTCTTAATGTGTCATAAGTCAGAAGTGTTCCATGTGTTTAAAACTTGGAAAAATCTTATAGAAAACCAAACTGGGAAACGAATTAAGTCTCTTCGAACAGATAATGGTCTTGAATTTTGTAATAATCAAATGAATGATTTATGTGAGAAAATGGGATTAGGAGACAAAGGACTGTTCCCTATACACCCCAACAAAATGGGGTGGCTGAAAGAATGAATAGGACAATTTTAGATAGAGTGAGATGCATGATGTCAATTAGTGGGCTTGACAAGTCCTTTTGGGGTGAGGCAGTCATGACTGCTACATATCTTATTAATAGATCTCCCTCTGTGCCTTTAAAAGGAAAATGTCCTGAATCTGTCTTCACAAATCAACCTTTAGATGCATGCCTCCCAACAAATTATGCATTGAGTTACTTCCCATAGGATTACATATGTTAAATTCAATAATTACTTCATTAGATCATGGAAAAAGATCATCAGATAGTTATGAAGGCCACAAAGTTTATCAAGGCAGCTTAGCACCAGTTATGCACAACCCAGAGATACTTCTATCCCCATTTGCTCAATGCCAAGTCTCTCAATCATTGGCTACAAAAACATCGAACAAGTAAAATGCTATCTACATTGTTTACACTTATAGATTAACAAACAAAAAAAAGGAGGGGTTAATTTCATATGATGCCAGCAACCCATATAATCATTAAACCTCCATCCAAAAATAACAAAATAGAGTTATAAGATCTCCATCCTGATATTAGACAAAAAAGAGTTGTTGTTTATCCTTAAAAATAAATAAAAATTTGAGTATCAGCATCACTCTGCTTCCCAAAAAATGACATGCTCGAATCTGTAAAAAATAGAATACCATGATTATGAGTTAAATTTCAAAGCAATGATAAAATAGAAAAAAAAAATTGAATACCATGATTAAGAAGTTGGTGTTGCTGGAATCAAATGTCATTATTCTTCGTGAACATTTACTCCTCCTATACTCACTTCTTCTATATCAGATTCTAAAGAAGCGTATGAGTCATCAAAAGACTCATACTCTGATATGACTTCATTACAAAATTTATCTTCAACAACCAGTTCATTTAATGGGTTATCCTTTGGACAATCCTCAGTTACCAGTGTCTCATAATCTATATCGCAATTTTGCTAATTAAATCCTTCATCTTCTAAATCATTCCAATCTGACTCATATTCAACTAGACAATAACTCCCAGCTCTCATCAAATACTTGAGGTTGTGCTTTACTGCATTCCAATGCGTCTGTCTCGGGTTAGAGTGATATCTTGCTATCATGCCTACGTCATAACAAATATCAGGCATCTTACGCAGCATTGCATACATGAGACTGCCCACTGCTTATGCATGTGGCACAAAACTCATCTCATCTTTCTCCTTTTGTGTCACAGGACACTGAACTTTAGAAAGATATACGTCATGTCTAAAAGGTAGCAATTCTTTCTTGGCGAGTTGCATCCTGAATCGAGCTATTACAAAGTCCACATAGGATGCCTTAGATAGGCTTATCATCCTTTTCTTATGATCTCGTAAGACTTTGATCCCAAAGATGTACCCAACTTCTCCGAAATCCTTCATTTGGTACTGTTCGAACAACCAATTTTTAATGTCCGTCAATACCCCCACATTGTTTCCCAATAGGAGAATATCGTCTACATATAGTGCAAGGGACACCACGCTCCCACTATCGCAAAGTTGGTACGCGCAACTCTCATTCTCCAACTGTGAAAATCATAGGATTTGATCACATCGTTGAAACATAAATTCCACGACCGTGAAACTTGCTTAAGTCCATACTGTAGGGTTTGAGTCTACGATGGACAACACGAGTTGCCATTAACATGAGAAACCCTAACCCTAATGGGCTCTGAGCAGTTAATGAGCCAGACCAGGGATCAGATGCAAATAATAAAGTGGGCCCTCTTTATTAATTAATCCTTCCTTGTTCAACCCAGAACATAATTAATTAATAAAACATTATTTTAACCTTCACCACGGTAACAATGCTGACTCGCCCCTTTATTACCACGTTATTAGGAACGGGTTGCACCAAACTAACATGATCCACATATTTAAGGTTTTAGACATTCATTTATTAATTTGGCTTATGACAATCAGCCATAATTAATTAATCTCTTATTTCCTGAGTAATACCACTCACTCCTTTTCACTTATGCCTTAATTAAATAATTCAACCTGCAGGGTTTAGCATAATGAAACTTGTGAGCTCCTCAGGGAATGTCACCATCCTGAAACGGATATGCTTACCTAAACGTCCAGACTAAGCAGGCCACACACAAACTGCCAACACCCAAAATACAAGTATTAGAGTACATTTAAGACTCGCCACTCTAGTAAATCAAAGTGTGGTCAATCTGTGTGTGCCCCTTATCCTTCAGTTAGGTTTAAGATCATAGGAAGTATGTTAGGGATCTGGCTCATTCGTATGTCAATGAGAATGGCACATCCCACTGTTGATCCCATCAATACATAACTATGTACCGACACATCAAGTAGCTAGGATAAGCCCACTTATGAACCGATGTGCCGCAGCTTAGACCGACAGCCTATCCAGGGACCGTCTCAGCTGTGATACTGTTTATATCTCGCTAGGTCAAACGATTCATATGATCCTCTGTGATCTCCTACACACCATATGATCATCCCTATAGGCGAGATAATAGGATATTGTGGTTCGTTGTATGATTGTTTCATCAGACAGCGAGTATTGTTGCGGCAACATATATGAAGACCAGTGTACGAAACACTTAATCATATATGCTTTCAGTATATAATCCCAACAATCTCCCACTTATACTTAAAGCATAATACCATGCTTTGTCAAAGTATTAAGTGTGTCTATACTGTCAATCACTCCCACTGCATTCACGTCACCTCCTTTCACGATTTCTCGTATGATGTGATACTACACATCCTATGTGTTTCACCACCTTGTGAGTCTTGGGTTCCTTTGAGCTTGTCATTGCACCAACACAATCATAATTCCTTGTGGTTAGATTAGGCAAACTCAGAACACACACCTCTAGAGGATAACACCGGAGTTATACTGTTTCTTGCGAAGTTAATGAAGCTGAAAAAAAAAACTCAGCCTTCATACCGGAATCCCTAACACACTTTTGTGTTAGATTCCTATAACTCCTCCTCCAAGGCCAACACATAGTTAGAGGTTGATTTCCTTTCCTTATGATCGTCCTGGATATCCGATGCCATTCAACTCACAAGGCTCATTCATATGTCAATGTGCCTATCCAGAGTTGAACTAATATCTATTTACTATACTTATAGCATTACAGATATCTGAATTCGTTCATCTGCAATATAGAAAGATAACAATCTTTCTTGCTATGAACGACTCACCACAGAATCAATTTAAGCGACTTGAGATACCTGAACATCCTTTTCTTGTGACCACACAAGACTTTAATTCAAAAGATGTTCCAAGATCTCATAAGTCCTACTTCTGAAACTGTTTGGATAACCATCCTTTATGCCTGATAATATCTCCACACCATTTTCGAATGTGAAAATACCATCTACATAATGTGCAAGGAAAAACCACGCTTTCGCTGACACATAACTGGTACATGAAACTCTCATTCTCGATAGACAATATCGAAATGTCTGTTTCATGACTATGAAGCTCCCTTAAGTTCATACTTGAACTACCTTGGCTTCCAGACATGATGCTTTGCACATAACTTATCTGGTTGTTGCATACAGATGTCGTCACCTTTTATCAAGGTACCCGCTTATAAAATACGGATGACGTCATCTATCTTCCAGATATTTAGATTCTATGTGTTGTTATGGTTAAAAGAATTCGAATGGGTTTAATAATTGCAACCAGTGAGGAAGTCCTGTTGTGAAACATACCTTGCTCACTAACCTGGATATTCGACTATACTAGGTTACCATTCGAGAATTTCTTTCCTTGTATATCAATCATTTACTTATAGCTGGTAAGCTATTTGGCAATCACTGATCCTAATATACAACCATAACTTTTACTGATTCATTTCTGAATTCATGACTTGACATCATTAAATTGCATCATTTGTCTTAACAGCTTCGTTGCGCTTTAAGGGATGAGTACGATGTTGTTCGTTTAGCTGGGAACAAGTCCAGAGACTATTTCCACGAACTAGTACCATTAAGCCTGTTAAGGCAACCTCCCACTGCAACGATGCTCCTCTATATTGTCAGTAAATGGTGCATTAATTTGTGGTTTATCACCTGACACAGGTGACCGTGCAATTGGTACCATACCTTTCAAGGTATGCTCAATATGCCACAGGGTATTTCCTGATGGATTTGAATTGTCTTCTCTAAAACGTTAGAGAATAAACTCACATTTGGATTCATGGTTTCATCTCATACAACTTGCTTGTATCTAGGATATACAAAGCAACCATCCTTTTCGTTTACCTGGAATAGCCCACAAAGCAGTACTAGCTTAAACCTTTCTTCCAAACAATCAGATTCCTATATCAGCTTAACAGCCGAATTGCCCTTTCGACAGAGTCAAGGTCTGCTAGGGTATTTAGAACTGATTTAGAAGACACTAGATTAAGCAAACACACAACTGCTTTTGGCGCTCTTCCCAAAAACGAAAATTTGGCAAAGCTGGCATAACTTATAAAATTTTGAAGAGTCTTATTTCGTTCTTCCTACACTATCCCAATCGAGGAATAATAGGTGTAGCTAACTGGGATGCAATCCCTTTGCTCTGTCAGATACTGTAGAACCCATCACTCAAGATACACCATTATGAGTGGACCATAATGATTTTACGATCTTGTTTAAATTATTCTCTACCTTAGTCTTGAACGCTCTTGATTAAAGCAAGAGACTAAGACATGTAGTGAACTAGATAAACATATCCAAATCTTAAATGATTACAGTATCAATGCATGTTAAGGCAACTGCGGAAGTAGACTCAAACCAGCAAACCAGAGCAAACACGAAATAACCTATAGAGATACAATCGCCTATTAAAAGGCCTGGTCACCATCTTATACCTCCAAGTAGTTGTCATAAGTACCATTCTTAGGAATGCCTGGATTGAATCCATAATTCCACGAATTACTTAAAACTACTTAGACTGATGTAACCTATCTCTATAGAGATTCTTTAAATTATACCTTAGAACACTGATAGTTTATGTAATCAAGTAATGAAGAGACAATCATCTATAATAGAAAACACTGTTATTCATGCAAGATAGAAGAAATCTATCTGAATAACTGATAATCCATAAAATAGATGAAAAATTGTTTATCAAACAAAACAACATCTCTTCAGAAACTTGAATTAAAACAAAGTTTTTGACATAAACTCAAAGTAAAATCTCCATCAGCTGAAGTAGCAACTTCCAGCATCAATCTTGGAGATGGTAATCCCGTCATCTTCAAGCCCTAAGCTTGATTGCCTGCAAAGTGTAGCAAACACGATTAGTTACCTCAGTTACCACTACCCACTAAGGAGTAGAAAACCGATACTAAACATGTTTCAACAAACAATGCAAAAGATGACGTACCTTGTCCCTTAGTTACCAAACTTGGACAATTTACTTTCCAGTGACCCTTCTTGCCACACTTGAAACATTTGTCCTTCTTGTTATCTTTCTTTCCTTTGTTCTCTCCTTTACCACTCTTCTTCTTCATGTCATTATGACGCGATTTAGAAGAATTTTTAGCAAGAGATCTGGAATGAACTGATAAGACAAGACTACTCCCACTACTTGCTTCATTCCTCTTTTCTTGGACATCACTCTTTCGACCCGGAAGCAAGTCAGAGTGACTCACAGAAAAGACTGAAGAAGCTTCTGTTGATACAAGATCCTTGAGCAAACTGTGAACAATATACTCACTCTTGTTTTTCTCAACAGAAATTCTGAAGTCATCAAATGACTTCGGTAACGTGTCATCATTGTCAATTTGACCACCCATTAATGTGTACTCATCTATGAGCTGGATGAGTGATTCCACATGTTCACGTACCGAACTGTTCTGACCCATTTTCTGTCTTACAATTCGCTTGATAAGACTGGATCTAGCATGTCCATCGAGTCCGCCATATGCTACGTCAAGACGTCGCATAATGTCACATGCAAACCATACATCACTATAACGAGGACGCAGTGCATCTGACATACCAGTCAAGATTAACTGTCTGGCCATGCCATTCGACCACATCCACATGTGATATTGTGCATGCTCCTTGTCGGAAGATGTATTAGTCGGCGAACTCGGACAGGGAGTTTGCAGAACAAACAAATGTCCAAACGAATCCAAGAGTTTGACAATGTCACTTTTCCATCCAGGAAAATTTGGACCAGTCAAGGAATTGTGTACGATTGAATTTATGAGCGATGCAATAATAGACATATCTGAAAACAAATAAGCGAATTAAAGTAAGCACATACTACGAACAAGTGAAACAAATATGCATTGAACCTTTAGATAAAACAATGCAATTTGCTTCCTCCAATTGCCCAAGCTAATTCACCGCAAGCTACCCGAGTAGACCGTTTACGGCAAACGCTCAACCAGACCTAAATAGGTCCTTTAATTTCTTAACATGCCAGGTATCTTAAGCAAAAGAAATTAATATTGGAGATCTTAAGACCATGTTCACCTATCCGGAGCAGGGACATCATTCATGAGTTATACTCCAGGCAACATCTAAGCCAAAATAACCACAAGCCTAACTCCGGACATTAAGGGACAATTTAGCATACGTACTGGACCCATGCCGCATGCCCTTAACATCCTTTGTTATCCCACTTAGATTAATCTTAGAGATGAGTGAAAGTTGTCTCAATGCAAGCTACCCGAGTAGACCGTTTGCTTAGAGGCTCCCACTTCTCATCTTAAAATAAGTGTTTTATTTGGAAACCTCATCGCATTGGAACTGGTGAGAGACCCCTAACGTAAGCTACCCGAGTAGACCGTTTACGCTTTGAGATGCCCCACCTTCAATGAGAAGTCGTATTTGTGGAGGTCTAATGATCTTGGTTCGAAAAGAACCAAAATACAGCTTAGTATTTTTAATTCTAAAGGTTTCATGCGCACACATTATTTTATGTTGCCATAAATTATGTCAATCCCAAAATTCCATCATAAATTAATATGATCCTGGAATTTATAGACATAATTTAAAACATAAAATAAATCACATAAGACATGCTCAAAAATTAAATTTTAACATGCTTATAACAGTAAATAATTAAAGCAAATAATCATGCTTCCTATTATTTACTAGTGCGCACATAATAAATCACATCATTACGAGAATAAATAAATAAACAAATAATTCTCGTGGCCCCTCAGATGCGATTACAACAGAAAATAATTAAATCTAACTATTACAAGATTCATTTTTCAGTACAAATCTTAAACTGGGCCTCCGTTGGACTTGAAATCTGATTTGAATTGCTTTAACAGCAATTGGGCTTCAAATTAGGGTTTCTGGCCCAAAGGGTTGTGCCAAACCCTAATTTTAGGACAACGGGAAGCCTCCGGGCCAACAAGCCTGAGTTACAGCCCGGGTGAGCAAAACCCTAGGGTTTGCAAACCCTAGCCGCCAGCCATGCCAGCAGCCTGCCGCGCCGCCTTTTCGGCCGCTGCCTGCGGCCGGACCTCGCCCAGCCACCTCGCCTGCTTCTCCTGCCTCCAGCCCAGCCGGTCGCTCTTCCCGCCGTCGCCTTTGCCGGCGACAGAGACACGCGAGAGGAAGCAGCAGACGTGCACAGCCACAGAACCGCCGCACACAGCTGCTTCGTCGGCCACCACCATCGTCGTCTGTACGCCTCACCGGAGACCCGCGCACGCAGACTCGCCCGGCATGAGCACGGCCTTCCACAAAAGCACGACAGGGAAAAGGAAGCGGGCGCGGCCCAGCCGCCAGCCTTGCTGCAACCCGCCGCCGCTGCCTTTCCTATGCGAGGCAGCAGCAGCCGTCGCCTTTTCCGCCCGCGACACCAGCCACACGCATCGCTGGCTCCCGTCAGATGCAGCAGCCATCGTCGTTCCCACGTTGAAAACGCGATAGGGAGAGAGAGGCATGGGCGCGGCCCAGCCGCAGGGAATACTCCCCGCCGCCGCCACCCATTTGCGTCGCCTCGCCCGGATTTGAGAGCTCGCCAGCCTGCTTTCGTCGTCGGAAACGCGAGCAGCGAAAGAATGAGGCGGGTGCGGCCCAGCCGCAGGGAAGGGACTCTGCCGCCGCCACCCGCTGTTGCAACGGCTGTCGCCATCGGCATTCGCCGTGGTCGCCGCCGCCGCCGGCGAGTTCTGGTGGGGAAGGGGCTGAAACCTAAACCATGTCGTTCTCTTCGTTCTTCGTCTTCTCTTCTCGTTCTTTCTTTCGGATCTCAATTTTACAGATTTAAAAAAAAATAGAAAATACAAAAAAATAGATCTAGATCTATTACATGATTTTTCCTATTAAATCTAACCATGGATTTTCTCGTGGTGAAAAACAGATCCAAAAACGAGAAGGCCAAGAGAACAAAAACATCCACGACAATTTATATCCATCCATGAACATACATATTTATTTAATATCGATTTATTCAAGATAGAGCCTAAGAACATGAAGCTGGCTCTGATACCAATTGTAGGGTTTGAGTCTACGATGGACAACACGAGTTGCCATTAATTAAATTCTTGCCAATGATCGTTCTTAGGATACCAGGAACAAATTTCAATTAAATAAATCATGCGATCCTATACATCCTCCTACAATATTAATTGCAGAGGATGGATTTAGAGAATACCTGATTTCACCGTTTGATCTACAGATCTAGATCGGAGCCAATAATGATGAAATAAATCTGCATCTGAATCTGAACGGCGGTGATGAACAGTTGTTCCTACAGATCTGATCTTCTGATCTGTTCCCTTGCTTCTTGGAAATCTGGTGAGGATTATCTACCAAGTTGAATCTGAGATCTGGAGAAATCGATCAAGTTCCTCCCACCGGATTAGCCGCCGCCGTTCTCTCTCAATTATACTGAAAAACCCTAGTTTTCACTCAGTTAATGATCTGATAGCGAGAATGCCTATATATAGTGTTAGGGTTTTGAGAAACCCTAACCCTAATGGGCTCTGAGCAGTTAATGGGCCAGACCAGGGATCAGATGCAAATAATTAAGTTAGCCCTCTTTATTAATTAATCCTTCCTTGTTCAACCCAGAACATAATTAATTAATAAAACATTATTTTAACCTTCACCACGGTAACAATGCTGACTCGCCCCTTTATTACCACGTTATTAGGAACGGGTTGCACCAAACTAACATGATCCACATATTTAAGGTTTTAGACATTCATTAATTAATTTGGCTTATGACAATCAGCCATAATTAATTAATCTCTTATTTCCTGAGTAATACCACTCACTCCTTTTCACTTATGCCTGAATTGAATAATTCAACCTGCAGGGTTTAGCATAATGAACCTTGTGAGCTCCTCAGGGAATGTCACCATCCTGAAACGGATATGCTTACCTAAACGTCCAGACTAAGCAGGCCACACACAAACTGCCAACACCCAAAATACAAGTATTAGAGTACATTTAAGACTCGCCACTCTAGTAAATCAAAGTGTGGTCAATCTGTGTGTGCCCCTTATCCTTCAGTTAGGTTTAAGATCATAGGAAGTATGTTAGGGATATGGCTCATTCGTATGTCAATGAGAATGGCACATCCCACTGTTGATCCCATCAATACATAACTATGTACCGACACATCAAGTAGCTAGGATAAGCCCACTTATGAACCGATGTGCCGCAGCTTAGACCGACAGCCTATCCAGGGACCGTCTCAGCTGTGATACTGTTTATATCTCGCTAGGTCAAACGATTCATATGATCCTCTGTGATCTCCTACACACCATATGATCATCCCTATAGGCGAGATAATAGGATATTATGGTTCGTTGTATGATTGTTTCATCAGACAGCGAGTATTGTTGCGGCAACATATATGAAGATCAGTGTACGAAACACTTAATCATATATGCTTTCAGTATATAATCCCAACAATCTCCCACTTATACTTAAAGCATAATACCATTGCTTTGTCAAAGTATTAAGTGTCTTGACTCGTTTAATATCGAGTCGAGCTTCGAACTTTTTTATCGAATACTTTGATGTTCACAAAATTTATCGAGACTTAGTCGAGCCTAAACGAATTTTCTTAATTTGGAATGTATTTGAAATATTCATCATTATTTTGAAAGAAAAAGTTAGTTATTCCAAGATTAACATCATAGTCATGATTAATTTCAAATTTCTCTTATTACTATAAAGAAATATCATTATTGTTACTCTTAAATCATAAAAATATTATTTTTATAAAAGTAATTATTTTATATTTCTTACTAATTATAGCTAACGAGCATGTTCACGAGCTCACGAGTCGAATACTATGATGATCAAGTTTGGTTTGTTTAATAAACGAGCTTTACTAAACGAGCTCGAACAAACTTTTATCGAGTCGAGATCCGAGTAGCTCACAAACAGTTTGGTTCATTTACACCGCTACGCATAGCCGCATAGGTGCTGTCTCCTGCCCCCCAGCCACTAGACAAACTACACATAGCCAAATACTGTAACTTTATTCTCATATTGCAGCAACTTTTTCCTTGCTTTTAAGCAATTCAGTTTTCACCTCCATTTAGTTCGTCGGAGCTTTTATGATTGGTGCTACCTCGTAAAAGACGAATTCGTTTTACCTTTGGAGATGATCGCCGGTTAACGAGCATTACGTTGGCGAATTTTTCTTACGGGAAGAGGAACCCTTCGACTCGACTTTACATTAATTTCATTTTATTTATTCATTTTCGAACTATCGGTACTTGCAGTTCTCAGTGTAAAAACTTGCATTACTAGACATTCTTTGTTGCAGTGTTCTCAGTCTCGAACAACAAATCATCTAACACTATTCATGAGAATTTTTTTCTCACATGATCTCATTTATATAAATAGATAGATAGATGAATCTCATAAAAAGTAAATAAAACTTTAATAAAGAAAAATATATATAAATGAAGCATAACAAATTAATTAAAAGTCAAGACCTGCAACAGCAACAGCAACACAAACGCATCAAAACAAATGCAATAAGACTCGCACTACTCAAACCCGTTAGGACCCAATAATACCGGTCCAAACGGCTCCGGTTCAAGGTGAACTGAAACCAACTCGGTTCACCATCCTTGGCACTAATTTGACCCACAATGTGAACAGAGAGCACACTGCACATGTATCCCAAACCAGACACCCCTTTAGTAAACGCCTCAAGCCACGGATCCTTCGGTTCATCCCCCGGTTCACCCACCGGTTCATCTTCGTGTACACCGGCCACGCTCTTCTCCAGCAGCGAGTCCAAGCCCCCGAGCAGCACGAACTGGAAGAGCAGCCAATACACACTCATGGGGATGGCCTCATCTGGGCTGTCTAACAATCCATGGCTTCTAACAATGTGAAGCCTCTTCTTCTCCATTCTCGCAGCAGTTATGCAACACAGGACTGCAAATGTCACAGCCACAGCAACCTTTGCAGACGGTCGGCTTTTCTTGAGCAATACAGCAGGTACAGCGGCCAGCAACTTGCCCAGCCATGTTTGAGCTAACAGCAGCACCTGACTTGGAACCTTCCATTTTCCGATGTTACGGTTAAGGTTGCTTGCTTGTTGTACGAAGTAAGTGTTCCCGATTGAAGACACCATTCCACATATTACGAAGGTGATCCACATTGGGAGCATCCGGAGTGAGAACATTCTGCATATATCGACCGTGTGTATCCTCTGTGGTCCGGTGATGTTGTATGCGTAACAACATAAGCCGGTCAGAAAAGAGAAGCCGGCCACAGCAGTGCAGACAGCTGGGATTCCGAACCGGAAGGTCCACGGTTTTATGTATGGCAGCGCGATTGCTCCTGCTACGCCTACAAAAGCCACCATCGCCATAGCTGGTATTTTCAGACAGCCTATTACTGCGCTTCCATCAGGTTTTTCTGGTTGCTCCTTGAGAAATGGTTTCACGGAGACTTTGTTACCAGCTACTCCGACAGCTATTAATGCCATTCCGGCATAGAAGAGAGCTTTCTGTCTATCACCGATGCACTCCTTCTCGTATTGTTTACATGTACCTGTTGAGTTTGCAAGAACAGGCGGTGCTGACATAAAAACGAAGAGAATCCCCTGTTGAAGCAAGTTGATATATCATCAATAAGGCCTACCCTTTTTGTTTTCTTTATCTCGTGAAAAAATAGCAATTGAACTCACCAGAGTGTAGGCAGAGCTGGAAATGACGAGCATTGCGAAGTTTCCGAGGAGGGAGTCGACGATGACGAGGAGCAAAGGGTGCAGCAACAAGGAAATCCCATTCCAGACATTCAAAATTGCGGCAGCATGAGTAAAACTTAGTCCCCAAACGTCTGTCAGATAATCTTGCATCACGAACAATGCGTAACCCACCAATATGTCGGCCCACAACAGAGCTACAAAGAATACACACAGCCAACTTCTTAAATTAATAACGTCAATCCTATGAAATGATCAAGCTTAAGTGCAACATAGTTTGACAATTAATTTACCAGAAATTCTCAGGGCGCTCTTCATTGTTGAATCCACTCAGTCGCCTCGGCTTCAACTTAAGATTGATTATGCAAAATCAAAATGAACTTTCTTACACTGAGGAGGAATCAGAAAATTCCAGATCCAACTTTACTGAATCCTCAAATCTCTTCCATCTGAAAACACATATTCATTGTCTTCCATCTCATTATTTATAGGGGAAAAAAAAAAAACCACATCTTGCCTATTACATTAATTCCGTTGACATTGACTTCGCAAAAAAGAAAAGCCCAACTAGCTTACGCTCTGATTATTTATTTATATGATGCAATAATGTACACAGTGAAGCTGAACATGGAAAAAAAAAACCTTAAATAAATAAATAGAATCAACTGTAAAATGTGAGAATGGGGAGCCAGAAACAATGTCACGGCTCAATCTCTCTCTACAGAGACAAAGAAAAATGGGGTAGATGTAGCATTTATGAAATCTTACAAAACATAAGTACCTTGCTTAACTTTTGTAAATATACGTCGTTTTGTCTCATCATTCAGACAATAACTTCCAGAATATTCATTGACTTTGACTTCGGACGAACCGGGTGAAGAACAGAGGAGGAAATCCGAAGGAAAGAGGAAGTGAAGACAGTCTGGACCTCCATTTTTTTAACCAGCTCCAACTCTTGCCTTTTTTTTTTTTTTTTTTAAGTACTTCATAAAAATGAGTGTTCCCACCGGTACGAAGATATTTTTCTTATAAAAAAAATAATGATAATAAATAATTACAAATTTATGTTCACACAATTGACTACCCGATCAAATCATCTAGTTTTTAATGCTTCTCTATCTAATGCTACGCTATCGAACATACATATTTTAATAGGCGGCAATTTCTGACTCGACCCGACAATCCGACCTGAACCTAACACGAAATTAGTGGGTTGGGTCAACCTATTTAACTGTTGGGTCAATTTTGGGTTGAACCCACGAACCCAATTAAATTTTGGGTCGGGTTCGGGTCACCTGTGGGTCAACCCGCGTAACCCGAATAACCCATCAAATTATTAATTTGAAATTAATAAAATTTTATATCTTACCATTTTAGCAATTATATTTAATATATTTTATTTTTATTCATGAATATTATATTCAATGTGTTATACTATAGATTAAATTCTATATTATACCTCAAATTATTCATATAATAATAATAACAATAATAATAATAATAATAATAATAATAAAAAGAAATATGCCTAACACAAATTCAATGAGGTTTGATTACAAAATTGACCTATTAAAGATATTATAATTGTATTATGTAAAAAATAGTAAATATAATAAATTAGTGGGGTTTAATATTTAAAAAAAATGACAAACATAAATTTCTTATATCTTTTATTATAAAGAATATATTTATGTTATAATATAATAAATATTATAAAAATAAGAATTGATATAATACTTTTTATGGGAATAGGTTTTTCACTATTCTCCGTTAATATATAGATAGATTATCTAATTATTTAAAATATAATTATAAGATTATAAACATATTATATATATATATATATATATATATATGAATAGAGTAGTATATTTATAATATATATTTTTTATATTATACATCTAAGTATTTTTATTTATTTGATAATACCAAAGCAAGTAGATAAAATATAAAACTTATAAAAAAAGATAAAATAGTGAAAACATAAGATTTTACTAAAATATATTATATATGTATGTGCTATAACATTAAAATATATCAAGTAAAATAAAATTAATGTGATGTAATGATTTATACCGCACTATGTGCAAATTAATTAAATGATATTTTATTTTATGATATATTAAGATGAAATTAATAAAGTCATATATCTTAACATTTTTTATAGATTATATTTAATATATTTAATTTTTATTCGTTAATATTACACATATTATAATATAAATTATTTTCTACATTATACGTCAAACTATATATACATTTAATAAAAATAAAAAGAAGTACATTAAACATAAAATCTATGAGATTTGATTTTAATATTATCCTATAATAATGTTATATTTGTATTATTCTAAAAGAATAGTAAATATAATAATGAGATATAACAATTTAAAGAAAAAGTGACAAATATAATTTTTTAATATTTTTAATTATTTTTTATTGTATATATGTTATAATAGAATAAATAAAATAAAAATAAAAATAAAAAATTATGTGAATTTTTTGAGTGAACAATTTATTTTACTACTTTGCTTTAATATATATATATATATATATAGAGTTGTATTCATTTCTGAACTAAAGTGCTGTGAATGAACAATGAACTAAATATTAACCATAGATTTTATTGATCTAGTGGTTATAATTATTACACGTGGCACATTAAAATAATTCATTAATAATTTAAAAGGGTATTATAGGTAATGTTTGATTTTTATAATTATGGGCGGTTATATATTTAAGGTAACCGTATTTTTTATTTTTGTTTAGATTTATATCATATCTTATTTTCCTTCTTATATTTCTCTACTTTCTTAACTACTTCAATTAATTTTTTTTTCTATAATTCTCGTTCTTCTCTCTCTGTTCGTTCATTCGTAAGAATTTTTTCTTTGTTTACTGCGTTTCTTTTCACGTCAAAAATATGAACGACATTCCAGGTTTTTTTTTTTTTTTTAATTGTTATGTTTTCAGTGTTTCATTGTATGTTTTCGTTTTTTTTGTATATATTAGTTTATCGGGTTTTTTTTTTTGTTGTTGTTTGTTACGATCGTCAGTTTTTTTTAGGTTTCATTGCTTTCATATAATTTAGGTTTTCGTACGAGAGCTGGATTGGGACCAGAGCTCGCTCTGCGAATCGTCGGCGGAGTAGGGTTTGATGTGGAGGATGTAAAACGTGTCGCCTTTATCAGCCAAATGATCTATCGCCCACCGCAGCGCCGATTTGCTGCTCTTGGAGAAATCCATGGCCACGCCGATTATCTTATCTTTTCGGCATTTTGATTTTTAATTCTCCCCGTCGCCGGTCTGAAACCGGACGACCACCATTCTCCCACTTATTCAGTCACCGGCACCGGCATCGCTCAGGCAGAAGGAACGCCGTCGAGTGATAATCTCAACCATTGAAGAAGTCGGACGTGAACTGTCAAAGATTTTTTTTCTGTCATATGCGATTATCATTTTTATTTTATGTAAGTGTCATTATTTATGAATAAATGTATTATTCTTCGAATCTGTCTGGCACTTGGTGGATCGCCTTCACGTCTAGATTTTATTTTTTTCTGTCATATGCGATTGTCATTTTTATTTTATGTGATTGTCATTATTTATGAATTAATGTATCATTTTTCGAATCCGGCTGACACTTGGTGGATCGCATTTACGTCTAGATGTTATTATTTTTGTGTCATATGCGATTGTCATTTTTATTTTATGTGAGTGTCATTATTCATGAATAAATGTATCATTCTTCGAATCCCTGTTTAACGAATAATTAAAATTGTTTATACATTTAATGATAATATATTACTGGAAGTTGAGAGAATAACCATATAATGACACACAAAGTCGTAAACAATGACACACGAAGCAATAAACAATGATAACGATTAACTTATGATTATTGAATAAATTGTGGTGCATTTTCTCTTTCCAATTTATTTGATAATAATGGAAAAAATCATTAATGACAACCAACAAATATGCTAAATATTTGATTAAATTTTGTCTAGATCGTGTGGAGTTAAAATGGGTAACTGCTCCCGTAATTTTCGAGTTGCAGTTTTTAAACCGCGCGTGCCTTTTTAAATTTTGCCGAAATTACCCTTCGAATGACATAAAAAGCAAAGAAAAATGATAAACGGCAGCGCGAAATCTGGATCGTTCAAATTTAAAATCTAGGGCCAGATCTTGTTCTCTGTTCATTCACAGAAACTTGTTCACCCTAGATTACACCCCTAGTATATATATATATATAGATTAATTTATTTATATTTAAATTTGGTTAGAATATCTAAATAAGATTTGAACTAAAAAGATTTTATATATTTTATTTTTTAAATTTGGTTAGAATATTTGAATAAGATTAAACGGGTCATTTGGGTCATTCTCGGGTCGACCTGAAAATAAACAGGTCGGGTTCGGGTTGAACTTTCTAGACCCGAAAAATAAATGGGTTGGGTTTGGGTTGGCATATAACGTGTTAATATTAGGTCTCAACCCGACCTGCCAATCCGAACCCAACCCAATTGCCACCCCTAATTTTAATAATACAAAAATAAGAATTGACTTTAAAACAACATACTTTAGTTAATTTTTGGAACAACAATCAAAACTTTAAAATAATACAAATTGTGTATATGATTTGTTGATGCTCAATTTTTGGAGATTGCTTTTTTCTAAGAATACTAAATTGAAATATTGAAAAGTAATAAATGGGCAATGAATAAATAAAGACAAACTGTAATTGTAGAGCTGAATAACTTGAATTGCTTTGAATGATGTATTAATTGCCGAATTCAATGTGTCATTTACAATAAATGAAAGTTCTATTTATAGGAACACAATCGAGCTGATGCCTTTTGGTCAATAAACGTGTTGCTTCGGGTGAACTGATGCCTCGAACGGTCGTATTCTTTACGTTGAGCTGCTTTAGTCGACACTTCTCTAGGTATACAGCTCGAGCTTTCAGTTCGAACAATTAGTTCCCCTTACTTAACATAACATTCTAAGAAACGAAGTTTTCTAGATAAGCAATCAGCTTTAAAAGCAGCTCGGTCAGCCTTGGGTTTGAGCTCGAAAGTTGTCTTCACCTCGGACAGATTTACCTTGGAGTATTTGTTTCCCATTTTTATTCTTCTTTCTTGAGCTTTTCTTCCTCATTGGACTCCAAAATGGGCTTGCTCATTTTCGGGTCATAACAATAGCCCCCCGGCTTTCGTCGGAACTATTTGAAGTTCGGCGAAGCCGAAACAGTTTTGACTTTACTTTGAAATGATGCATTATCCTGCAAAAAACCAAAGAAGAAATAGTTTTTTCCCTACCCCGAAATGGATTCGAGGATGTTCAGGAGATAGAATCACTCCCGTATCGCGAGGTATGACTCGGCGAATGTTTAGGAGTTTTTTAATTCGGGCGTATCTGCGAAGCTCATGGTTCGACTTACGATTATCCCTAGTCCGCGGCTGGCTAAACCCGACATGTTCTACAAAGGATGCCCTTTGCAGCTTTTGAAAATGACATATGATCTCTTACAAGTCAATCGAGGAGCGACCTCGAGTCCATGGGCATGCCATGCCGAAATAGACCCTGGCTGTTTACTGGGTTAATTGTTTCAGATTCATAGCCTTCGAGAAACTTTTACAGATAGAAGTTCTGTTGACTTCAATATCTTAAGTTCCTCGAAATTTATTGGCTGACCCGGCCAAGTTCCTCAATGCCTGATTTCTTTTTTATTGGGCGAACAATTTTTTGCTCAACCCAATTTTTGTTTCGAACTTCTTTACCAAAGAACGGTTTGTTCGAATTAATATCTTGCTTTTTCCCGAACAAATTCTTGTCCGAGCAAAAGTTTTTTTTTTAATAAGTTGGTCGAACAACTTTAGTTCGACCCAACTTTTAGTTCAAACTCGTTTGCCGAATAATGGTTAGTTCGAATATGTGTATTTTTGACGTTGGAGCTCGAACATTTTAATTATGAGCCCTAACCAAATGATGCAGGTTGAGCTGAATAAATTCAGTTCGAGCTAGATTTTACCGCCTTAAAATGGTTAGATTCCTGAGCGGGATTGTGAAACTTTTCGAATTTCAAAATCTCGACACGTGTCACTCCCTTACTGGGGGAGCTCGAAAGTCGTGCACGAATTTCTAGGATAATTATCCTATAAATAGCTCAAGTTTTTCTCATTTTTTTCTTTACTTGCTACCATTCGCACCTCGGACCTTCACCTCGGACCAAGAATTTCAACCGAACCTTTTTATTGTTCGACCCCGAGGTTAGTATATACTCTTTACCTTGAACTTTCTTTTATACAAAATGAGTTCTAGTGATAGCTCGAGCGATAGTAATGACAGCTCGTATTATAGTTCTGAATCCGAGGTTAGTAGTAGACTAGTTGAAGAGATCTTTGGAGAGAATCCTAGTCCTGAAACTGAGACCGCACTTAATCCCGAAGCCCCCGGGCATTCGGGTAGGATAGAGAATAATCCTGAAAATGTCGAGGTCGAAGATCAACACTCCTCCTTTAATTTTTCCTTAGAATGTTCCTCTGGTTTATCCCCGGGCGTTTTTCCTCCATTATACGACCGAGGTATTATTGGTACTCTAAAATCAATTCCATCTGACCTCGACCGTATAAAACTTGATGGGATCTTTACCCTTTACGGGTTATCAAATAGATTGAATGCAATAGCTCATGATTCAGACCAACGGGCCCATCGTCCACCACTAGGTTTTATGGCCTTTTCAGCTCGGACCTTCGAGTTCGGTATCCGCCTCCCCCTTCATCCTTTTTTCATTAGTATCTTAGAGTACTATGACCTGGCTCCCATACAGCTCTCCCACATTGCCTGGTGCCACATGCTTGGCACTTATCTGCTTTTCCGAGATGCTGGGTTGGACGAACCAACTTTAACTGAATGGAATGATTTATATAACTTAATTACCATGAAAGGAGAGTCATACTATTATTTTTCGAAGTGTTCACACCACCCATATCTTATGATTATGGGGACAAAGTCGAATTCGAAGAAGTGGATTCAAGAATTCTTCTTCGTCCAAATCCCAAATGATTTTCCCGGGCTGAGTGGGGTGCTCCGTACTCCGAATAGTACGTGTTTTGCATTCTTTTCCCGAATTCAAATTTTATTTCTTATTACTTATTATTTTTCCATTTTGATTTTTGCAGGGCATAAACGAGAGAATATTTCACAGTTTAGTTCGAACCGGATCTAGAGAGCTTTCAGCTATTCGGTTCGGGATTTTGAAACCCTCCGCCGACATCGAACTCTAAGTATCGAAGGTATTGACGATCCGATGGAACGCCTGAACCCTGAAGAATTGTTGAAATTCCAAGAAGAGCAGCAGAGGAAGAAGAAAGGAGGCAGGAGGAAGAAGGAACAGGTTTCGAAGGGGCTAGGTCCGAGCTCGTCTACCCCGAAGGGTCGAACTTCGGTCGGTGGTTCGTCTATTCCGAAGGCCACTCCCTTCGGAGAATCCTTAACTCCGAAAACTCGGAAAAGGGTGGAGGGTGATGAGTCACCTGGACCTTCAGGCGAACGAGCTCTAGTTCGTCATACCAAGAAAAAGAAGAGGCATTCCGAGGTCCCGGATGATAGGGATATCTTGGACTTGACCGCAGGGGAAGGGGAAGGGGAACGATCCCTCGTGCACTGTCCCGGCAAGGAACCCGTTGTTGAGCAGGAGACCCAGGCCGAGAAGGAAGCTCGGAGTAAAGCCATTGCCTCTTTCCATGCCTTCGCGAATACTCTTTTTAAGGGTCCTCAGTGGCCAACCAAGTCTGCGGCTCGCGTTCTCTTTTTTGAGAACGCGCAGATGTGCTTAATGGTGAGTACCTCGAATTTACTTAACAGGTCATCTTATCTCCTCTTTACTTTCTATTCGAACCGGTTTAACTTATCTTTTTCGTAGGGTCTTTGCGGCATGGCGGAGGACTATAATGTGTGTTTCCGAACTCTCCAGAACGAGCGTAAGGACCTTATTACTGCCGAGAAGGATCGAGACGAGGTCCTCCAGGAGAGAGATCATCTCATAACCGAGCTGTCGGTTGCCACTGCGGCGCTTAAAGCTTCGCAGGACTTGGCTAAGAAATTAAACGAGGACCAACAGTCGGCCGTCGAAGAGCTGGCCCGTTATAGGGACCGCACCGATAAACTCTCCGAGGATCTCCAGGCCGAGGTGCAGGCTCGAAAGGAGGTGGAGATTCAACTTAGGTCAGAGTTGGATCGGGCTAGAGCAGACCTTGCCTTGGCTCGGGATTCGGGTGAAGGCCTTAACTTTACTCGGTTGCTTGCGACTCCGGCTGGTGCAGCTACCTTCACAATGATGGAAGATCTTATCCGAAAGAAGGTGAGGACTGCAATCTCGAACCAGTATCCAGAGCTCGATGTGGGCTTCATCTACTCATCCCCAGCCGTTTCTGATGGTGAAGAAGAAGAGGATCAAGATCGAGAGGATGAAAACTTCTCGGAGCACCTGGAGGATACTCTTCACATTCCAAGCAGCCAAATCAAACGATCCCGAATCCCGAGCAGCCTGATTCGAATCCGACCTCTGATAACCCGAGCTGATGCGTTGCTGATGAGACATTTGTCTTTTGTTGATTCGAATTTTGTAACTCTCTCTCTTTTTTTTTGTAAGTATTTTTTCATATTCCATCAATGAAATATCTTTTTTGGTTCTAACTGCTGTTATTTGCTTCTTTTCTGATTTTGATAGCTCGAATAATAATTTGAGAGAGAATCGATTTCGAGAAAATCCAACAAACTTATTTGTAAAAGAGAGACTTCATTTATTTGATGTATTGAGGCTCGAATCAACTGGACAAGACCCAACTTGATTCTATCTATACTACAACTCGATCAGCTTGAACTCTTAATAGATCTAATGTATTTACAACTTGTAATATATTTATAACCAAGGTAATCTTCCGAGCTCGGAGTAGTCTTCTATGGATCTCTTAGAAGTAGTACTTCTTCAAGTACTTGATATTCCATGCATTTGGAATGACTTTTTCTTCGGGAGTTTTTAGCCGGTAGGCTCCATTTCCAACGATCGAGCTGATAATATACGGTCCTTCCCAGCTCGGTCCGAGTTACCCTGAGTTGAGTTCTTGCGTATTTTGAAAAACTTGTCGTAGAACCCAATCTCCTGCTCGGAATGCCCTTAATCGAACTGATTTATTATAGAACCTTTCAACTCTTCTTTGGTTTTTTGTCATTTGTCTGGATGCTTCCATTCTTTGCTCGTCCAACAATTCTAATGATTCGAAGAGTTTTTCTTGATTTTGTTCTTCATCGAATAGCTCGACCCGCGGGCTTATTTGGATAACCTCGACTGGTAATACTGCGTCTACTCCGTATGCTAGGGAAAATGGGGTTTCGCCCGTAGCAGTTTTGAACGTAGTTCGGTAGGCCCATAGTACTGCCGGGAGCTCCTCGACCCATGCTGATTTCCTAGTTGTTAATTTTCTTTTCAAGATATTGATGATGGTCTTGTTAGAAGATTCGACTAACCCATTAGCTTCCGGGTACCTCGGTGTAGAAAATAGAAGACGAGCTCCAAGAGTTTCGCAGTAATCTTTAAACTTTTTGCTCGTAAATTGTCTGTAATGATTTCCCGAGGTAGTCCATAACGACATACTATATTTTTCCACACGAAGTTTATCATCTCGGTATCTCGTTCTCTGGACAACGGCTCGGCCTCGACCCATTTGGTAAACGAGTCGGTGGCCACCACAAGATATTCTTTCTGCCCCGGAGCTTTAGGTAATTTTCCCACAATATCAATTCCCCATCGGCAAAATGGCCATGCTGGAGTGTTTAGATGAAGTGGTTCGGCATGTAGGTGTGTTGAATTTGCGAACCTTTGGCAACTATCGCATTTTCGAACTACTTCCTAGGCATTTTTTTTAAGCGTAGGCCAATAGAACCCTGCTGTTATGGTTTTGTGGGCTAAACTTCTGGATCTCGAGTGGTTTCCGTAGCTGCCAGAATGTACCTCGGTTAGAATTGGAATGCTATCTTCCTCGGATACGCATTTTAGTAGAGGTCCTCGAAAAGATCTTAGGTAGAGTTGCTGATCTATTAGAGTGAAACGAGCAGCTCTTTGAGTTAATCGAGTGGCTTCGGCCTTAGAATGTGGTAAAGCTCCGGAAGTTAGATATTCTATGATTGGATTCATCCACGAATCTTGCTCATTGTTAACTGGACAGATTTCCATCGGCTCGTACTCCCGATCGCGAGTTGCTGGCCAAAGTGCCACGGTTAATGGGATAGTTCGGACACCCCCCGAACTTGTGGCTGCTGCTAGATTAGCAAGAGCATATGCATGCGAGTTCTCTTCCCGAGGTATGTGGGAAACCTCCACTTCCTCAAACTTCGCTTCGAGCCCTTTGGCTATTTCATAGTAGGCTTGCATTCTGGCATCCCTTGCTTGAAATTTACCTCGGATTTGGTTTACCACCAATTGTGAATCTGATTCGATTTTTAGCCTCTTTACTTTTAGGTCGAGGGCAAGTTGGAGTCCGGTGATGAGTGCCTCGTATTCGGCTATATTGTTTGTAGTTAAAAATTCAAAATGAATAGCCCTTTCGATTATCCATCTTTTGGGGGATACAAGTAATATGCCAGCTCCACTCCCCTTGGAATTACTGGATCCGTCAATGGATAGGGTCCAGAATTCTAAACTTTCTGAAGTAGGCCCGAGCTCGACCTCAGCAAGTATCTGAAGCTCGGGTGTGTAATCGGCAATGAAGTCTGCCAAAATTTGAGATTTTATGGTAGTCCGTGGTTCGAACTGGAGCCCGTAGCCCCCGAGTTCGATCGCCCACTTCATCATTCGTCCGGATAAGTCGGGTTTTGATAAAATATGTCGGATAGGAAATGAAGATACCACTCTAACTGGATGTGATTCGAAGTAAGGCTTTAGTTTTCTTGATGTCATTACGAGAGCCAGAACGAGTTTCTCGAGGGCCGAGTAACGTGTCTCAACATCGAGAAGAGTTCGGCTCACATAATAGATTGGATGTTGGTTTCGATCAACTTCTCGTACCAATACTGCACTTATAGCTTTTTCCGAGACGGCCATATATAACTGTAGCTCCTCGTTCGGCTCGGCCTTCGACATTACTGACGGAGTTGTCAAATATTGTTTTAATAAAGAGAGCGCTTCGTCACATTCTCTTGTCCATTTGAACCTTTTTGACTTCCTGAGTAGAGACAAGAACGAACTCATCCTGTCCGAGTACCTTGCTATGAATCTACTCACTGCGGCGAGTTTTCCAATCATCCTTTGTATATCTTTAATATTCTTTGGAGGTTGGATATTCTGGATAGCTCGGATTTGAGTAGGATCGGCTTCTATCCCTCTTCGACTTATTATATAGCCGAGGAATTTTCCCGAGGTAACTCCGAACGTACACTTCGCCGGATTTAATCTCATATTGAATTTCTGTAATATCTCGAACGTTTCGGTTAAATGTTGTAGATGCTCTCCAAAATTGTTTGATTTAACCAAAATGTCGTCGATATAAACTTCCATAGTTCGACCAATTTTTTGCTCGAACATCCGATTCATCAATCGTTGATAAGTCAAGCCAGCATTTTTCAAGCCGAAGGGCATGACTTTGTAACAGTAGATCCCTTGGTTAGTCATGAAGGCTGTTTTCTCCTCGTCCGGCGGGTACATCTTAATTTGATTGTATCCCGAGAATGCGTCCATAAAGCTCATGATGCCGAATCCGGCGGTTGCATTGATGAGCCGGTCAATGTGTGGAGGTGGGAAAGGATCTTTCGGGCAGGCTTTATTTAGGTCGGTATAATCCACACATACCCGATTTTTCCCATTTTTCTTTTTCACCACGACCACATTTGCAAGCCATTCAGGGTATTTCACTTCTCGAATGAACCCAACTTTTAATAAATTTCGAACCTCCTCGGCAATGGCCTCCTTCCGCTCTGGAGCAAATCTTCTTCTTTTCTGTCTAATTGGCTTGTGACTCGAATCAACTCGAAGTCGATGACATATGATCGAGGGGACAATTTCGGGCATATCTTCGTGGGAGAACGCAAAATTTCTTCGGTTTCGAGTTAATAATTCTTGCAGCTCGGCATTTTGTGTTTCAGATAGTCTTTCTCCGACGAGGGTTGTCCGAGCTACATTTTGTGGATCTATGTTGATTTCTGAGCTGTTTTCCACTGGCTCGGATCCTACCATGTGCACTGTTTGAAGAGTTACTTTGTAACAGCTCCTCGAAGCTAATTGGTCTCCTCGGATGGTTCGAACTCCCCATGGCGTTGAAAATTTGATCACCTGATGATAAGATGAGGGGACGACCTTCATCGCATGAATCCAAGGTCGACCAATCAGTACATTATATGCCGAGGGAGCGTCTACTACTTGGAAATGTGTTGCCAAGTTTACTCCTTCGGCGAATACTGGTAGGACGACCTCGCCGAGGGAGTTAAGCCTTTCGCCGCTGAATCCAACCAAGGTGATTGGATTTTCTGAAATATTTTTCTCCGAGATCTCCATCCCTCGAAGGGTCCGAAGAAATATTACGTTCAAGGACGCCCCTGTGTCAACAAGGATCCTTTTTACTTGACAATTCGCTATCATTAGTGAGATAACGAGGGCATCATCGTGGGGGTGCCGAGCTTCGGCCTCGTCCTCGGCTCCGAAGCATATCTCAAATGGAGAGGCTTCGACCTGATGTACAGATTGATTTCTAAATTCCCTGCAATGCCTTTTTGCGGCATTTCGTGATGATCCGGTCATAGACGAGCCCCCGGTGAGGACGTTGATGACCCTTTGTACCTCAGGTTGTTTGGGCTCATCGGGAAGAGGCTGCTTGTTTGCTCCTGTTGCTGGGGTTCGATTCTCTTGAACTCCCCCAGGGTTCTTTCTATTTCTCGTTCAGACTCTCCTCTTGTTAGAGGTCCTTGGGCAAGTTAACAATCCCTCGGCAAGGAGTCGGTCGACCTCTCTTTTTAAGTCCCGGCAGTCATCAGTTCGATGACCATGGTCCTGGTGGAACTCGCAGTATAATGAAGTATCCCGGAGTTCAGGTCGAGCTTGCATTTTCCTTAGCCAGTTGACCAAGTTACCTATTTTACACATCTCTCGAACTGCTGTTCGGAGGGACATCTTTTGCTCGGTTTGGGGTGCTGCCGATACTGCCTTCATCCCCTGCTTTGATTACTCAGCTCGAGCAGGGTAGGGTTGGTATCGGCTGCTGGTTCGTGTTTCTTGCTTCCTTTCGACGTGGCCTGTTGATTGTTTGCTTTTGTTTCTTCGGCCGAAGTTTTCTTCCTCAACCTCTTGCCGAATCTGGGCTTCAGCTCGAGCCAGTACTTCGGTCATGCTTGAGCAATGGTACTTCACTAATTTCCAGAAGAGGCTGGAATTTCGACGAAGTGCCTTCTTGAATGCTGAAACCGCTGTTTCTTCTAAGTAGTTAGGGATCGTTACCTTTACCAAATTAAATCTCTTCAAGAAGTCTTGAAGAGACTCATTTTCTCTTTGGACGATTGAGTAAAGGTCGTCCGACCTTCGTGGAGCCCTTCGGCTGCTCGAGAAATGCTGCACCAAGGATTCGTGCAGCTCGGCGAATGAAGATATCGAGCCCGACTTCAGATGCATATACCATTGCATGGCCGGGCCTTCCATGCATGCTCCAAAGCTTCTGCACATGCAGGCTTCTCGTTGTTGCTCAGGGATAACCGCCGTTTGCATCTTCATTTTGTAAAGAGTGATGAATTCATCCGGGTCGGTTTTCCCATCGTATGCCTTGATAGTTGGCATTGTGAACCAAGATGAGAGCTGGACGGACGAGATCCTTCGAGTGAAGGGAGAGTCCGCATAACTCTCGAGCGGTATGCTTGTTGGGGGAGCAGGGGAACTATAGTTAATGCACCATTTCCTCTCCGAGCACTGGAACTATAGTTCATGCACCATTTCCTCTCAACATACCAAGCTGCCAGCTTTTTGTAACACCTATTTAATCCACCTCGCGTATGACTTTGAATCCCGATCTAATTGAACCGTTTCATACGCGAGTTCGTTTATTTAGGTTTATTGTTGATCCTATGATGTTTGAATTATGTGATAATTGTATGTATTCTAAGTAGTGATTCTAGAGTGGGCAACTCGCTACAACGATGCATCGACGCCGTAGTAACTCGAAACTATTTTCGTTCTAGGATTCGATGAGAACGTCAAAGGGAATTCACGAGTGGAACTAATTATGATACTTTTCTTTGGGTAAAGTAAGTTACTCCTTCCTCCGTCTCAAGTAAATTATTTATATACATTTTTTTATCTGTCTCGTAATATTATTTTCTTAAAATAATAAAATTTTTTACACTCATTAATTGTAACGCCCCGGCCCCAGGGCCCGAACGAGCTCACCTGAGATCAGCCACGTTACCCACCAATGGTCTAGAACGGCTTCCTGACTGACGGCTGACCCCACAAGCCAACACAAGTCCTTCCCAGCGTGCTTTGTCCTCACTCACACGCACCCTGAGAAACTTTCCAGGGGGTCACCCATCTTAGTTCTACCCCAGGTCAAGCACGCTTAACATTGGAGTTTTCCTAGAATGGGTGCCGGAAAAGATGATGCACCATGTTGGTATGAGTAGCACAATCAAACTCTTTAAGCACTTTTATTCTTGCGTAGCCAGAATTCCTCTCATTCGATTGTGGCTCCATTCATTCATGTCACCCTCCGCACACCTATCGGAAGTCTTACGGGAGCCGCTCATTGTCCGTGCTTCTCATGCACCGGCGATCACTCCTTGCTCCGGCGTCGGGTCGTCACATTAATAAAATATTCATCCAACTAATACCTACTACAACTCACATATCTTAGTTATCGTGTTCGGTCAAATATGGACAATTTGACTGGAACGGAAGGAGTATATTTAGATTGATATATCCTCCATTTTTTAGTACAATGTTTTTAATTATTTCAGTAATTATTATTATATTGTTAAATAAATCACAAGTTACTATTAACTGTTGAGCAAATATTTTCTCATCTACTAGGCAATCAAATGGAATAATTTATTCAAGCTAAACAAACAAATAATAAAAAACATAGATGGTAGATCTTCTAGTTTTATAATCCTCCATGCACAATTCCTTTAAGTAATATATTTCACACGTGAGTTCAAGTCCGGTCCGAATTAACTAAGTAATGATTTTATTCTATTGTCAATGTCATATTAAGATGAGAAGGTCTCATATTAAACGGTTTCACAAATTTTGTTTTATATGATGGAAAACTATGGATTTTACCATAATTTATTGGTTAACCCTTAATTTTATTCCAATTTTTCTTTGTTTTGTAATTTACCCTAATTTTTATTTATGTTAGTTAAAAATACCTTCAGTTATAAATAGACTCATATTTTATATTTGATGTGGCATTTGACATGAAATTTTTAATTACTGAGTTACAATTTTTTTTTAAAAAAAATCTTCCTACAAATCGTACAAACCCATCCTTATACCCAAAACCAAAAACCCCAAATAGAGAACTCTGCTTGCAAATCCCAGCAATAATATACTCCCTCCGTCTCGACTTAATTGTCGCGGGTTGAACGGGCACAATAACCAAAGAGTGTGAGTGTAGAGTAAGTTGAGTAGAATTAATACTTTGTTGTTGAGAGTGAAAAAATTACCTTTTCTAGTAACGAGATAATTGAGCTGTGACAGACGAAAAAGGAAAGTGAGACAATTAAGTTGGAACGGAGAGAATAGTAAACAACGAGGTATCGTTGTTGCAAGAAAGTTGGAAATTTAGACTGCATCATATAAAAAATCTATTTTTCATATTTGAATAAAATATCAAATAAAAGTTGTCTCTAGTTTTAATGTAGTTTTTTTTTCTTTCAATATCTCAAATTTTGTTTAGTTATTGTTTTTTGGAGAGGGGGTTGAACCCAAATTTGAAAATGAATCGAACAATATTTTCAAAAAAATTAGCACGTGACTTGATCTAGAACCATAGCAAAACTTGAAAATTAATATTAAGTACAATTTCAACAAATTAGCAGAAAAAACAAAACACTCAATTCCATCAATTTCTTGACAACTATGAAAATTTATAACATCAAAGACATCTCTGCAAGTAGAATTCCAAATTCATTGCTATGAAGAGCCAAGATAGTCACAAGAAAAACATACGGCCAGATGCATGCCTCCCAACAAATTATGCATTGAGTTACTTCCCATAGGATTAAATATGTTAAATTCAATAATTACTTCATTAGATCATGGAAAAAGATCATCAGATAGTTATGAAGGCCACAAAGTTTATCAAGGCAGCTTAGCACCAGTTGTGCACAACCCAGAGATACTTCTATCCCCATTTGCTCAATGCCAAGTCTCTCAATCATTGGTTACATAAACATCAAACAAGTAAAATGCTATCTACATTGTTTTCACTTATAGATTAACAAACAAAAAAAAAAAAAGAAAAAAAAAAGAGAGGGGTTAATCTCATATAATGCCAGCCATCCATATAATCATTAAACCTCCATCTAAAAATAACAAAATAGAGTTATAAGATCTTCATCCAAATATTAGACAAAAAGAGTTGTTGTTTATCCTTAAAAATAAATAAAAATTTGAGTATCATTATCACTCTGCTCCCCAAAAAATGACATGCTCGAATCTGGAAAAAAATAGAATACCATGATTATGAGCTAAATTTCAAAGCAATGATAAAATAGAAAAAAAATTTGAATACCATGATTAAGAAGTTGGTGGTGCTGGAATCAAATGTCATTATTCTTCATGAACATTTACTCCTCCTATATCTCACTTCTTCTATATCAGATTCTAAAGAAGCGTATGAGTCATCAAAAGACTCATATTCTGATATTACTTCATTACAAAATTTATCTTCAACAACCAGTTTATTTAATGGGTTATCCCTTGGACAATCCTCAATTACCAGTGTCTCATAATCTATATCGCAATTTTGCTAATTAAATCCTTCATCTTCTAAATCATTCCAATCTGACTCATATTCAACTAGACAATAACTCCCAATTCTCTTCAAATACTTGAGATTGTGCTTTATTGCAGTCCAGTGCGCCTGTCCCGGGTTAGACTGATATCTTACTATCATGCCTACGGCATAACAAATATCAGGCATCTTACACACCATTGCATACATGAGACTGCCCACTGCAAATGCGTATGGCACAAAACTCATCTCATCTTTCTCCTTTTGTATCACAGGACACTGAACTTTAGAAAGATATACGTTATGTCTAAAAGGTAGCAATTCTTTCTTGGCGAGCTGCATGCTGAATCGAGCTATTACAAAGTCCACATAGGATGCCTTAGATAGGCTTATCAAACTTTTCTTATGATCTCGTAAGACTTTGATCCCAAAGATGTACCCAACTTCTCCCAAATCCTTCATTTGGTACTATTCGAACAACCAATTAATGTCCATCAATACCCCCACATTGTTTCCAAATAGGAGAATATCGTCTACATATAGTGCAAGGGACACCACGCTTCCACTATCGCAAAGTTGGTACACGCAACTCTCATTCTCCAACTGTGAAAATCATAGGATTTGATTACATCGTTGAAACATATGTTCCACGACCGTGAAGCTTGCTTAAGTCCATACAAGGACTTTTTGAGCTTCCAGACAAGATGTTCTGACCTTCTTCCAAATAACTATTTAGAAAAGTGGTTTTAAATTCCATTTGTCAAATCTCGAGGTCCATATGTGCCGCTATGACAAGAAGTATCCATATGGATTTGAGCATGGCTGCCGGTGAAAAGGTTTCATCATAGTCAATGTCCTCTTTCTGACTATAATCCTTTGTCACCAACCTGACTTTGAAAGACGTGATTTCTCCATCCGATTTCTTCTTTCTCTTGTATACACACTTGCATCCTATAGCTCGAGAGCCATCGGTAGCACAGATTTCAAATAATAAATGAAGATTCACATCATATTGTAGTCTCAATTCTTACATTTTTTTAATATTTTAGATCAGCAACATTCCCGAAGACACCACTTAAGCGCGCTGCTTGCTGTCGAAGTCCTACACTGCATCTTCAGTCATTCCCTAACAGCCCGCCAAAGTAACGAACTTACCCTACATTCAAAGAACAAATGTAGTATACTCTTATTAGATAATGTGCACAGTGTGCGGGTGAGTGGAAAACATCATCATGCATGAAATGCATACAGTCCCGAGTCCTCAAATGTCCCTGCAAAATGAATCAAATAGTAATAGAAAAAAGGGAGGGATAAAGGACCTCGATTTGCTAATGCCAAAGCCTTTGAACTCCTTTTATCCTCTAATAATCATAAGTAGTTGATACCCCTTTGTTTGCGAACCACCTGTCCAGTAAGGTACATGCGCTACTCGCATCCCCTGCAATATAGAGTCACGAATAGATAAAATACACCTTAAAAAGATCGAGTCACGAGGATTAACAGTTAAAATGCATCGAAAAAATGTGAAGAAAGAAAGAAATAAGGGAAAACTACTTATTTTATTCCAAAAAATTGTGTTTTAGTTAATTTTATCTCAAGTTTTCTCCTTCTATCAATTTTATCCTACATTTTATGTTTGTTTATAAATTTCACCCTACATAACAAATGACATTAATTCATTGTTGATTCACACGTTTTTCTTCCACGTGGATGTTGCATCATCATCCATGTGGTTTATTATTTTTTTCTAATTAATGGTTATCAGAACGACATCGTTCCGTTAATATTTGAAAGGTCAACAATTAAAACTATAATTGGGGAATCACACATTTGATGATTTTTCAAATTTTAACAAAATGATGTTTAACAAAAAATAAATAAAGATTTACGCGGATGTTGATGTGACGACCGCGTGAAGAAAAATGTGTGAATTAATAATAAATTAATATCGTTTGTTACGTGTGATGAAATTCATAAATACAAGTAAAAAGTAGGATGAAATCGATAAAAGAAAAATACTTCAAATAAAATTGATTAAAATATAATAAATAGTTGGATAAATAGGGGAAAATACCCTAAACTATTGACGTTTTTGGAAAAATATCTCAATCTATTTTCATCAGTTAAAAATACCCCAATCTTTACTCTTGTTTATGAATAATACCCTAATCTATTTAATTTCTTAGAAAATACCCCAATATATTATTATAAGTTTAAAATACCTCAAACTTTAATTTTATTTATGAATTATACCAAAACGATAAATATTATTGGCTCACACAAAGATGAAATATAAATGCATTTGAGTATATAGTAAATATTAATTATTTAGCATATTAAATTTAATACAAACGAACATAGTTTGTTTGACCGTCATCTTTGTTTGAGCCAATAATTTTTCTTGTTTTGGTATAATTCATAATTAAAATTAAAGATTAAGGTATTTTTAACTAATAATAATAGATTAGGGCATTTTTTCAAAAATATTAATAGATTAAGGTATTATCCATAAAGAAAAATAAAGATTGAGGTATTTTTAACTGATGAAAATAGATTGAGGTATTTTTCCGAAAATGTCAGTAGTTTAGGGTATTTTTCCCTATTTACCCTAAATAGTTTTACCAATAAGTAATGGAAATGATGAGAGAGAATTAAAAAAGAAAAATTCAACTCGAGCCAGCTCATTGCTCAGGTTTTGATTCTTCCATATTTTTAATTTTTTAAACCATAAACCACGTGTTTTTATCATGTGTGTCGCTTCGATTACAGCTCCTTCAGTGTAAACGTGGAAAGAAAAGTTGTTTTTATTATGCTTAATTAATTTAAAATTTTTGGAATATGTTGAATTATCTTTAATTATATTGCAACTTGTTGTATCTAACATTTGAGAGCGATCGCCTCTAATATGACAAGCTCCACAATAATAATTAGTAATATAGTGTGAACATATTTTAATATGATACTCATAAGGTTGATTGATTTTATTGATAGAAAAAACATGTTAGTTAAGTGGCCCATAATATTATATTATATATAATTTTATAAGACTTTCTTATAGGATAGTTTTTCCTATCTTTTAAGCCCTAGTTTATCATCTTTATTCGTCTTATTTTTTATTTTAGGGTTAGTTGTCTTATCTTTTAACCTTTACTTTTTAAAACAATTATAAATAGAACCCCTTAGACCTATCATATTTGTTCATTATAAAAATAACTTATTTTTTATGTGTTTTTTGAGTTTTTTAGTTCTGCACTCAATAAAATAGAGTCGAAGAAATTGAAGATCACAAAGTTGAATGATTGAAAATTAACAACTTGCATTTCTACGATGCCTAGGTTACAAGTTCGAGCTCCCAGAGAAACATCTGGATGTGTGAGTTTAAGATTAATGTATATTTATTCCAAAAAAAAAAACGATGCCTAGCTCATTGTATTTTGAATAGAAAATAATAAAAACTTAAATACAAGTACATAAAAAAATTGTTTGCATAAATGTCACGCCCCGATTTAATAACATGGAAATATTCAAAGAAATGAGGCACATCGGGTACGAGACTTGCACTTGGGGAATCAATAATCAAGGATAGTTCAAGCAAATAAGAGAGAATCATCACACTTATCCCAAGTTAAGCAAAAGATATAAGAGGGGTGCCTCCTCAAGAAGGGATCGTAGCTTCTTGAGTGAATCAAATATCAGAGTTTTGACAAGTTTAATGATAACAAAAGTCAAATCAAAAGACATTGAGTCTAGCAGCGGAAAGTTATCAAGGAAGTATGTATATGAAGATACACACTTCCGCATCTAACTATTACAAAAAGAGTCTTCTGCTCCACTCCGTCTGTCGCCTCGTACTCTTGCTCCAAAAGCTTCTTTTAACCTGCGCATTTTAGAAATAATGCGAGGGGCAAAGTACAAATTGTACTTAGTGAACACATGCCCGAAAATATACGTACATATAAGTTTTTCATGCCTTTTTAATCGGGTTGCAAATGGGGTTTTAAGTTTGAAATCCTCCCATTGCACCAAAACAGTTTATGAATGAGCATGCTCCTTTTTACTTAGTTAAACTATCTGCAAATAATTATGTGACTGGGAGGTGGCCACCTACCACAGTCACGATGCTAGTCCGAGTAGGGCATGACCCCAAACATGTCAGCATCATAGTGCACTAACCCATGGTATCTCTTTCACTACCTGGGTACGATCGATACGACTCGCAAAACGCAGAGTAAACATCCACGTTGAATACGTTTGATGTTCTTCTCTGAGTGGGGTTCCCCCACTGAGAGGACAGATAGCAAAAACAAAACAGTAGGCAATGACAAAGCAGTTTAAAACAAATCATGTTCATTTCATTCTTGATGTGCTTTGAAAAGAAAACATCATTTCATATTTTAATTTGGGCCACTATATAGGGGTAAAAGAAAGCCCACCTTGAATAGGTGCGGTTATGCGATTGGTTGATCTAGATATCGATCTTCTCCTTCCCTTTTCCTATTACATAAGGAATACGAGTAAATCCTCAAGGATAATAGATTTATTTAAAATCTAACTCATCAAATAATTCTAGACTCTTAATCGATCTTGGACTTCTCATGTTTGAGCCATCGGATAAGGATATGGAAGAATGATTTGTCAATTTAGTTTGACGGACAAGGTAGTCAAACGTTAATTCAATAGCTCGTGATTCGATATCGAGCATTAATCCAAGAAACATGAATAGTAATTCAATTTGATTGATCAAAGCAAATGACTTCGTCAAGTGACTAAGCACCTTTAAGAGTTTAAGATTGAAAGAAGTTTCATATTCATTATGAATCATCGTACATCTCTTGAGAGTATGAGAACTCATCAAGTTGTTTCAACGAAATAATCGAAGAGATTCTTGATAAAGATCGAATTAAGATTTCAAATGTTGAGATTTAACAAGTTTGGTTTAATAATAAGCTTCAAAGGAAGTTCGAGTTACAAGAGTTTGGTCAAGCAAATCAATTGATTTGAATTGAAAAGATTCTGGGAGAAGTTATGGAAGATAACATCTCATTGTCGATTGATACAAGGAATATCAAACGAAATTGGAATTCAATTAATCGAAGGATGAATTTAAAATTGAGATATGGTTGTATTAATCGATCAATCGAAAGGATATCAAAAGGTATGAATGATAAGTCGAATCGATCGAAGAATGAAAATTGAAGATTTCAAATTATGTGTCTGTGTCGATTGACATAGGTGGTGTCGATCGACATGGATGTTTGACATACATATGCGTGTCGACCGAAGCATGTGTCGACCGATTTGGTTTGTGTCGGTCGACATGAAGGAATGTCGACCGAATCATGAGTGTGTCGACCGACACCAAATGTGTCGATCGAAATAGCTTGTTATGTCAAGAATGTCGATCGAAATGAAGTGTGTCGATCGATACGAAGGATGGACAACAAAATCTCAAGGAACAACATCTGTGTCGATCGACACAAATTGTGTCGATCGAAATTTTGGTTCTATTTCGGTCGACACAATCTGTGTCGGTCGAAATAGAGGCTTGAAGCCTTCGGCGGAATTTTTGTGTTTTGGCTCAAACGATTATCCGAACTCGTCCAATCGATTTCTAACAACACCAAATGGTTTCTAAACATATATAATGAGTCTAGACATGGTTTAAACTACCAAAACATGTTGGAATCGAGATTTAACCATAACATTTCAATATAGGGCAAATATACCAAATATACTCCAAAATCAACACAACTCGATTCCTACGTCGATATATCGTTTCTAGGCTCATAATATGACATGCTAAACATGCATACGTACTCATAAACTCAATATCAAGCCTAGATCATGACATTTATAAACTAGGGCATAAATCATAACATGTTTAAATCGCTAAAATAGCTAGAGGGAGGTCCGATCTATACCTCTAGGACGTTCGTTAAGCTTTGTGAGCTTGATAACCTTTGATTCCTTGATTTTCATACTTCAAAACAAAAGAGAATGGAAATCTAAGGTTGGAAAGGGAAAGGAAACGAAGACAGGGTTCTGAAAAGGTATAGTTTTACCTTGAAAATACTTCGTCGGAGCTTTGTCGGAGCTCGCCGGAAATTCTTTGGTGTAATTATGGAGAGAAAGTGAAAGTGAAAATTGTAAAGGAAGCCTTCTATTCATAGAAGGGAGGCGAGGGTAATTTTGGAATTACCGAAAGTCAAAAAGGTTAAAGTGGTTGTCACTCGCTTGTCACATCGGTCACTTTAACATCACCTCACATCAACTCCACATCTCTTCGCGTCCTTGCACGGGAGACCGTAATATTTCATCTATCCGTGAATAATTATCGATCGATATTATCCCGATATGAAAATGTCGGGTCATCAAATAAATTATCGAGGTTAATTATTAATTTAATATTTAATATTTCTTCTTAAAATAAAATTGGCAATTGAATAAATGCCCAAAATAATACATTTCCCAATCAAATTGATCGCATAGCTTCGAATTAAATTCGATGTCAAAATATGAATTTCGGAAATTCGATAATCACATTTAAAATTTACGAGGGGCGTTACATCCTCCCCCACTACAAAAAAATTTCGTCCCGATATTTCGCAAATTACATGAATAGCTCGGGGTACTTCTCCTTCATCTTGTCTTCAAGTTCCGACGTTGCTTCTTTAGTGCCATGATGCTTCCAAAGAACTTTGACAAGGTTGATCTTCTTGTTGCAGAGCTCTTGCGTTTTGAAATCCATGATTGCCTCTGGTCTTTCTTCATAAGTCAAATCAGGCTGGAGCTGAACTTCGTCTTGTTGGATAACGTGTCTGGGATCGTAGACATACTTCCGCAATTGTGACACGTGGAAGACGTTATGAACATTTCCGAAACTCGGTGGCAAAGCTAAACGATATGCTACGGCTCCAATTCTTTCCAGAATTTCATAAGGACCAATATATCGAGGTCTAAGCTTACCTTTAGCTCCAAAACGAATAATTCCCTTAGAGGGTGATATCTTCAAAAACACTTTATCTCCAACTTCAAAAGTCAACTCGGTTCGTCTCTTGTCAGCGTAAGACTTCTGTCGATCTTGAGCTTCTTTGATTCTAGAGCGGATCTGTCGAACGATTTCTATCATCTCAGCGACTGAGTCAGGTCCTAAAACCTTCCGTTCTCCAACTTCATCCCAATACAAAGGAGATCTGCACTTTCTTCCATAAAGTGCTTTGTATGGGGCCATTCCAATGGTGGCTTGAAAGCTATTGTTGTATGCAAATTCGATCAATGGTAGAATAGCTTCCCATTTCACCCCTCGGTCTAGAACGACTGTTCTGAGCATATCTTCCAGAGTTTAAATGGTTCTCTCAGTTTGACCATCAGTCTGAGGGTGAAAGGCAGTGCTGAAGTTCAATCGAGTTCCGAGCTCTTTCTGTAAGCTAGTCCAAAATCGAGATGTGAACTTTGCATCTCTGTCAGATGTGATCGTCGTTGGCACTCCATGCAATCGTATGATTTCCTTGACATAAAGTTGGGCCAACTTATCTGATCCATATGTAATCTGAATCGGCAGAAAATGTGCACTTTTGGTTAAGCGGTCCACAATTACCCAAATGGCAGTGTTTCCTCTTTGAGACTTGGGTAGACCGGTTACAAAATCCATTGCTATTGTGTCCCATTTCCACTCGGGAATGTCAAGCGGCTGTAACTTTCCATACGGCCTTTGATGCAATGCTTTAACTTGTTGACATGCCAAACATCGTTCTACGAACAGGGCTATGTCTCGCTTCATGCCTTCCCACCAAAATTTAGACTTTAAGTCTTGGTACATCTTTGTACTTCTGGGGTGGGCAGTGTACGGTGTTTCGTGTGCTTCTCTCATGATTTCTTCTCTCAGATCATCATTCTTTGGCACACACATTCTTCCGTCATACATTATGGCATTACCGGAAGGTTCTTGGAAGTTTGCGATTTTCTTCTCACGAATTTGTAATCGTATCTTCTCCAAACCTTCATCCTTTCTTTGCGCTTCCACAATCCTTGTCCTTAGATCAGGACTTGCCAATAAGGCTGCTATTCTAACACTCACCGTTTCTGGCGGCGGAATCACTTCAAGATTCAATTTTTCAAAATCATTGATCAGTTCGTTCTCTTGCGTTATTACGGCACACGCTTTAGCCGGAGCCTTTCTGCTCAACGCGTCTGCTACTGAATTAGCTTTACCAGGGTGGTAATTAATGATCAAGTCATAGTCCTTCACTAGTTCCAACCATCTTCTTTGCCTCATATTCAGATCTTTTTGCTCAAAGAAATACTTAAGGCTCTTGTGGTCAGTGAAGATTGCACATCTCGCTCCATAGAGATGATGTCTACAAATCTTCAGTGCATGCACAATGGCTGCTAGTTCTAGGTCATGGGTTGGGTAGTTCAACTCGTGCGTCCTCAATTGACGTGATGCATATGTAATCACTTTGCTTCTTGCATCAATACACAACCTAGACCATTTTTGGAGGCGTCAGTATACAGCTCATAGTCTTTTTCTGCCTCTGGTACTGCCAAGACTGGGGCAGTGGTTAAGAGTTCCTTCAAGCGTTGGAAACTCGCTTCGCACTCTTCAGTCCAAGTATACTTGATTCCTTTTCTCAAAAGTTGAGTCATTGGTCTGGCAATCTTAGAAAATCCTTCAATAAATCTGGGATAATATCCTGCCAGTCCGAGAAAACTTCGAACTTCGTTCGGGGTTTTAGGAGCTTCCCACTCCTTCACAGCTTGTATCTTTGTTGGGTCAACTTTAATTCCTTCAGCGGATACAATATGTCCTAGGAACATCACTTCTTTCAACCAAAATTCACATTTGTTGAACTTAGCATACAGTCTCTCCTTTCGTAGGGATCTCAAGACTGTTCTTAAATGCTCTCGATGTTCTTCTTCACTCTTCGAGTACACAAGGATGTCATCTATGAAGACTAGGACAAAATTGTCTAAATATGGATGAAACACGCGATTCATAAGATCCATGAATACTGCTGGCGTGTTTGTCAATCCAAACGGCATTACCACAAACTCATAGTGGCCATATCTTGTTCAAAAAGTGGTCTTTGGAATATCCGTCGGGCGGATCTTAAGCTGATGGTATCCGGACCTAAGGTCAATCTTCGAAAAGACCTTTGCTCCCTTAAGTTGATCAAAGAGATCGTCAATTCTTGGGAGTGGATACTTGTTCTTCAAGGTGAGTTTGTTCAACTCGCGGTAATCAATGCACATACGCATAGATCCATCTTTCTTCTTCACAAAAAGAACAGGCGCTCCCCAGGGCGATGCACTGGGTCGAATGAATCCTAGGTCTAGTAATTCTTGCAATTGCATCTTCAACTCTTGCAGTTCCTTGGGGGCCATTCTATATGGAGCTTTTGAAATAGGAGCTGCACCTGGTTCAAGATCAATAACAAACTCCAATTGCCTATCTGGCGGCAGTCCAGGTAGCTCATCGGGAAAAACATCTTCAAATTCTCTGATGACTTCTACATCGCTGACAATAAGGTCCTTCTTGTCATCCTCATTGAGGTACACAAGGAAAGCTCGACTATCTTTTATGCTGGCTAAACGGTATCCTTGCATGGCAGAAATTAGGGGAATCCTTTTTCCTTTCCGAACTCTATGCAAGTATACTGGTTCTCTTCCAGTCTGTTCAAAAGACACAATCCTATCCTTGCACTGAATGGTAGCATGGTTTTCTTCCAACCAGTCCATTCCTAGAATCACGTCTACATCTTTCATTTGTAGGACGTTCAAACCGTTGGCTTTTAAAATACATGCTCCAAAAGAGATTTCTAGGGTCGGACAAACAAGGTTCGAGAGAGTTGATCCTCCGGTCGGAGTGATTACACAAAAGTCGTTCTTAGTTCTCTCGGTACTAAGCCCTAGGTTCTGAACACAGTCTTCAGATATGAAAGAATGTGATGCGCCAGTGTTAAAAAGCACAATAATCGGTGACTGGTTTACTATTCCCATACCTGTCAGGTTTCCCTGATCTTCCTTCTCCTTCGGTTGTTCGAGGGCATAGGCTCTTCCTTGACGTGCTGGCTGTTAAGCTGGCTGATGTTGATTTTGCTGTTGCGGCGGCTGCGGCTGCAGAGGTACCTGCTGAATCGGCTTGGCTTGAATGGCACGGTTACGGTTGTTCTTAGGTTTCTGCTGGCCTTGTAGTGCTCGTAGTTGCGTGTTGCCTTGGTTGCCTTGGCGCTGATTCTGAAAATCTTGGCGATTGTTGCCTTGGCGACACTGTGACGAATAGTGTCCCATCTTCCCGCAGTTGTAGCAGTTGGCACGTAATGCAGTGCATTCTCCCGGGTGGTCTCTTCCACAGCGGTTGCAACGTCTGACAGCAAAGTTTCCTGGGCGGTTGTTCCATTGGTTCCGGAAATTCCTCTGATTCTCAGCTTGATTGTTGCGAAAATTCTGGCTACCCTGCCAGTTTCTCCTCTGTCCAGTTGCTGAAGTCTGAGCTACATCGTCCTGCTTTCTTTTCGTCCCTGATCCAGTGGGTTGCTCGGGTTTGTTGGCCAAAAGAGCATCTCGCAGTCCATTCTTCAATGCTGCTTCAATGTTCAAGGCTCGCTGCAGCGCGTCGGTATAATCTAGCCCAGTTAAGCAAGCCAGAGAAGCTTGAATGTCTGTTTTCAGTCCCGACATGAACTGAAGTGCCTTCTTCTGTTCGGTGTTCACTGCGTCTGGAGCGTACTTCGACAGATTGTTGAACATCCGGTCATATTCCGTTACAGACATGTCTCCTTGCACTAGGCAGTGAAATTCTGCCTGTTTCTGGACTCGGTACGTCAGAGGGATGTACTTGGTGTAGAATTATGCCTTAAATTGATCCCAAGTTAGGGCATCCTCTTGCTCAGGAGTGAGTGTCTTCACATAAGTATCCCACCAATGTCCGGCTTTATCAGTTAGTTGGAAAGAAATGCACTGGACTTTCTCTCGGTCGGTGCAGTCAAGTATCCTGAAGATCCTTTCCATGGACTTTATCCATGTTTCAGCTTTAGGTGGGTCTTCGGTTCTGTCTAACAGCGGTGGATTCTGTTGGGTAAAGATTTCCCCGATCTTCCTAGGTTCAACGGGAGGTGCTTGCATCTCCTCATCATAGCGCTCCCAATTTTGTTCCGGTTGGGGAACTTCGCCTTGGTTCGGATTCGGTCCATCAGGGTTCATTTGAGGTTGGCCTCTACCATGGCCTTGTCCTCGGCCTCGGCCTCTTGCAGGGGCTTCTCTAGGCGGCATTTTACAAAATAAATAATCATCAAATGGGAATTCATTCCCAAGGTGCGCACAGTGCGTTAAAGAAGATTTCTCTTCGAATTTCGATAAGAAACATCAATTGACAGATACAAATCAACAAGGTAGGTTATCCCACAATTTAGGTTTAACAATCTTTTAAGGGACAGTATTCCCTACAACATTTGGCATTAGCCCATTTTACACAATTTGTTACACGGACAAGAAGATGTGATATTAAGATGGAAAACATCCAACATAACAACATGATATACATCTGAAATGCCCGAAAAGTGGACGGTAGCATTTCCATTAGAAATCTTGGGGTTGCCGCGTTTGAGAATTGGCTTCCCGCTACTAAGGTTACAACATTCGTCATTTCCCGTGGGAGGCATCCTAATTACGATTACATTGTTTACATCCGAATAATTAGAAACGGGTCCAACAAGGTACCCTACAATCATACATCCTACAGTTACAACGGCTAGTTATCACATATATGCATCTAATAGTCCAGGCAAGGCTGGCAATCAGTAGTCATCGTTCGATGAGTCGAACATTCCATCATCGGAGCAGTCGATGATCTCAGGGGAAGTAGGAAGTTCCTCGGGGTCTTCATCTTCTTTGACATTCCAGGGCTCGTCACCCCATTCTTGTTGCCACTGCTGTGGCCAGTTATCTGCCACCCAATCAAAAGGCATCGGGACATGTCCATCATTTCCTTCTTCAGATATGTTCTGCTCATTTCCCACCTCTTGACCGTCTCCTTCCTCTTCACCCTCCTCTTCTTCTTCCTCTTCATCCTCCTCGGGATCCTCCTCCTCTTCTTCCTCGTCATCAACTTCATCGGGCTCCTCTTCATCTCCCTCGGGATCGAGGTATTGATCTCCTAGTCTGTCTCGTATTTCCTATCTCCACGCAGCAGGTATAGGGCGATCCAAATCGGGATTCTGAGAATCCTCAAAGTCATCCTCGTCGGGATAGGCGGGATAGTGGTTGGCGTCCAACTCCTCATCGCTGGGACCGTAGGAGGAGTCTTCTTCCGGGTCTTCCTCTGGTTCACTGTCAGATGCGATGTTCCTAGCAATAGAAGATCCCGCTTCGGTGTCGTGGGATTGAGGTGGATTCTGGAAGGTAGCGTGCTGGCGGCGGATAAGAGAAATGAACCCTTCCAAATCAGATTCGTCAGCAGGGGAGTTGTCCAGATAATTCACAAAGTTAGCTTGAACCCATGGTTTCCACTGAGGGGGCATCAACTCAGCGAGGCGGCGCAGTCCTTCAGTCCTAGTCACCCCGTGCGGGTGAGCATCCAGCCAGAACTTGTAGAAATCCGTCAGGAAGCGGTTTAGAGAGTCTCCATGGCAGATCTTGTAGCTCCTAAAGTAGCTGACTCGCCTTTCTCCGGAGGCGTTGTGAGGTAACGGCTTGCGGTGGGTGAACTTACGCCGGGCCATCTGCGAATAGGTGAAGTCATAAGAGTTTAGGCAAAATAATGATAGGTTGCGCAATTTAAATACTAGAGTAGCGAAAATAACGCGATTATAAATGTAATACTTCTATGTTCGGCTACGGCGCATAATAATCCTATCTTAATACATGCTTATTCGAGGTCTCGGATGACGTCTATACTAAAAGCATGCTTCCTAAAAGCATCTAAGTTCTCTAATATGGCCTTTATATTTAACAATTTCATAACGTGTAATGAAATGCAACAATTTATGCTTTAGGCTTGAGATGCAACTTGTAATACCCCAAATCTATATTTATATTTATGGACTTAATTTTGGG
>JAPKLW010000353.1:513787-565949 GCA_026898455.1 Plectranthus barbatus
GTCTTTTCGGTAGCGTCCTGAACCTACTTCTGGGTCGGGGTGCTACACAACTATTTATGCATAAAAATTTTAATTTGAATGCAACTATATATGCATTAAAACTTTATATATATATATGGGATGCAACTATATATGCGTTCACCTTCATACTATTTGAATAAGAAATGCAACAATATATGCATTAAAACTCTTAAAGATTTTTAAAAGAATGCAACAATATATGCATAAACTCTTCTTGGTTTAAAAGAGAAAGGTATATGCTTTGATTTGAATAACTATACACAACATTTTCTCTTGATGTGGCGCAGAGTATGAGTGCAGGAGCAGGAGCTGGTAAGGACATTTCCATCTAATTTAATAGGTGGAAGCCTCGAAACAAGGAGGACCTCGGTTCAGAGCGAAAAGAAAATTTTCGAACCTGGCTTTGATACCACTTTGTCACGCCCCGATTTAATAACATGGAAATATTCAAAGAAATGAGGCACATCGGGTACGAGACTTGCACTTGGGGAATCAATAATCAAGGATAGTTCAAGCAAATAAGAGAGAATCATCACACTTATCCCAAGTTAAGCAAAAGATATAAGAGGGGTGCCTCCTCAAGAAGGGATCGTAGCTTCTTGAGTGAATCAAATATCAGAGTTTTGACAAGTTTAATGATAACAAAAGTCAAATCAAAAGACATTGAGTCTAGCAGCGGAAAGTTATCAAGGAAGTATGTATATGAAGATTCTAACTATTACAAAAAGAGTCTTCAGCTCCACTCCGTCTGCCGCCTCGTACTCTTGCTCCAAAAGCTTCTTTTAACCTGCGCATTTTAGAAATAATGCGAGGGGCTAAGTACAAATTGTACTTAGTGAGCACATGCCCGAAAACATACGTACATATAAGTTTGTCATGCCTTTTTAATCGGGTTGCAAATGGGGTTTTAAGTTTGAAATCCTCCCATTGCACCAAAACAATTTATGAATGAGCATGCTCCTTTTTACTTAGTTAAACTATCTGCAAATAATTATGTGACTGGGAGGTGGCCACCTACCACAGTCATGATGCTAGTCCGAGTAGGGCATGACCCCTAACATGTCAGCATCATAGTGCACTAACCCATGGTATCTCTTTCACTACCTGGGTACGATCGATACGACTCGCAAAACGCAGAGTAAACATCCACGTTGAATACGTTTGATGTTCCTCTCTGAGTGGGGTTCCCCCACTGAGAGGACAGATAGCAAAAACAAAACAGTAGGCAATGACAAAGCAGTTTAAAACAAATCATGTTCATTTCATGCTTGATGTGCTTTGAAAAGAAAACATCATTTCATATTTCAATTTGGCCCACTATATAGGGGTAAAAGAAAGTCCACCTTGAATAGGTGCGGTTATGCGATTGGTTGATCTAGCTATCGATCTTCTCATTCCCTTTTCCTATTACATAAGGAATACGAGTAAATCCTCAAGGATAATAGATTTATTTAAAATCTAACTCATCAAATAATTCTAGACTCTTAATCGATCTTGGACTTCTCATGTTTGAGCCATCGGATAAGGATATGGAAGAATGATTTGTCAATTTAGTTTGACGGACAAGGTAGTCAAACGTTAATTCAATAGCTCGTGATTCGATATCGAGCATTAATCCAAGAAATATGAATAGTAATTCAATTTGATTGATCAAAGCAAATGACTTCGTCAAGTGACTAAGCACCTTTAAGAGTTTAAGATTGAAAGAAGTTTCATATTCATTATGAATCATCGTACATCTCTTGAGAGTATGAGAACTCATCAAGTTGCTTCAACGGAATAATCGAAGAGATTCTTGATAAAGATCGAATTAAGATTTCAAATGTTGAGATTTAACAAGTTTGGTTTAATAATAAGCTTCAAAGGATGTTTGAGTTACAAGAGTTTGGTCAAGCAAATCAATTGATTTGAATTGAAAAGATTCTGGGGAAAGTTATGGAAGATAACATCTCATTGTCGATTGATACAAGGAATATCAAACGAAATTGGAATTCAATTAATCGAAGGATGAATTTAGAATTGAGATATGATTGTATTAATCGATCAATCAAAAGGATATCAAAAGGTATGAATGATAAGTCGAATCGATCGAAGAATGAAAATTGAAGATTTCAAATTATGTGTCTGTGTCGATCGACATAGGTGGTGTCGATCGACATGGATGTTTGACATACATATGCGTGTCGACCGAAGCATGTGTCGACCGGTTTGGTTTGTGTCGGTCGACATGAAGGAATGTCGACCGAATCATGAGCGTGTCGACCGACACCAAGTGTGTCGATCGAAATGGCTTGTTATGTCAAGAATGTCGATCGAAATGAAGTGTGTCGATCGATACGAAGGATGGACAACAAAATCTCAAGGAACAACATCTGTGTCGATCGACATAAATTGTGTCGATCGAAATTTTGGCTCTATTTTGGTCGACACAATCTGTGTCGGTCGAAACAGAGGCTTGAAGCCTTCGGCGGAATTTTTGTGTTTTGGCTCAAACGATTATCCGAACTCGTCCAATCGATTTCTAACAACACCAAATGGTTTCTAAACATATATAATGAGTCTAGACATGATTTAAACTACGAAAACATGTTGGAATCGAGATTTAACCATAACATTTCAATATAGGGCAAATATACCAAATATACTCCAAAATTAACACAACTCGATTCCTACGTCGATATATCGTTTCTAGGCTCATAATATGACATGCTAAACATGCATACGTACTCATAAACTCAATATCAAGCCTAGATGATGACATTTATAAACTAGGACATAAATCATAACATGTTTAAATCGATAATATAGCTAGAGGGAGGTCCGATCTATACCTCTAGGACGTTCGTTGAGCTTTGTGAGCTTGATAACTTTTGATTCCTTGATTTCCTTACTTCAAAACAAAAGAGAATGGAAATCTAAGGTTGGAAAGGGAAAGGAAACGAAGATAGGGTTCCGAAAAGGTATAGTTTTACCTTGAAAATACTTCGCTGGAGCTTCGTCGGAGCTCGCCGGAGTTCGCCGGAATTCTCGCCGGAAATTCTTTGGAGTAATTATGGAGAGAAAGTGAAAGTGAAAATTGTAAAGGAAGCCTTCTATTTATAGAAGGGAGGCGAGGGTAATTTCGGAATTACCGAAAGTCAAAAAGGTTAAAGTGGTTGTCATTCGCTTGTCACATCGGTCAATTTAACATCACCTCACATCAACTCCACATCTCTTCGCGTCCTTGCACGGGAGACCGTAATATTTCGTCTATCCATGAATAATTATCGATCGATATTATCCCGATATAAAAATATCGGGTCATCAAATAAATTATCGAGGTTAATTATTAATTTAATATTTAATATTTTTTCTTGAAATAAAATTGGCAATTGAATAAATGCCCAAAATAATACATTTCCCAATCAAATTGATCGCATAGCTTCGAACTAAATTCGATGTCAAAATATGAATTTCAGAAATTCGATAATCACATTTAAAATTTACGAGGGGCGTTACAATAAATCTCGTGTGACAAATCTATAATTTAGTTTATAATTAATTAAGATCTTATTACAAAAATTGTTTGGATAATAGACGACAAATAATAATCGAACCGAGTTGAGATGAGTAGTGTCTTACTTAAGTTTGACTCATTTATTATCGAGTCGAAATTTATCGATATTTTGAAATTTACGAAATTAATTAAGTCTTAGTAGAGCAAAGAAAAAATTTCTAAATTTAGATTATAACTAGATTTACACCCGCGCGATGCACGAATCAACTTTTATAATATTAAAAATAATTTTAAAAGTTACATATTTATCATTTTTAGCAATTATTTTTTAATACATTTATTTTATATTTTTGAACATTGTTGTAAAAATCGCTAGGCGCTAATCGGATACTCGAGTGGTGCCTACTGCCTAACACCTAGGCGGTTTAGATAGGCCTAAGCATTTTCTAGGCGTTAGTTAATAAATAAGCTTATGTTTTATATCTAAAACTTATAATATATATTTATCAATAAATAAAAATTAAGGTTATATAAATTTTAAATATTTTTTAAAAATATAAAAAATAGTTCGTCTAAATTTAGATTATAATGTCATATTCGTACTCGAATTCAATTTGATTATAACTACAAAACTGTTAATATATGAAAATACTCTTTTTTATCAAATATGTAATAAAAATGTCCTCTTTTATAAACATCTTCAAGAAATGTCCCAAAGTACATTTTCTGACAATTTTTTTTATTAACAATCAAATCCAAACAATTATTTATGTAATGATGTTGATATTATTATTTAAAATAAAAAATTAAATATTAATAAATTATAATATTTAATGGTGCCTACCAATTTGGTCATCACCATGGAACGGTGCCTGTCTCATTTTTTTAATGATTCTTATCTATTTTTTTATTATTTAATTTTCAAATAAAATAATATTTAATAATATTTGGTCAAGATCATGTTTAATATTTAAATACATTTCAACATTAAAGATAGAAAATTAATGAAGACAAATGAGGAGGATTGATCAGGTCCTAACCTTCAATAATTAAAAAATAATAATAATAAAAAAGTTCATTAAAAATATGGTGGCACCCGGTGGCATCATCGCGCGCTGCCGTTGGCCCTCGCCCCGCCTCGGCCTTCGGGCTTGACATGTGGGCCATTGACGTGGTTGGTCCAGTCGACGTGGTGTACACGAACCATGTGACGTGGCTGATGAGTCAACGCACGTGTTGAAATTGTGTGTCGAACGGTTTCAAACACATTCAACACGTGATCAAACTCACTCGCGTGGCTCCGTGATTTGCGCGTCTGTTACGCTGTGTCTCCCGCCTGTAATGGCTCGAGGCTTGATGGTTGCGACCATAACAGAGAGGCTCCCCCTCTGTGGAACATGCCTATAAATAGGCATGCATAGGTAGGGGTGTAATCGAACCGAGTCGAGTCGAGCTTCGAACTTTTTTATCGAATACTTTGATGTTCACGAAATTTATCGAGACTTAGTCGAGCCTAAACGAATTTTCTTAATTTAGAATGTATTTAAAATATTCATCATTATTTTGAAAGAAAAAGTTAGTTATTCCAAGATTAACATCATAGTCATGATTAATTTCAAATTTCTCTTATATCATTATTGTTACTCTTAAATCATAAAAATATTACTTTTATAAAAGTAATTATTTTATATTTCTTACTAATTATAGCTAACGAGTCTGTACACGAGCTCACGAGTCGAATACTACGATGCTTAAGTTTGGTTCGTTTAATAAACGAGCTTTACTAAACGAGCTCGAACGAACTTTTATCGAGTCGAGATCCGAGTAGCTCACGAACAGTTTGGTTCATTTACACCGCTACGCATAGGTGTTGTCTCCTGCCCCCCAGCCACTAGACAAACTACACATAGTCAAATACTGTAACTCTATTCTCATATTGTAGCAATTTTTTCCTTGCTTTTAAACAACTTAGTTTTCACCTCCGTTTAGTTCGTAGGAGCTTTTGCGATTGCGGTGCTACCTCGTAAAAGACGAAGTCGTTTTACCTTTGGAGACGATCGTCGGTTAACGAGCACTACGTTGGCGAATTCTTCTTGCGGGAAGAGGAACTCTTCGACTCGGCTTTATATTAATTTCATTTTATTTATTTATTTTCGAACTATCGGTACTTGCAGTTCTTAGTGTAAGAACTTGCATTACTAGACATACTTTGTTGCAGTCTTCTCAGTTTTGAACAACAAATCATCTAACACTATTCATGAGAATTTTTTTTCTCACATGATCTCATTTATATAAATAGATAGATAGATGAATATCATAAAAAGTAAATAAAACTTTAATAAAGAAAAATATAGATAAATGAAGCATAACAAATTAATTAAAAGTCAAGACCTGCAACAGCAACAGCAACACAAACGCATCAAAACAAATGCAATAAGACTCGCACTACTCAAACCCGTTAGGACCCAATAATACCGGTCCAAACGGCTCCGGTTCAAGGTGGACTGAAACCAGCTCGGTTCACCATCCTTGGCACTAATTTGGCCCACAATGTGAACAGAGAGCACACTGCACATGTATCCCAAACCAGACACCCCTTTAGTAAACGCCTCAAGCCACGGATCCTTCGGTTCACCCTCCGGTTCATCCTTCGGATCATCTTCGTGTACACCGGCCACGCTCTTCTCCAGCAACGAGTCCAAGCCCCCGAGCAGCACGAACTGGAAGAGCAGCCAATACACACTCATGGGGATGGCCTCATCTGGGCTGTCTAACAACCCGTGGCTTCTAACAGTGTGAAGCCTCTTCTTCTCCATTCTTGCAGCAGTTATGCAACACAGGACCGCCAATGTCACAGCCACAGCAACCTTTCGAGAGGGTCGGCGATTCTCGAGAAATGCAGCAGCTACAAAGGCCAGCAACTTGCCCAGCCATGTTTGAGCAAACAGCAGTGCCTGAGTAGGAACCTTCCATTTTCCTATGTTACCGTTAAGGTTGCTTGCTTGTTGTACGAAGTAAGTGTTCCCGATTGAAGACACCATTCCACAGATTACGAAGGTAATCCACATTGGGAGCATCCGGAGTGAGAACATTCTGCAGATATCGACCGTGTGTTTCCTCTTTGGTCCGGTGATGTTGTATGTGCAAAAGCATAAGCCGGTCAGAAAAGATAAGCCGGCCACAGCAGTGCAGACTGCTGGGATTCCGAACCGGAGGGTCCACGGTTTTATGTATGGCAGCGCGATTGCTCCTGCTACGCCTACAAAAGCCACTATGGCCGTACCTGTTATTTTCAGACAGACTCTACCTTCAGTTTTTTCTAGTTGCTCCTCGAGAAATGGTTTCACAGAGACTTTGTTACCAGCTACTCCGACAGCTATCAATGCCATTCCCGCATACAAGAGAGCCTTCTGTGTATCACCGATGCATTCCTTCTCGTATTGTTTACATGTACCTGTTGAGTTTGCAAGAACAGGCGGTGCTGACATAAAAACGAAGAGAATCCCCTGTTGAAGCAAGTGGATATATCATCAATAAGGCCTACCCTTTTGTTTTCTTTATCTCGTGAAAAAAAATACCAATTGAACTCACTCACCAGAGTGTAGGCAGAGCTAGAAATGAGGAGCATTGCGAAGTTTCCGAGGAGGGAGTCGACGATGACGAGGAACAAAGGTTACAAAAATGAAAAAAAGGACTAATCTGGCGGAACGGAGAGAGTACATATTTTAATAATTAATGTTACAACAATAAAAATTAACTTTAATACAACAGACTTTAGTTAATTTTTTGAACAACAATCAAAATCTTAAAATAATACAAATTGTGTATATGAAATTAAAAGTGAAAGAAATAATAAAAATTATAATATACTATAATCAAATCACATGAATCCTATAGCTGAACTTATAAAATGAATCGAGACTATAAAACATTTAAATGATACAAAAATATTAAATGAAAATTAATACTCCTAATTTTTATAACAGGGTAGAGTGGAGTATGAAAATGAGAATAGATGATCTCATTGTAGGGATGTTTGTTTTAACTCTCATGAATTACATAGGTTTGTGTATGCATTTGAAAGTAATAAGAAATTAGTACGAATTAAGACATTTCAATAAATTTACTTGATTTATAAGTTGAGTTTGTACATCTTTCTTAGTTTTGATATTTAAATTATTGAGTTTATGTATTGAATATTAAAAAATAAATAAATAATAAACATTAGTTTAATGATAAAAAAATAAAATATTTGGAAAGTAAAAATAATAAATAACTTATTATTTCATGTTAGGAAATTTGATAGAAATATTCTTTCTTTATTTGTGTTTTGGTGGGTCAAAGTATGTAAAAGTCATCTTAGATAATTTCAGTATAGTTGAAAATATAAAATTTTGTATAGGATATTTTATCGAGTTGTAAGCTGGAGCTAATCTGAATATTAGACTGATCAAAGTCTAGTATGTGCAAAAGACTCAACAGACAAAGTTCGAGCCTAATTTACAAGTCTGGTTGATTATGAATCTAGCTGAAAATTTTTAATTTCGCCAAGTACAGATCCAACAAGTATGATATCATAATATACGCCATACTTACCAGCATATGGACCAAGCATACATCAAAAATGATATCATCATAGGTAGCATTTATGAAATCAGTCTTGTTGGAGTAGTCTCAATATAACTCGAGGAAGTAGTTCGAGTGGGTCGAGGAGACTAGCCCGGTAAAGTGGGTCGAGCCGTGTAGGTCGAGGAACTCTAGGAGCAGTTCAAGTTGGATAGATATGGAAAATATATTGTGTATATCTTGTTTCCTTGTTGGACAATATTTATCCTTATTGGTATTACATTTGGATAGGAATAAATCTATTAGATAGATTTAGGTTTAAATATATACTACCATATCTAGGTTTTATATTCCTTATGTGATTAGGAATATCTCCCTATATATACCCCTGCTCCCCACCAATTGTAATTGTCACATACTTTGTAATTTGTTCACCATAATAAAATCATCACCGAGAAGGCTTGAAGAGTGGACGTAGGGCTTACGCTCGAACCACTATAATTCTTTGTGTTCTTGTATTTTCTGTTAGTTATTTGTGTCGCGATCGCTTCAATTCACAACAAATTGGTGCGGTGAACGTGGATAGAGAAGGATTGCGATGGGTTCAGCCAAGTTTGAGGTGGAGCGCTTCACGGGATCGAATGATTTCGATTTGTGGAAGTTGAAGATGCAAGCGCTGTTTGTACAGCAAGGCTTGGACGGTGCCTTGAAGGGAGAGGCTGGGTTACCTGACATGATGACAGAACAACAGAAGAAAGATACACTGGCGAAGGCGCATAGTGCGCTGATTCTGAGCCTCGGAAACACGGTGTTGAGGAAGGTGTTGAAGGAGAAAACGGCAGCAGAAGTATGGACCAAACTGGAATCCTTATATATGAAGAAGTCCCTTGCGAATCGGCTCTATCTTAAACAATCGTTGTATTCGTTTAAGATGCAAGAGGGAAGACCGATCAATGAGCAGCTTGACGAGTTCAATAAGTTGATCCTCGATCTGGCAAATATCGATGTGGCGATAGGAGATGAGGATCAGGCATTGATGTTGTTTAGTGCGCTGCCAAAGAGTTATTCGAACTTCAAGGAAGCCTTAATGTATGGAAGAGAGTCATTGACCATGGATGAGGTTCAGTCTGCTCTAAGTTCGAAGGAGTTAAATGAGAAGAACGAGGAGCGAGAGAACTCTCATGGAGAAGGCTTGGTGGCTAGAGCGGCTCGAGAAAGACCGGAGATGAGAAACTCCAACAGGGGAAGTTCAAGGTCAAGGTCGAGGCCAAAGCCAGGATCACAGCCAAAGGTCAAGTGCTTTCTCTGCCAAAAGAAGGGATATATCAAAAGAGATTGTCTGGAGAGGCAGACAAAGCAGGAGCAGAAGCAGCAAGCGGATGTAGCTATTGCTGAGCAGGAATATGACTCTGGAGAGGCATTGGTGATTTTGAATGAGCGCTCGGAGAGGGAATGGATATTGGATTTAGGTTGTACATTCCACATGACACCTAATAAGTCATGGCTCGAAGGGTTCGAGGAGCAGGAGAACTCGAGTGTTCTTCTGGGTAACAATAAACCATGCAAGGTGGTTGGAATGGGTTCGGTGAGGATTAAGATGCACGATAATACAGAAAGGGTACTTCGAGGTGTAAGGTACGTTCCGGAGCTTAAGAGAAACTTGATCTCTTTGGGGATGCTCGACGAACTGGGTTACACGATCAAGATGGAAGCTGGGACTTTGAAGGTGTGCAAAGGATCCCTGGTCTTGATGAAAGGAGCTCGAAGGAATGGAATATACACTCTGATGGGGAGCACGGTGATCGGGGAGGCTTCGATAGTGACGGTTGACAAGTCAGCACTGTGGACAGGCGACTCGGTCACGTTAGTGAGAGGGGGCTGCAGGAGTTATCGAAGCAAGATCTGTTGCTCGGGGATAACATCAGAGAGCTGGATTTCTGTGAGAATTGCATCTATGGAAAATCTCACCGAGTAAAGTTCGGAGTAGGTCGAGAGAGAGCTCGAGGAACTCTGGACTACATCCACTCAGATCTATGGGGACCTTCAAGGGTCAGTTCGAATGGAGGAGCGAGGTACTTCATGAGCCTCATTGATGATCACTCAAGGAAGGTGTGGGTCTACATCTTGAAGAATAAGAGTGATGCTTTGGAGACCTTCAAGAAGTGGAAAGTGCTGATTGAAAATCAGACTGGAAGAAAGGTGAAGAGGCTGCGAACTGACAATGGCCTTGAGTATTGCTCGAAGGAGTTCGAGAGATACTGTTCGAAGCACGGTATTGCGAGGCACAAGACAGTGGCTGGAACACCTCAGCAGAACGGATTGGCGGAGAGGTACAATCGGACGTTGCTGGAAAGAACGAGGTGCATGTTGTTCGGTGCAAAGTTACCCAAGTCGTTCTGGGCAGAAGCAGTGACTACTGCAGCTTATTTGATCAACCGGTGCCCCTCAACTGCACTAGGTTTCAAGACACCGGAAGAAATATGGTCTGGTCATCCTCCGAATTTTAGCAACCTTAGAGCTTTTGGTTGCGTGGCTTATGCAAACGTCAAAGGAGATAAGCTTGGGAGGAGGGCATTGAAATGCATATTCATTGGGTACCCCGAAAGAGTGAAAGGGTACAAGTTATGGTGTCTCGAGCCGGATGTAAGAAAGTGCATCATTAGCAAAGATGTGACGTTCAAGGAGGAGCAGGTTGGAGATCTAGATAAGGGGGCCGAGGAACGGGAAAATATCCTTGAGAAACAAGGTGGTGCTTCAGAGGAACAGTCTGACAAGGTCGAAGGAGATAGATCAGTTGCTGAGATTGAGGTGGAGCCGACCAGTAGGTCGAAGAGAGTACCTCAGGTGGATGGCGAGATCGAGGTGGTTCGAGGGTCAGGTGCGCTTCAAGATTATAATCTCACGAGAGATAGGGAACGAAGGCATATAAGACCTCCCACTCGATTCGGATATGCTGATGTGGTAGCATAGGCCTTTGTTATGACGGAAGAGGTAGAGCTGGATGATACTGAGCCGAAGAGCTATACCGGGGGAGAAGCAATCGATAGTTAGTTGTAAGTGGATCTTCAAGAAGAAACAAGAGGTTTCTGGGGTTAGATTCAAGGCTAGACTAGTTTCTCGAGGCTTCACGCAACGGGAAGGTGTGGATTATGGCGAGGTGTTTGCGCCAGTGGTGAAATAAAGGTCTATAAGGCTGATATTGTCGTTAGTTGCTCGGTATGACATGGAGTTGGAGCAACTGGATGTAAAGACCGCATTTCTGTACGGAGAGCTGGAGGAAAGGATCCTTATGACGCAGCCCGAGGGCTTCGAGGAAGCTGGTAGCGGGGAGAAGGTGTGTCTTCTCAAGAAGTCATTGTATGGATTGAAGCAGTCTCCAATGCAGTGGAATAGGCGGTTCGACAAGTTCATGATTCAGCAGGACTTTGTTCGATGGAAACATGACCCATGTGTATATTTTCAAGGTGAAGATATGCAGACTCGAATTTATCTACTGCTTTATGTAGATGATATGCTGATAGCAAGTCGAGATAAGCAAGGGATAGCCGAACTGAAGGAAGCTCTGAGTCAGGAGTTCGAGATGAAGGATCTCGGTTGTGCTCGAAGGATCCTGGGTATGGAAATAGTTCGAGACAGGTTTCGAAAAAGACTCACATTATCTCAAGAGGGATACTTGATGAAAGTTCTTGACAAGCATGGAATGAAGGATGTAAAGCCTGTACTCACTCCGTTAGCAGCTCATTTCAAGTTAAGTGCTGCTGGGAAACTCGACAAGGAGGAAAGGGAGTTTATGAGAGGTGTTCCTTATGCGAGCGTTGTCGGTTCGTTGATGTATGCTATGGTTTGTACGAGACCGGATCTTGCTTATGCTCTCAGCATGGTTAGTAGGTTCATGGCCGAACCTAGGAAAGAGCATTGGGCATCTCTGAAATGGGTCCTCAGGTATGTTCGAGGGACAGTTGGAAAGGGTCTAGTCTTCGAGGATGATGGTTCGAGCTTGAGGCTTCCAGTCGAAGGGTTTGTAGACTCAGATTATGCAGGATGTATGGATACGAGGAAGTCATTGACGGGTTTTGTGTTCACATCGTATGGAACGGCGATTAGTTGGAGAGCAAGTCTGCAGAGGGTAGTTACCTTATCTTCGACGGAGGCGGAGTACATTGCCTTGACCGAAGCGATTAAGGAAGGTCTGTGGTTGCTCGGATTCATGAATGAACTGGGGATTGATCAAGGAAAAATGAAGGTTTCCTGTGATAATCAAGGTGCTTTGCAGTTGGCGAAGAATGATGTTCACCATGAGAGAACTGAGCACATCAATGTGAAGTTCCACTTTATAAGAAATGTGGTGGCAGCCAGAGAGGTCGAGCTGCACAAGGTCAATACTCTCGATAATCCTGCGGATATGATCACGAAGCCAGTTCCAAGTACTAAGTTTGAGTACTGTTTGGAACTGATCAAACTGTTGAAGTCGAACTGAAGAGGAGGTGCCAAGCCGATGTGATATTGAGCCTAAGGTGGAGAATTGTTGGAGTAGTCTCAATATAACTCAAGGAAGTAGTTCGAGTGGGTCGAGGAGACTAGTCCGGTAAAGTGGGTCGAGCCGTGTAGGTCGAGGAACTCTAGGAGCAGTTCAAGTTGGATAGATATGGAAAATATATTGTGTATATCATGTTTCCTTGTTGGACAAGATTTATCCTTATTGGTATTAGATTTGGATAGGAATAAATCTATTAGATAGATTTAGGTTTAAATATATACTACCATATCTAGGTTTTATATTCCTTATGTGATTAGGAATGTCTCCCTATATATACCCCTGCTCCCCACCAATTGTAATTGTCACATACTTTGTAATTTCTTCACCATAATAAAATCATCACCGAGAAGGCTTGAAGAGTGGACGTAGGGCTTACGCTCGAACCACTATAATTCTTTGTGTTCTTGTATTTTCTGTTAGTTATTTGTGTAGCAATCGCTTCAATTCACAACAAGTCTAGTATGTGCAGAGTTTTGATCCTCGCGTTCATGGCCCTTTGGTTGGCTTGCATCTGTTCGAGGAGTTGGGTGATCGTCGGGTCAGTCGTCGTCCTGGGGTTGGACGTGGATGTCGCTGCTTGACTAGTCGAAGTGGTAAATTGCGACTGTGGCCTGAGTTGTGTGTTCACCATTCTCTCCAGCTCAGCCAACGGCGTTATGTTCATGTCGATGCCACTGAGAGGTGAATTGTCTGGTTAGGTGGTTGAGTCGTGTTTGGCAGCGGAATCGGTTGGTTGATAGGTTGCGTTCTCGCCACGTTATTGCCTCCGGGAGGGATACCTGCCATCAACCTGAAAATCTGATTCTAAAGGCACCACAATGGGCGCCAAAATGTTGAGGTTCGAAATTCGATTGATCGAGACTCTTAGAATCGGGTTTGAAAAATAATAGATATCATAATAAATCATAAATAAATGTGCAAGATAAATGGGAAGAACACGCAAAATAATGTCGAGTGTATTGAATACAGGATTCGAGATTGAACAAAAAAATAAAAGTGAATATATCTTGACAGAAATTCGGCTAGCATATAGTGTCTAAAAGAATACCCCCAATCTACTCGGGGTTTCCCTTTTGTAGATTCAAGGGGTAGGAGCCTGTTACACAAAATTCAGCCCTAACTAAACCTATAGATAAACTCGCCACCACCCCGATTTATCGAAGCTAACTTTGAAAATCCCGGGGTCGGTTGCAACTATTGTTGCTATGTCTTCGTCGGTCATTTTTATCTGATGGCCTGGGGTCGACAATGGGTTCGGGGTCATTGTCAGCTTTGATCCCAGGGGGTCGCTATTGAGTTGAACCTGGGGTCGGGCGGAGCCCAACTGCGGGGTCAATATTGAACCCCACCTGGCGTCGTGGTTTCCCGTTGGTGGTCCTACCTCGATTCTTGGGCTCGGACTCTCACTCTCAAGTGCAGGGTTGGCTCTATATAGTTTAGGTTGATTGGGCCTAACCTCAACAAATATTTTTTAAAATTTTTTAAAAATTTAATTACATCTTTGTGTTTGTCGAGCATGAAAGTATTTTTTTTATTATAATATTTAAAGGCAATTTCATTTCACCAAATTCAGTATATTTTGTGTTTATCATTCTCAAAAAAATACTTTGTGTTCAGCAAATACGAAATTTATTTATTTTTATTATAATATTTGACGGTTATTAAAATATTAATCCCTCCGTCCCGCTAGAATAGGCCCACTTACCGAATTTGACGTCCCAATTAAATTGGCCCCTTTCCAAAAATGGCAATTTTTTCACACACAACAATAAAATATTCATTCCACTAACTCATTCTACACTCACAACTCTTAATTTCCGTGCCGAAAAGAAAGTGGCCTATTAAAATGGGACGGAGGGAGTATTTTTTTGCATTCCACTTCACCAAACTTGTTAGAGTACTTGCATGCAGCTCATGCATCCACACGTAAGAGCTGTGCAAATCAGTCAAGATGTATAATAGAAGTATAGCTAGGATGATTAAGCTTCTAGAAACAAGCTAGATAGAGTAGATTTTAGAGAATTCCAATTCAGTTACACAGTTGAAAGGAGTGTGTTGTATCTATATAAACCCTAGCTATAAAATATCTAAAGTGAGCAATGAAAAAATTTTATCTCTCTATAACTGAATTTCCTCTCAACTAACAAAACTCAATTGCCTCCTTGTCCTGGAGGCTCTCCGGTCGGGGAGGGGCTTGCTATCGTAACCTTTTCTCCCGAGTCAAGCCCGTTCTCCTCAACAAGCTAATTAAGGGCGGTCTCTGTCTGTTAAAAGAATTCGAGATCTCGGGCATTAATTCGTGTTTCATAATCCCAAAGTGATTATTTGTGTCCACATTTAAGATTTTTTTTTATATATATTTTGTGTCCACATCCTTAATTTTAGTGATATGTATATAAATAATCCCCTAAGTATGAGACTGGACCTATTAACTAGTAACCCTATCCGGGTCTAGGCGGGATCGACCCGCCCATTTGATATGTAAGGCTATTCCCACATGTGACTTGATGAGGCAGTCACAGAAAACGACAAACAAAAAGAAATTAAAAAATAAAGTAAATTAATAGTTGAAAATTATGATTTGACGTGCCCTAGATCGGCAAAAATTGGCAGAGCAATTCTCTGCAACCTCTCTCTGTCATCTCAAAATTGCACACATGGTAATGGAGTGTTAAATTTAATATTATATATAATAAATACAAATTAAATTGTGTATACATTTAATAATTTTTTAAAAATTTATCAAGATTTTATATAAAAAATTGTAATTAAATATTTTCGTGATTTTATTTATCAAGTATATGAATTCTCAGTGGATTGATTTATTCATTTATAAATTTAAAATATTTTCTAAGTTTTATATTATATTGAAAGAGAAAAATAATATTTTAAATAAAAATTTAAGTTAAGTTAGATCACCAATGAAAAGATGTAAATGATATTAAATAGTAGGTTGCGTTACTTGTGTAATGGTTAAATAGAAATAAGCGGTTGATTTATAATCGAGAGCAAATCAAATTTTACCATCATACTACTCGAGAAGCGAGAGGAAGAATCTATATATATATTAAAGTAAGGCCGGAGGCAAAATATGAAAATTCCAGTTACATTAATTGTTCATTAATTTATCTATTAAGTTCATTAATTATTGTGTAAAATATTCTATAATTAGTTCACTATGATTTGAATTTTCATCAATTTTTCAAGAAAGGAAATCTGTAAGATTTTAATCTATATATGTTTGGAAAATATATAGAAATCAATTAAATTAATTTTTTTAAATTATTATTTCAACATAACTAATATATATTTAAGGGAAATATTGAGTAATACATTACATAATTATTTTTGTATTGAATGAATTTATTTGTTGACATGTCCTCATAATTTATGCAATAATTGGAAAAAATCCATTAATATATTTGACACAACAAACAAAATATAAGTATATTGATGAAAATTAATTTAATATATTGTCGGATAATATCAATTTTTAAGTTTGTTAAAATTTTGAATAATTTATTGCATAAAAAATAGGTTGATATGAATAGCACAATTTTTGTTTAGCTTGATTATTAGTCATATCGGAGAATTTAATAAAAATTATTTCAGTTTCATATTTTAGGGATTTTGTTGTGTACAATTTCAAAAATTATTTTAATCTTAATTTAGTATAATATATTTTTAAGGAAATTAGGAATACAAAAATTAGATCATAGAATTAATCAATATATTTTAGGGAAATATGTATAAATCAATTAAATTGATTTTTCCTTATCATTTCTCATGAATTAATCTATATATTTTAGGGAAATGTGTATAAATAAATTAGATTGATTTTACTTTAATTATTATTTCCCTTTCATAAAAATAAATATAATTATAATCTCATATTACAAGGAAATTAGGGGTGCACAAATTAAATCATATAATCAATTTATATATTTTAGGAAAATGTGTATAAATCAATTAAATTAATTTTTCCTTAATTATCGTTTCCCTATAATTGATGATATATTAATGAAAATATGTATAAATCACCATTTTATGGAAATGATTTAAACGTGACAAGGATTGGAACAAATCAATTATGATACTCTTATTTTTATGAGTCATTAAGTCATGGTAAATATATTTAAAATTTGAACTCTTTATGAGTCTATAAATATGAGTCTCTTATTCACAATCTCATAAATTCTCTACATCGTCTCAAATAAAAATTTAACTATGCTTCTTTATTTAGTTTAGTCTTTTTTTTCTTTTGATTATTGTACTTTATAAGAAGTTCTTTTGATTATTTTAGATCATATTATTTGAATTGGTGTAATGAGTTGAGTATTTTGTAAGGAGAAAGACAAAAAAACCAAAAGATATATTTGCTCGAAGTTTCACATTTATAGGTAAGATCAACATCAATTATAATTTGTATGATTTATCATTTTTTTCTTATTACGAAGAAGAACTTTTGTTATATAAATTCTCCACATTTTAGTCATTTTCTTTTATTTTTTGAATTTTATGTAATTTTCTAATCCATATAATATAGTTAAAATAATTTAGTGATTCTTTTACAAAAGAAAATATCAGTTTGACATATAATAACATTGAAATCAGTATAAAGAAAATATTTCAATAAATAAAAATAATAAAATAATTTATAATAAAATATTATATCAAATCATAATTTGGCCACAAATAAAGTGAAGTGAATAGCATCCAGCGAAATAAAAAAAAACAAATTTAAACTATTATTAAATAATATTATTAATAAAAAAAATAAATGAAACTGCAAAGTGGGTGCAAACATAATTATAATTAAATTTTAAATATTTAATGGTTGATCATTTGAGATAAAATTAAAAGAGTATGCATTATTTATTATTAAATAAAATAATAACTTAAAATTTAAATGATATCCCAACAAAATAGTAATTGGTCATATAAGATCAATTATTATTATTATTTTTTTAAATGTCTATTAAGAATTTTCTTAAAAAACCAAGTTTTAGAAATCCTTTGGATCTAAAATTTGAATTTAATTTTGTATTTTTAGTATATTAATATCTAAATAATTAATTTATTTCCTTGCATGATTTGATGATTGTAGAATGTTCCCCAAAAATCACATTGAGTACATGATTTTAGTTCATAAATTTAAAAAATAAAAAATATTAAAAGAATTCACAAATCGGTTGCAATAAATATAGTAGGAAATCGGATATATAATTACTTCACATTTTGTATTTATGAGAACTTATGAATAAATCTTTTAAAAAATATAATTTATGAAGGAATGTTAAATCAAAAGTGTACACTTGATGGGGGGACAATGTGGAAAAAGAATATTGACATGACATCCACATAAACACAGATCAAATAATCTATTTCAAAATGGTATTATTGTGTGATTACTAATCTTAATAATTATTTTTACGAAAACAAGAATTAACTATAATACAATATATCAATTGGTTTTTAAGAACAAAAATATTTTTTAAGAACACAAATTATAGTTGATGACTTTTTCCATTTTAGTTAAAAATTGAAAATTAAATACTAAAAAAATAGTATATACCCTAATTGAGTGAGATGAACCATATGCTTGAATTTATAAAATTAATCCAAACTATAATAAATTAAGATTATAAAAATATTAAATAAAAACTAATAATTTTAGCAATAGAATTGAGAGTGAAATATGAAAAGTGGAATATAGGATCCCATGAGTATAAAATAAAGTGGAAAGAATAAATAAATGAAATGAGTGAATGAGAATTAAAACTTAAGTGGTGATGCTACAATAGTCAACAAAGAAATATGAGTTTAGTAACAAGAAATTTAAACAGTGAAGTTATCTTGGTCAAAGGACATGAACTCACAACATATGAAATAAGAACATTTCTAAAATGAGGTACTATGACTTATGAGGTGAATGCATTATTGGTGATATTTTTTTATTTTTTTATTTTTGCATGTAGTGTTAAAATTACCACCATGTTATAATATTATAACTGAAAATATTTAAGAGTTGATGAGAGAAGGAGATATATTTAAATCTTGAGCAGATTTGAGAGTAGCAAATTAAATTGCATGCGAAGGAGTTTCAAGTCTAAGTTTGATATGTATAAAGTATGCATGAATGTATATGGTAAAATATTTATCAAATAATGTAAAAAGTGATTTGCATTAGTACATCAATCATGAGACTTTAGTTTTTGTTCTATAAAAATGAGAAAGAAAGAGAAGTGAAAAGTACAAAATTCAAGATTTCTTAACAATATAATATTAATAAATAAAAAATTGCATTAGCATTGAAAAATTATAAACTATGACCAAATATATATATATATATATATATATATATTTTATTTTTTTTAATTTTCAAGAAGATAATATATAAACGTTTTTTTTTTGAATTAGAAACTAACGATACTTACAAAAACATAATAAAATTTTCAAATAAATAAAATAAACTAAAAGAATATATACTCCATAAATAATATATTAATTTTGTTGTATATGTTATAATATAATTTTATGATTTACGTATTGAAAAATATATACTATTTATTTATAAAAAATATCAAACAAAATAATTTTAATGCAAATAATTAAAATTCTCACACATCGCTTGGATGCAATACTAGTTCAAATAATTGGACTGTCACATCTCTGCTAATGTATTTGGCCCAAATTCCCGAACGTTCCGTGACAAAGGCCGCAACTACAAAAACCAGCCGAAATCATTGCAGCCCACGACAACTCATATCCGCCATGGAGGAAACACATCCACATAAAAGTGTAGAAAGAGAATGAAGAGAGAAACACGAGTAGAGTATAAAATTGAAACTATTTGACCACTTGGTGAATCTCACTCCTCAATGGCTGCACTCGCTTCCACGTTCTTCGCCAACACTCCAAAAACATGGCGCTTGAATTCAATCCCCGAATTACCGCTCGCCAGGTCTTTGCCTCAACTCAATCGAACTAATCTGATCACTCCGATCGTCGCTTCCGCTCTCCGCCACAAGTTTGTTCGAAGCAATTCCGCACCGGAGCTCGATTCGAACAGTGGACTGAAGAGGCTCGTGGACTCTTTGTTTGTGCTCTGCGCTTCGGTCGCTCTATCAGCGACGTTGTTCGTCGCCGATGTTGATTCGGCGTCGGCTTTCGTAGTTTCCACGCCGCGGAAATTGCAGTCCGATGAGCTGGCTACAGTTCGTCTTTTTCAGGAGAACACTCCTTCTGTTGTTTACATTACTAATCTCGCTGCCAGGTAGTCAGTTATTTCTAAATATAGAACGTCTTGATTGGGAAGTCAATTTTTAACCAACTAAATCCTGTATGATTCGTCATTCATGATGATGTGAAACTTGTCAATTGTGTTAGTTGCTTTTATACATTATAGTCCTCAACTTAGGAGAATTAATGCTACTCCACATGTATGTCTAATTTTAACTAGTTAGTTGTTGTAGTAATAAAAAAAATATATAGTTTGAAAGTTGGTGAACAAAGTATTTCTTTTGCAACTCAAACCATATATGCTTTAGGAAATATAAGAGCTGCTTAAAATAGCATCTGATGTAATGATTAAGGTTTCGGTCAGCAGCTAGTGTTTATTTTTGGTGAAGTTGGCGGTATATTTGATTTTTGAACAAGCTGTTGATAGTGGGATTAACATGGTGAGATTGTCTTAGGCAGGATGTCTTCACGTTGGATGTGTTGGAGGTGCCACAAGGATCAGGATCTGGATTTGTATGGGATAAACAGGGCCATATTGTCACAAATTATCACGTGATTCGCGGTGCATCTGATCTCAAGTACTTTAAAGCTTTATTATGTTCTTTTGATCCAGTATTGACTTACTTAGTACTAGTAGGAAAAACATAAGACGAAAAGTAGAAAGTCATTAAATTACTTAATTAATTATCTCCCCTTGGCTATGTTTTTACTTTCCTACGTGCTTGAAGTCCTACCAGCTTTTTTACCTTTGATGCGTAACCCTCCTTTCTGGAAAATAATTTAAGGAATCCATTGATGATTTGCAGTTCAATAATCATACTCACCATATATTCTTTAAGTAGGAGACTCATTATCTTATTTTATGTAAACTGCGTCAAGAGTTTATGATGACATGAGCAAGTTTGGCTGCATGATCTGAAATGTCGTTTAGGATGCACCGTTTAAGTGACTTGATGAAGTTATCGGTATGTTCAGGGTCACTCTCGCAGATCAGAGTACATATGATGCAAAAGTTGTTGGATTTGATCAAGATAAAGACGTTGCTGTTTTGCGTATTGAGGCACCGAAGGACAAGTTGAGACCAATACCAATTGGTGTATCTGCTGATCTGCTTGTTGGTCAAAAAGTATTTGCAATTGGAAATCCTGTAAGTGCAACTCCAGCTAACTGTCTTCCTCCAATAATATCTCATTGTTTTTTATATGTTTTCATTTTTCTGGTTCTGATCAAATATACAGTTTTATACGTTTACAAGTGGAAGTACCAATCTCTTACGATACCTTTATGTTTGAGTTTTTCTTTTTTCCTGGACAGTTTGGACTTGACCATACACTTACAACTGGTGTTATCAGGTACTAATGGTACTTTCAATAATTCCACGAGTTATCTGGTTCTATCTGTAGGTTTTTATATATCACTAGATGTTGGCATTTTTTGGCTAGCAAGTTTCTTGTTTGAGTATAAACTTGCTGGCAATAAACCATTATTTCAAAAATATATTCTATAGTAGATTCTCAAGGTATAAAGATGACAGGGAATTGACATAACTGGATAATCTTGTGTTAGTATTGATTTGGCACTGCTGACAAATTCAGGTTCTTTTCCTTTTGTAGTGGGCTCCGAAGAGAAATCAGCTCAGCTGCAACTGGCCGTCCAATCCAGGATGTGATCCAGACAGATGCTGCAATTAATCCAGGCAATAGTGGAGGACCACTTCTTGACAGTTCGGGGAATCTTATTGGGATAAACACGGCTATATATTCGCCTTCTGGTGCCTCATCTGGTGTGGGCTTCTCTATTCCAGTTGACACTGTGAGTTACTGCTTTAGTAAGGGGATATCTGTACTAGGTGCAATATTTATGGCTAACTATTTAAGCTCTCAGAGTTCTTACTGAGACTTTTCCTTTTGTGTCCAGGTAGGTGGAATAGTTGATCAATTGGTGAAGTTTGGGAAAGTCACCAGACCAATTTTGGGGATTAAGTTTGCGCCCGACCAGTCAGTGGAACAACTCGGAGTCAGTGGGGTTCTTGTCTTGGATGCTCCTCCAAACGGGCCAGCAGGCAAAGCAGTATGTCTACTTTAATGGTCCACTAATTTTGATCTTCATGGTTTAAAAGATCAATTTAAATTTCATTTGCTTTGATGGCTTTTAACATCATTTAATGCTGAAAACAGATTTCATACTCTTGTATTGCAGGGTCTTCGACCAACAAAACGTGATGCATATGGACGACTTATTTTAGGTGATATTATTACATCTGTTAATGGGAAGAAAGTGACAAATGGTAGCGATTTGTACAGAATCCTCGACCAATGCGAAGTCGGTGACAAGGTATGTGTTAATAGCATGCGCTAAAGCACAGCATCTTAACATATATTTTTTGTCTATAGAAAATTTATGGTTTTCAATATATCTAAAATTGTATACATTAAAGCCTGCATCTCTTTCAATAATGTGTGTGTTTGCTGTATGCGACTGCTGGAGTTTATGCTATCAAATATTCATTTTAAGTGAAAATTTTGCTTTCAATTAGTAAAAAAACAATGGGAACTAACTTTATTTTCAATTATTTCACTATACAGGTTATTGTAGAAGTACTGCGTGGTGATAAACTGGAAAAGATCCCTGTACTCCTTGAACCAAAGCCTGACGAATCCTAGTGTAAAAAATGTTGTATATTGGAAGTGGCTATTGCTTTCTGTATTTTTTTCTTCTTAGTCCTCAACTCTGTACATAATCTGGAATGGAGCTACTGTGTCAAAGTCAAAGCACTTCCTTAGTACTGTAAAGTTATAGTTATCTTTATGCAGGATATGCATTTGCCTGTTATCTTTTCTTAGTCTTATTTTTTCAATTATCTATGCCAATCTACTTTAAGACGGTTTTTGTATAATTACATTCGTTCACCCTTGATTTATTTGCATGTTTGACTGTAATGTTTATATCAGTATCTGCATCCCTTTGCTGCAGGTGATGCTTCATGAGAAACAGGATTTGTAAAGGATAATTCCCAGCAGATTCTAATATTCAAGTTATCGACGTTTGTATACCCCGAAGCACTATGACTTCATTCCATAGTAACCAGAAGATTAAGGGGTTATCAAGGAATTGAATCTCTTTTGATTTTTGAACTATTATACATCGTTATTGCACTTTGCAGGAAGCATGGTACAAGGAAATGAGGCGCCACTGGATTTGAATTTTCTGCACAAGAAACTACCAGGGGAACTTGTGAAAATGGTAAAGGTACAAGACTCAAGCTGATACAGGTGGAGTAACGCTGAAATTGAGCCCCCAGAGCTCGAAACTTCCTTTGACGAAATCATAGTAGCCACCCTTGAGTGCAAGAGTTCCATTCACCAGCCCTTGTCTAACAAATGGATATGATAACAGGTTCTCAAGCGAAACATTCACCGCCTCCTGTTACAGTTTGAGAGAAAGTAGGTTACTATCGGTCATTGTCTGTAAAAGCTCGAAGTTCTTCCATACCTTTTCACACACTGCGCACTGATCCCCGAATGGTGTGTTTCCATGATCAGCTATCACTTTGGCCTTTGCAGGTAAGCAGATCTTCACCCAGTCCTCGATGAAGTCACTGGACAACTCAAGCAAATGGCACAATTTGTCAGCATAGTGTCTGAATTATCTCTGTTTTTTCACTACAGATAAGAGGTATGAAGATTGCTTTCTTTTTCATATTATGCCTAAGAAAATGTGTGCTTAAGAAACCAGGCTACTTACGTCGAGGAGGATCCATCGAACGGGAAGGACATGAGACCCTTGATTCCACCACAGGCACTGTGCCCAATCACTAAAATCTCTTGTACCTGTGACATTACATGCATTATTATTATTATTATTATATTTTTTAGCTACAATTTTAAAGAAAGACTGTAACAAATCTTTGTGATTTCACCTTCAGATGCAAAACAGCATACTCTACAGCAGACCCTGTTCCAGAATATTTGGTCTGCAGCAGCAGAAACAGTTACAAACACAGTCAAAGCAGAATCCTATGAATCAACGAATTTGATATCTAAGTATTACTAGTACCTGGTCATATTCAGGGACCATGTTAGCAACATTCCGGACAACGAATGCCTCCCCCGGTTGGATGTCTAGTACATGCGATGGACAGACGCGTGAATCCGAGCATGCGAAGATCATATACTGTGAATAAGTGATCCACATAAGGAGAAACTCAAGAAATAGTAGATCGGAGGTTCAAAAGCAACGCGATCTGATGTTGTACCTTCGGACTCTGGCCTCTGGCAAGTTCACTGTACAATCCTGGTCTTTTACTGAAATGTTGAGGCAGTAGAAGTTAGACTTGATTATATGCATTACAATGTTTTTACAATCTCTTACTTGTATTTCTTTGTTTTGAAGGTGAGGAAGCCATTCTTCAACCTTTCAACGGTGGGGGAAAGGGCAGCACTGCCGTTTTCTGTCTGGAGCTCTGCTGTGATTTGATCTATTTTCAGTTCTGCAACAGGTCCTAGTTCTCCTTGATCCCTACATGAAAATGATATTCCATCATCATATAATCAATGCGATCCCTACACGCATCAACTGCTAAAAGTTTTCAGATTTCTTCGAACTCAAACCTTAGGAGCTTTTCGAGTTCAGCTATGGCTTCCTCGTATGAGTAATTTCCCGTTTCCTCTCTCTGCATTGTTTTTCCAGGTGCTTTAGAAAGGTAACAAACATGTTTGCATAACTTTATCTTGGCAAATAAGTCCAATAAAATATGAATTTCTATTTTCTCATCATATTCTTGTGAACTTGTTTGATTTGATTCTCATATTCTGATGAAAAGAATAATACTGAAGATAAGAGAGTGTACCGGGGTTGGGTGGATGATAGGAGCCGGAGCAGCGAAAACAGGCTTGTCTTGAATGAGACTGGGCGGCGGAGAAGCGGAAGAGCCGAGCCTTGCGGTGGCGGTGGGGCGGCATGCCGTCGTCACTGGTCTAGATAAGCAGGCAGCGGGTGGAGTGAGGAAGCCGTTAATGGTCGACATTGCGCAACACAGGTTCTTACTATCTTTTCCTGATCTAAGAAACTATTTTTGCTAACATGCATGCATGCCAACTCAGGATAACGAAAGCGAAAGCTGAGTAAACCACAGCTTCTAGCCTTCTATTCTTGTAGATGAGATTTCTAGTTGGAGCTTTTGTTTGGTCCTCTTCTTTTAGCTCTCAAGAAACAACAAAAAAATAATAATAATAAATGGAAGGGGAAAAAACATTTTTAATGAATTGAAAAATAAATATGTATATCGAAATCATATATTCTCAACATGAGATCAGTGGTTCTATTGAGAAAAATTACCGTGAAATGAGAAAGTTGTTTGATTATGTTTATCACTTTCACTTTATTTTATTTATCATGTTTCTCGAATACTAAATATGGTATTCTAGTAACGTGATAAATATATTCAAGCAACATGATAATACATAATCAATCAATAGAGAAATTATGAGATAGCCAATTTAACTATTATATCTTACCATATTAGCCACATTTATGAATACATCCAAAAAATAGTGAAAAGTATACGGTTCTCACATTTTCAGGTGAAATTTAAACTTTTAAAAGATCAAATAAAATAAAATAATATTTATCAAACATTGTGTTTTGTGTGTGAGATGGTGTGTAGTGTGTGTAGAGTGTGCGAGAGAGTGTTGTGTGTGCAGTGTGTCTCAGAGAGGGTGAGTGCAAACTGCGACCCGGGTTAAAAAATATAAAAGAAAAAGAATGATCAACATGGGAGGGACATGGTAAGATTCAAGGGCGACAGAGTGTGACCCGAGAGTGACCAGGTGCAATCTAAACTTTAAAAAATAAAAAAAATTATATAAAATATTGGTCGACCCGGGAGCAACCGAGTGTGACACGGTGCATTTTAAATATTATTTTTAAGTTCTAAATGTTGAATAAAATACTTAAAATATATATTTTCATGTTTTGATTTAATCATCAACTTAAAAATCATTGTTTGATTAAGACATTTTAGCAAATCTCAATTAAAAATAATGAACTTTTGGTCATATTTCATATAAAAGTGGTTAAAATCATTATTTGTTTTATAAAATTGACTATTTAAATAATTAAGACATCAAATCAACGTAGTAAATATAATTAAATAATTTTTTCATTTCTTACTGATTGTTTAGATTAATTTTACAACTTAGAACTAATCCAGTCAGTTGTGATACATAATAAATTTGATTGTCCAATTTTAAATTAAGTTTTAACTGTTAAAATTAATTAAATTTTGTGATTATATTATTATTCATTTTTCTATCCATAATGGATTATATTATAGTTAATTCTTCTTTTCATAATATTACTTTTGTAATTAATAAATTTAAGAGAAGAAATTTCATCACTCACTTTGATATAAGTGGAGAATATATTTTATATATATAATACTAAGTCAGAATGAGAATGGGTCGACTTTAATACCTATGTTGAGAAGAGATGAGTGCAGCTTGAGAATTAAGGGTCTCATAGGAAGGCATGAATAAGACAATATTATGATATAAAAGTTAAAAGGTAATATATCTTGTTCCTGTTCACCACTAATTATGTAAATCACGAGAAGCATTACTGGCTCCCCCCACTCCCCCACTAAGCAACCATTTTGTTCATCCACGTTTTTTCTCAAAACTTTGGGGGGGAAAAAAAATTCTTCTTATCTTTATCTTTATTATTAATTTCTATCATTGAATGCACTAGTGATGTCGACGCCATATGTATTTTTCGTGGAATAATTTTGTGTGCATGCATGTTTATTGGATCAACGATGTTCAACTGTCTACGACTCTACTTTAGTCAAAATAAATAAATAAATCGTCTTGTATAATTAATTTGCATCATATGGTTATAGTGATTTTTTTAGTTTAATTTTGAGTAGATTGAATCGGAATATTTTATTCTCGGAAAGACATTTGTGGGAATTGGACTTGTTTTAGGTTAAGCTTGGTGCTAATTCATTTAGCTTGATATAATTTGATAGGCCCAAATAAAATAAGAGTTTTTGTATAATTATTATTTTGTATATTGATAGGGATAAGATTAACTCTAGAGAGTTACATCGTTCATTCACATTTTTAATTAAAAAAAATGAGGATGAGAATCAAATCTAATATTCCTCGTTAGAAATTTTTTTAAGTATATGATGTCTACCCACCGTTACTAATAGACTTACAAATTTTTAGTCGATTGAATTGTTCTTGTATTGTTATAAAATAGTTACGATTTCGTAGTTGGTTAAAAAAACCAACATTTTTACTAAACCTCATTTACTTATTCGTTTTGAGTAAGCAGTCAATATGCGTCCATCTCATTGCATATAGATTGGTTCGATACAACAACTAGTTTTTGTCAAGATTCTATTATCGGGATATTTTTTTAACACTCAATTATACATATTGATGAGCTTCATGGATCCCATCATTGAGATAGTTTAACGCTCTCTCACACGCAACGGTGAGCTTCGCGGAAAACTCATCATCGAACTGGGCCGATACTATGTCAATAATCTATTTTTATTCTTATAAAATTAGTTTGTAAGAATATGGGACTTTTACTGTTATAAAATAGTATATACCCAAATTTTCACTCATGTGAAATACTTATATTGTTTCTTTCATCATCAAACCCAATCAAAACACATGCTCTCAAAATAACTTTTGCCAAGCACTTCCCACAAAAGCAATACCAAACACACAATCAGCCATTTGGGGGGTGAGTAGGAATAAAGGAAAATGGGTGTCAAACAAGAGAAATGATTCAATCAAAATTATGTGGTTAATTATTACGATTGTGCCACATTGTCCGAATGAATTAAAAATGTCATTATGTTGGTCCGTGTCTTCTGCTGCATTATTTTGTTCGCATCATAATATATATAATAATAATTATCTAAGAGTGGGTATAAATTCTACTACTAGAGATAGTGTAACAGTGAAAACTGGAAATTGTACAAAACAATGGAAACGTTTTGCAATCATCTATTGGAAACCTAATCAAAAGAAGTCCGGACAACTAACAAATGATGTGGGATACAGACGTTACGTTGGAAAACAACACGAACATGAAGAAACATTTGGTTCCAAAGAAAAACAAAATTTAACAAACATTATCAATTTTAAACCTTTTCGTACTTGTCCGATATAATTTTTGGATATGATAATTGAAAATAGTGGCACTGCTCGGGCAAATAATTGCAAGAAATAAAATAAAATCGAGCAATAAATCCATTATGAAAACCATCTATTAATTCGGCTAGTTGTTTGAAATACAACTCTCACGATGCATATTGCAAGCCCTAGCGGCTACAGTATAATTGACTTTTCGAAAGTCCAATTGCATCCCACAAGCTTAATTAAACACTTGGGTAAAGCTTACGATTCTAAGGAACGAGGTTGGTACCGACCTCGTAGCAAGTCCACCATCGAGGAGAGGAAACAACTTCCCGTGAAACCTGGTGGCGTAAAGTCATTGTTAACCCCTAACTGATCCCCGAGAATCGCAGGTGATTGCGAGATTTTGGTGACCACATGCTCCACGGCCGCTAAAGCATCAACTAGGGTTTTCTTTCTTGTCTGCCATCTATAAATAGGGAGCTTCGCTCATTTTTTTATGAATTTTTCTGCTCTCAAGTTGTACTGAAATTCTGCTAAAATTAATATAAAATGGTTGTTTTTCTAATTTTTTTTGGATCCTAAGTATGCTTGTTGTTCTTCTTGTACTTTTCATAGTATTTTATTGAATTATTCATCACGTGCAACGTGTCTGTCTGTTTATTTTCTGGTGATTATTCATTGTGGTGATTATTCATTGTTCTTGTTAATGATTCCAAGTGCTCCATTTATTTTTATAAATCAAAACACATACGATATTATATGTTTCATTATTCATGTTTCACCGTTTATTCTATTATTAAATTATTAAATCTTCTTTAATATTTTTTATAATCTTAAATTAATGTTATATGTTTAGTGGTAGAGTACATAATATTTTATAATAATCACTTTTCAATTTATCCAAAAGTTCATTATTAAAATCGATTGAATCATATCCAAAATTTATGTTCATATAAAATTTTAATTTTCTTCAAAAATCAATTAGAGTATCATACTTAACTTTTATTTTCATTAAAATTGAGTTTTAAAAATCTTTAAATAATTTAATAATATTTACTTTAGATCCCTGCTTCTTTACTCTGACCATTTTCCCCTCAATACTAATTGCTGTCTCTCTCACTCACTCCATCACTACACATGATTCCTTATTTTGCCATATATTACAACCACCAAAACTATTTCTTTATTGTTTACCAATTCTAACTTTATGTAGAAACGACAAAACCTATTTAATTAATTCACTACGTATTATTTATTTAGAGATTAAATTGGGCAGAGTATATATATGTAACGTAACATTTATGAGAGGGAAATCTTGAAAGTTGGTGGAGTAATTAATAAAGGAGCACTAAATTCCCATGATTCAATGCAGCAGCTCAGGAATAAGGAGACATTTTAATTCTGCTTTTACAATCCAATTGACGTACCAGCCTACTAGGAGCAGAGAAATTTCTAGAAGTGAGAGAAACTCCTGCGCACACCGTTTACGTTAGCGAAAAACCCTACGAGGTCTCTCCGGTAGGGTAGGTACGATTTCCTCTTATCCCCTTCCTTCATTGCTCTGTTCCGCACGTAAAAAGCCTCGTGCGCCGACGGCGGCGGAGGCGGCGCCTCTGATTGCGGTGCTCTGCCACTTCCTCTCTTCGGAGCTTGGATCGTAAATTTGCCCGATTTCTCTTCGCGGTGCTTCGGCGTCAGAAACACAAAGCTCTCCTTCCCGTCGCTTTTGCTCCGGTGCAACAGATCGCGAAGCTTCCACCGCCTCGAAGCCGATCCGGTCGATTTGCTCTTCTTACACTGGATTGGCACCGGCGGCTCCGGTATCCTCGGCCGCCACACGCAGTACGTGCCGGCCGGGATGTTTTCGAGCTCGTCGGCCTCCGATGAGGAACACGACGGCGGAAAGTCGTCGTCCTCCTCGGCGAAGAGTTTGCTCAACGGAACTAACTTATTCGATTCCGGTCGCCGCTCGCCTCCGCTTTCTATCAAATCACGGTTAAAAACGGGGAAAACAGGGCCGCTGCAGAGGAGCTCCGAGGCGGAGACCTCTTTATCTTCGCGCACTAAAACGAACTCGAAATCATCGTGGCCTCCGCTATCAGCGGCGGCGCCGGTCCAGCTGCCTGCAACTCTGAGCGCGGTTTCAGCTAATCGATCCGATGAATAAACGTTGAAGCTCGGGCATACGCACACATCCTCTTGGCCGCCATTCATTGTGGTATGAATTCAATCACCGATTGTATTGGTACGTATGCATATGCATAAATGTATGCTTAGAGAGAGAAAATGAGAGAGAGAGAGATGAGAGTTGTAGTTTGTTCAAGCCTGAAGGAGGGGGTATTTATATGGTTGGCGTCGCACGTGTGTTGTGGTAAACTGACACGTGTGCATCCAGAAGGGAAGCCTCGTGTTTAACCCCACTAAGGTTACAATAATTTCCACTCGCCTACACCATGATGCCTCATTTTCTCTATTTTTTCAAATTGACACGTCTATATATTTTGTCACTCTTATTTTTCCATTTATCACATCTAGAAAAAATGTAATTTAAAAAAGAAAAAAAGAAAAATAAGAGAATTATAAGTACCAACTTTTCTTGAGAGAAATCCAGCCCTTGATCAAATCATGATCTAAAATCCCTCCACTTTTGAGTCTCTTTTTTCCAAAATTAATAGAAGTACAAGAAGAGGGAGTGAGTCTCCTTTAAAACATGCTTTATGATACATTTTTATGCATTATAAAATTAAAATATGATTTGTGTATAGGTATTTCGTTTGAAATATTTTTAATGTTTTTTGAATGCATTAACTTTGATCGGAATGAATACGCTGATTTCGATTGAAATGAACTATGCACAAATTATATTTTAATTAGAATGTATTTTTGAGATATTGCGAGATTGTTTCACACGAGTTTTAAAAATATAATTTTCTTGAGATTACATGTATTAGATTTAATAGATAAATCATGAAAGTTTTATAGAAAAATAATTTTTTAAAAAAAAAAGAAGTAAAGAAAAACAAAATACAGTACTTCAAATCTTGCAAGCCAATGCCTATCTTTTTAAGTCTTAAATAAATACAATTAATATGATATATTCCACAAACTATCATGTAAAATAGGAAAATGCATATGGTCCCATTAAATTAATTTAAGTGCAACCATGCGCTTTTTTTTTTTTTTTTTTCTTTCTAGAACACAAAAAAGTTTTTCCGATGGACTTATGACGTTGATTGTTGTCTAGAAACAAATTTATGAAATATTACTTAATTTCATGATAAACTATTGCAAATTCTATAATTCCACAAATATGGTTGGACGTGCCAGCCTACAAATTGGAAAAAAGTATCCAAGAACAAGGAACCTCTCGTCCGTTATATGACTTTCTCCTGCCAAATTGATGTTCTTTACAAAGAAAATGGAAAAAATAAAAAATAGTTTTGTAGGAGACATCTTTCACAAAAATTGTATGAGATAAATCTCACAAGATCCATATTATAAAAATAATTTTAAATACCATTTAATTAATAAAAATATATCATTTACTAAATAAGAACTTAATAAACCATTTACTAAAAGAATATATTATTTACTGAATTAAAATACGTCAGTTGCTGAAATAAAATACACCATATACACAAAATGCATTATTTACCATTGGTGGATCTACATGAGGGCTAGGGGGACTCCAACCTCCTATGCCGGTTTTTTTTGAAATTTTTTTTATAATATTGTAATCCTGTATTTTATGGGATAATTCTATCGTAAACAAAAAAGATCATGAATATAAGAAAAAAATGATATAAAATGATTGAAATTAAGGTGGAGACAAAAAAAATAAAAAATCAACCCCCTTATGAAAATTTTCTGGATTCGCTGTTGTTATTTACTGAATAAAAAGTACATTATTTACTAAAAAAATCGTTTAAAACAAATGAATATAGTTAGTTTGGGATGTCAATCGGGCCAACCAATCGGGTTTCGCACCAGCCAGGCAGCCCTATTGGGCTTCGGGTTAATTGGTCCGGGTTGAATTAGGCTGAAATTTTTTCAAGCTAAAAAATCTTGACCCTAACCCTTCGATTTTCGGCTAGTCTATGGGGCCAATGAATTTATAATTTATTTTTATTTTAATATCTTTTCATTCTTTTAATATTTTAAATAATAAAAAATAAATAAAAAAATACTTTTCTCTTAAAAAAAAAATTCAAAATACATCACAAATTTTTATATAATATAATTTTAAGAATTAAAAATATATTATTTTTTTATTTTAACAATATTTGAATATATTTTAACGTCATAAATAAATAAACTTAACTATTTACGGAGTACTATATGAACTAAATGCAATTATATAACTTAAAATTTAATTAATTAATAAATGTGATATTAAATATTAGAAGTAGATTTTAATACTATAATTATGATAAATATATTAATAAAAAAATAATCAGATTAATCGGGCTAACCCATCGGGTTTCAGGCACAGCCCTATCGGGCCTCGAGTTAATCGGTCTTGAGCTAAAAAATTCGGGTCAAAATATTTCGACCCTAACCTGCATTTTTGCTCAGATTAATCGGGTCAACCCGCAGGTTTCGGGCTAAATTGACATTCCTACGTTTAGATACATCATATGAAAAAAAAATCGTAAATATGTCTCGTATAATATTTGCCAAAAAATAAATGGATAAGGGTCAATTTGACCCTTCGACTATTCTGACAGAAACATATTAGCCCTCATTGACTATTTGGCTCACTTAAACCCTTCAACTATTAAAAATGGTCCAATTTTACCCCTTATCTTTTTAAATGATTATTATACCCTCACTAATGGAACAAATTTGTTTTTTTTTTTTTTAATTCCAGAGATTAGGCTTTTTTTCATTTTTGAAATGATGGACACAGTATTTTTCAAATTTTTAAAATTTGTAATCTATTATTTTATTTATATGTTTTTACATTTATAAAAATAAATTATAAAAATAAGATTTTGGATATGTATCGAATAAAGAATAGTTTGGAAGAAATTAGCTTTAAAAAACAGCAACAAAAAATATAAAATATTTATTATATTTAATTTATTTTAGTATCAAAAGTATTTCAATTTAGAAAATTTAGAATAATAAGATGAATACATAAGATAATAAAAAAATTAAAAATAAGTTAGGATTATTAAATATGTGTATTATCTCTAAGTGAGGGTATAACAGTTATTTGAAAAGATAAGAGGTTAAATTGAACCATTTTCCAAAATTGAAGGGTAAAAAGTGAACCAAATAGTTCACAAGGAGCTAATTTGATAATCTCATAATAGTCGGAGGGTCAAATTGATCCTTATCCCAAAAATAAAAATAGAAGGAAGAGAAAGAGGGGGAAAAAGAAGAAAGAAGCCAGGGTTATTCTTCGTGGGCTCTGGTGATAAAAAATCAAAAATCGAATAAAACTGAATAAATCTCGATTTTTTCGTTTCGATCATTTCAATTTTTGGTTATATTTTTTTTATAACAATTCGGTTTTCAGTTTTTGGTTCGATTTCTTGTTTCTCCGAACTGAAATAACCGAAAAACCGAAATTATATATATAATACATAATACATATATCTATTTTTATTCTTATTAGTTTGTTTTTTAAAATATCCATTCCTAATTCAAAACCCTAAACTAAACAGCCCCTCCCCCGCCCAAACCTCAGTCCCCGACTCCCCAATCCCCATCGTTCGAATCAGCTGCTACGTGCCGCCTGCCTCTCTCAGCTCTGGGTTCTCGCCGATTCTTGCCTCTGCTCAGTATTCTCGCCCTATTAGTCTATCAGTCGACTCTCGCCCTATCGTCAATCGTCTCTCCCTCTTGCACGGTCGATGCTCGTTAGTCACTCGACTCACTCCCTTTCGCACGCTCCGTGCACTCCACTCGCTAGTCACTCTTCAATGCTTGAAAGTTTATTTCTTGTGCGTTTGTCATTTGTGTATGCAAGTTTATTGTCCAGCTCTTTTGCTCTATGTGAATTTTTCTATCAGTGTCTTTGGAAACTTTGAGCATAATAATGTATTCAAAGATTCCACAAAACGCCAAATATTTTTAATACTTTTTTATTTTTTGAGAATTTGGGAATTTGGTGAAAATTTCGGTTAAAATCGAAATAACATCTAATTCTATTTTTCCGCAAATTTCGATTTGCCCTCTTTTCTGCATAGTAGACAATGGCGGAAAACAACAGCAAAGACCTATTGGAGTTGGAAGCCAGGCCCCGCGGCGTCTCCTCCGCCTCAAGTTTAGGTTACATAATATATTTCTTAAATTCTTTATGTTTCTCTGTTTTCCTGCTTTTCGTTTCTGCTCTGCTCTTAATTCTTTCTGAAGGATTTGTGTATTAATATTTCAGAATCGAAACTCTTTGTTTGCAAGAAAGACCGCTCCTTTTCTGCTTCTGGTGCTCCTCTTCAGAAACCCACCATGTCTTCTCTTCCCAAGAGTCAAGGTACCCTCTCTCGTTCTTGCCTTTGAGCCTTTTTGTTTTGATTTTGATATTTTTCTTGTGATAGTTTTTTTTTTTGTCAAGAATTTACTTAACATTTTGAGTGCTGTTATGATGCCCACAAGCACTTTTGAAGAGCTAATTTTACTTGTATTTTGAGTTTTTAGCATAAAACAATCTCTTGTCTGTCTTCTTAGGTGGGAATGTATGGATTCATTTATCTGCTCGAATTTTATCAGAAATAATATCTTATGGTCCTACAAGTTGTGAAGGGGAATTAGATAGATACTTTAGCATTGACTTCATGTCTCTTGATAACTTGCCATAAAAATGTTGTTTTTGTTCCATTACTTAGTACCTTTTTTAGGGTTGGAGTGAGGTGAGGTACCTATTGTGGTGTTTCTTCGGGTGCTGAAAAACCGACATATCTTTTCTTTGAGTTGTATGAACATATGTTTTAGTGGGAGTTGATCCAACTCTGTTGTATATGATCATATACTAATCTTCTGAAGTTATTAATTTGAGGTGAGGTGTCGTTTTTGTCATTTGAGCAATGGAAAACCAGCATTCGTCATGTTTAGACTTATGTGGAAGAGGCAATGATAAAGTGATTTGCTGAATTCATCAGTTGAAGCTGAGGCATGCCAAAAAAAATTGACTTTCTTTTGCTTGTGAACATGTTTAATTTTGTGGAATTGTGCAGTTTCATGTGAGTGATTTACTGTAGTTATTGTTTGGGGTGAGGCAATTATTATCTTACCCGGAAACTGAAAAAAAAAGGGGGCATTTCATTTACTTGGAGATGACGTATATATTTCTGAGGACGAGGCAAGTGCTCCAGTCAGTTGTATTCAATGATAAAAATAATTTGCTGAGTTTTTTATTAATGTACTATTCTGGTGTTTCACCTGATCGAGAATTCGAGATGCTTGTTTCTTTACATGGTTCTATCCCACTTGCAACGCTATGAGAACAGGACCCTTCAGTTGGGAAAAAAAAAAAGATTTTCTCACACTTGTGTCCGTTAAGTGTGAGAGGGATTTCAAATTTGATTACATTCTTGAGGATTTGTGCTTAATTAGTTTTGGGTTTTCTGCAAATGTTTTGATAGTCAAACTTGGTTTCAATTACTGAACATGTGTGCTCAATGCGGATGGTTTATCGTGGATTCGATTAAACTTGGTCCGGTAGTAATCAAGAGATACTACTTGCAGTTATGGGGAAGGTGAAGGACTTCTTAGGAGTTCTATCAGAATCAAACAAAAAGCTGATGGAGGAATCAAAGGCATGCTCTGATTTCTCATTCTAGCTTCCAATTTTTCATTTGATAATTACTCTCTAGATTCTTGAATTCTGATCATTGTGTACACTAAATGCAGGAACGCCCCGAAAATTATGATATTGAAGTGCTGACTGGAAATGAATCTAATTACATCGAGATGGTAAAACACTGCCTCAACTAATCCCTGATCGAGAGTTGCATTTTCTCACATGTTTCTGTTGACAGGATCTGATGTTGGGTATTGCTGATCTCCACACCCCGGAGGCTGTTGCTGCTGCCGAGTCTGCAATGGCTGGTTATCCACAACTCGCTCGTTTGGCAGAAAGCAGCAGTGGGTCAGAAGATGAGGACAGCAGCAGTGATGACGAAGATGAGATTCTCCAACAAGATTCTAAAGCTCCCTCAGAATCTGTGAAGCTAGAGTCCAAGGATGCCGAGTTAGAAAAGTCTAACAAGCGACCCAAAATCATTGTACTTCCTTAGCTGCCAGATGCATCTTCGACCCAGAATTGTTATGTTTCACCAGTTTTTGAATGATGATGTCTGGTTTTGAGGCGCTGGTTAATGCTCGTCTCTGTAGCAGATTTCATTTGGACGGAGGAGGAACCATGGCTGGTTTGAAGCAGCATTGAAGAGATGGAGAAAGTAGATTTGCATGCACTATTTTTCAGTTTTAGATGAAATTGTTGGAGCTTTTGTGTGTGTGTTTTTTCTTTCAGAATCCATGATACTAGTTTGAAGTGTGTATTTACTATTTAGTTAGCTCAATATAGCCAGTATTCATGCACGAAAATGCATATCATCATGAGTTTCTACATTCAACACAAACAATCCAAAAAAATAAATAAAATGAAAGTAAATATCTCCCAAGGCAAGGAATTGCATGCCTATTAACATGATGAACAACTTTTGTTTGGATATAAGAGTGAGTGTAGCAAGCAAGTTTCAGACCCGAGAGGAGCCGAGCTTTCGCTCGAAAAGGCGTTGGAGGAGGAAAACCTGAAGGGTGCAGACTCCGATGAGGGCCAAGGACTCAAGTATGGCCTTGTACACCGCTCTGTGGCTCATGGATTCATTTACTGCATGCACTTGCATTGGATTCATTAGCTCTCTCTCTCTCTAACATACATTATATATACATACATACAATAGTCATGAATCAAGATCACTTACCAAGAAGTTGACGATCAGTCTGAGCCTCGAGCCAGTGCTGCTCGAACTGGATGTTGTGGAGGGCTTCTTCCAACTTGGAGATATGCTCCACTATGGGGTTGAAATGCTCTGCATCAGATAGAGAGAGAGAATTAAGACACACACACACACACAAAAAAAAAAGAGTTGCAAGAAAGTGGGAAGGTGGTAATGACCACTCTTAGCATGTTGATCAGGGTTTGAGGATGAGTAGTGGCCGACGAGCACATCGAAATCAACAGTCTCGTGAAATGGAGTTTTGTTGGAGAAACAGAAATGGTAGATGCCTTTTTTTTGGGCCATGAACTCGTATTTCTCGCTTATCTGGTCGCGGAACTCTCGAATCATCTCTCCACCTGGTCCCTTTATCTGATCACAAAACATCCTTAACATCTCAGAATCATTAGAATATAGAGAGAGAGAAGGAATAATTAATTGATTACGTACGAAGAGATCAATGCCATGATCGAGATGGTGCCAAGAAGCATCAGCTTTGATGACAACAAACGAAACGTGAACGATGTCACCCTCGTACAGAACATCATGGGAGAAACACTCATCATTGTCGATCACGAATCTGATCCCAGATACTACCCTCAAATTCAATTCAACCATCAACCATGTCATCATCCAAAACCTCACCATTCTTTCCATTTCATTCATTTAATTTATGCTCTAGATCTGTGGCTGCAAATGAAATTCAATGCTGACTTACTCTTTGGTTTCTGGGATTATTAATACGACTATGATCGTTAATGGGATCTGAGGAAGCCCAAGAATCTGTTGCTCACTAACAAAACATTATGGTTAAGAAAAACAGAAAACGCGACTGCGTTTCTTTTTATTATTATTATTATTATGTTTATTATTTATTAACCAATTGAGTATGTTTGAGAATATTTATTGTCACTAAAGTTAGTGACAATAATATTTTTGTGACTAAACATATATCTATAACAACAATAAATTCTCTCGTCACAACAACTATAATTTGTGGCAATTTTATTAGTTGCGGGTATTCATTGTCACTAGAGTTAGTGACAATATATATATATATATATATATATATATATATAGCAACAATAAATTCTCTCGTCTCAAAAAATATGATTTGTGATAATTTTATTATCCGTTGGAATTTATTGTCACTAAAGTTAGCGACAATAATATTTTTGTGACTAAAAACATATCTACAACAACAATAAATTCTATTGTCACAAAAAATATATGATTTGTGATAACTTCATAAATTATCAATATTTATTGTCACTAATTTTGGCGACAAAACATTTTTTTTAACTAAAAACACTATTTTAGCCATAATAATTGAAAAAAACACTATTTTAATCACAATTAAATATTAACTTTTTAAACATAAGTAATTAAATTAAATTAAATATTTTTATGTAAGTAATTAAGAATAATACAAATTTAAATTTAATAATATTTAAATTATGATTGAAGATTATATTACTTAATTAAAACTTATTTAAAGGTGACTAAATTTAAAATGTGCAATTAAATAAAATCCAAATAGAATTAAAAATGTAATTATGTAATTTAAATAAATAAACGTAATTAAATTAATATTTTAGATTTGTAATTAGCTAATCACGTAATCAAAATGTTTAATAATGTATAAATCTTAAATTGTTTAATTAATTCTAATTTTAATTACATAATTATGTAAAATTCATTTTTAATATAAATTAAAATCTTACGTTATAAAATTTAATTAAGATTTACTTTTTATTCAAATTTAATTCTAATAATTTTTTAAATTAAAAAAATACTATCCCACAAATTCTAAATAATAAAAAATAATGTAAATACTTTGTAGTAGTTTATATATATATATTATTCACAGGTGCGTTGCACGGAATTATTAGATTTAAGTATTGTTAAAAATTATAAATATATTAAATATAATTTGAGACTTTAATTAGTCAATGTATATGGAATAGTTATAGGTGTTTAATAGATATGATAAGCAATACACATTTTCAACTTGAAGTAATGTACCCACATTTTATATTTTTAACATAAAATATAAAAATTAATTAGTGTATCCACAATTTATATATTTTAGCATAAAATAAAAAATATTAAATTAAATTAACAGAAAAAATCGAATTGATGTACCTACATTTTAAAAGTTAACCGATTATTTGTTCATCCACTAACTTAATTAAAAATTATTAAATAATATTGCATTTGTAATTAAGTGGTTTTAAAATATAGAGGAATATGAAAATCGATGACAAAATGTGAGATATTTGGCTCTAATTACAACTATAATTTTATATATAGTATTCTAGAATTAAACATATAATTACATTGGTGAATTGCTCATTATTCATTGTAATACAAATTATGTATAATTCAATATTTTAAATTATAAACAATAATTAATTTACTCCGAGTATATACAAATTATAGATAAGTTATAAAAGATTATGTATAAAATATTACTATATTGCAATGTTTGAAGAATATAATTTTAAAATATTTTGTTGGTATCACCATTTAAGTTTATATGTTATTATATGAATTTAGTTATAATCTGAAAACTGAATTTATATAAATGATCAAATTATAAACTATTGAGATCTTGGTAAAAAATAAAATATTAATTAACGATTTAATTAAATCATAATGTCCCACCTTTTTTTGAAAATTGTTTCTTTCCTTCAATATTATTATAAATTGTATGAAATTTCATCTAACAATATTTAAATTTTATTTTAGTTATTACAATTTAGTGATGTGGTAATATTTTTTAAATTTATAAGATTTGTAAGAATTAAATTTATAAAGTTTGAAGGATTTCATAAAATTTATAAAATTTAAATCCATGTTGCAATATGCGGTCCAAGCACCCGCATAAACAGCACTTAAGCCTTTGGCGGGGCCTGGCCGTGCCGAAAACCACCTGTGCGGCAAAGGGTCATGTGCTTGTAATTATGGACCCAACCACCTTGAATTTAATTGATAGAGTTGTTAGTATGCATCATATTTTATACTTAGTTAATTGTGCTTGTTTTTATTTCATGGTCGATGTGGGATTCTAGTACCTCTTTTATAATTAGTTTTCTTTCTTGGAGTTCAGTTTCTAACTGATGTGGGATATGATTAACTATAAACATTAACCAAGCAGCTTTTTTGGTGGACTACACTACAATAGTTGATCTATGTATTTTTTAGATAGAAAATCAAACTTAATGTTAGAAATAAAAATAAAAATGTAAAAAATAGATGAACCGCCTAGACTCCGCATAGAAATCGTTTAGGCCCTACCCGAGTGTCTAGCAAATTTTACAACCTTGGTTTAAATAGATAGTATCATTACCATATATACATATAAATTATCTAAAATATTAACAATCAATTATTTGGTGCAATGGACAAGTATAAAGTATTGAAACTAAGAGTTAAGTGGTTCAAATAAAAAGTACTTACAACAACTTTAAGAGAAACAGAGGTATGATTCGTTCAGACATATCATATACCTATAAAAAACTGAAATGTACATCACTTTCTCTTTCAAACTTTTAAAATTGTATTTATTTATTTTTTAAAAAGAACTCAATAATTATTAAAAACTTTGCTTAATTTAAAATAAAAACAATTCATCATGCTGCTAAACCGTCATCAATTTCCTAGATGTGTGGAGAAATCATTCCTCATGCTTTGTAAGAGAAATGAAAGCACATGCTCTTGTTAGATTTATGATATTTGTCTACTATTCTGAGCCTTTGACAAACTTTGAGAACTTCTTCTCAAGTCTCTCCTAACTACAACAAAAAGGTTAATAGATTCGTGTTGTTTATATTAATAGACAACGCGAATTAGTTTCGCGTTATCTTTTATTGGGGCGCTAATAGACGATGCGGGCATTCACGTCGCCTATATTCATATAGACGACGCGGAATATCCGCGTCGTCTATAACGTGAATGCCCGCATCGTCGATATTTTCCAGTATTCATTAATAGACGACGCGAATGCCCGCGTCGCCTCTGTTTCATATTTTGAATAAAATTAAAAACAATATTCCTACCCCCTTCTGTTTCATATCTTCCCCGACTCTCTCCCCCTCATCGCCTATTTTGTGCGACTGCCGCCGAGCCCGTGCTCTTCGCTTGCGCCGCCCTGCCGCCGAGCCATATCCTTCGACCTCCGAGCCTGTTCTGTCGTCCCCGACTCTCTCCCACATCGCCTTTCTTTGCCTGCACCTGTCGTGCCACCGAGCTCATCATCTTCACCTGCGCCGCTGCCTCTGGATCATCCCTTCTCCCTTTCTTCTTTGCGCCCCCTCTCCCTCTCACCAATGGCCGCCGCTGCCTCTGAATCCTCCCTTCTCCCTTCCAATCCCCCCGCCCTTTCTCAACGCAAATTCTCTTCTTTTACCCGGCTTTTGCTGCCTGCTAAGGTCCTCCATTCGCAATCGCAATGCAGATCTATTCGTTTCGCTTCTTTCTCAGGTATTCACTGCTCCAAATACTTGCTTTACTGGGTTGGACTCTGTTAGTTCCGATCAACGAGAGTTTTATCTCTCTCTTGAATTTGTGGCTTGTGAGTTCCACATGCTACTTGTTTGATCGCATGGTCAGATATCTGCCGTGAATTCGCAACACAGTGCTTCTTAATTTTGATTTGTGATGGAACTAGTTCGTTAGGGTTCATTATGGTCTTAATTGGTTGTACTAGGGGTAAAAATAATATGTTGGGGAAGTGGCGATTGCTGCATGATTTGTTATTATCGCTCTGCCGATGTTATTGTCTGATTGAACTGTATATACAGGCATGAAGGCGCAGGTTGCGACCGTCAAGCAAGCTGCTACCAAAGCCACGCAAAAAGCAGAAGGTCCTGTTGTTATTATTGCTGGAGCTTCCAGAGGAATTGGCAAAGCTGTTGCTTTGGCTCTGGGAAAAGCCAGCTGCACTGTTGGCTTATTTACTTCATTTTAGCCTTCATATGTTCACTCCTTTATTGTTTTGACTATTTGCTATTTTATGCTATTTGTTAGTGATTAGAGTACGAGTAGCGCTTGTGATTATCTAGTAGCAGAGGACCAATAAAATGGACATTTTCTGTTATGAAACTACTCTCTGTGCTTGTTGTCCCAGCTACGGTTGTGGGACGATATTTGAGTTTTCATCGAGCTAGATGAATGAACATTCACTATTATCATATACTGTGAGCCTATAATATAGTGCCAAGTCAGTTGACATAGAATCCTGTACCTGAGCTTCAAAATATAGTTCTTGCAATATGTGATTGACTTCTGGTTCACCTTCATCATACCTCAACTAATCATGTATTATATGTTGCAGGTTTTAGTTAATTATGCAAGGTCATCAAAGGAGGCCGAAGAAGTTTGCAAAGAGGTAAATAACCACTTATATGAATGCATAATGTACTTCTGAGACCAATTTGTTATGCCTAATGTCAGGGCTGTCACACCTATCTCACCCTCAAAATCTTTTATAATCTGCAAAATGAATAACTTGTAATTTTACGGAGTTTATCATTTTGAGTCATATTCTTGGGAAAATGATTCTGATATCCATAACTCAAAATCCTCTTCAGTTCTACACCAACCATACCCTTAAGATTATAATTGGGTGGTCTGTTATCATGTGATTGATTGCTTCCCATTTCAACTATAAAATAAGTTAGAATCTCAATTTTGTATAAATTCTCCGTATGCCTAGGTACTTGCTATTCATCAAGGGTTGTATCCCTTCTTCCCCAATTCATCCATGTCATATTCATGTACTGGCAACATGGCTACCTGTGCTGTCAGTTAAAAGAACACATGAAAAAAAAACTCATAAAATGTTATTATGGGGTTTATACATATGGTGTGTTGGTTTTACCTAATTTTGTTGCTTTGATGTGAGTATTAAAATTTGTTTCCTCTTGCAGATAGAGGCATCTGGCGTACAAGCTCTTACATTTGGTGGAGATGTTTCCAAAGAAGCAGATGTGGAGTCAATGATAAAAACAGTATGATAATACTCCAGTTGTGATTTTCTTATGCTACATATATTATTGTCTCAATCATGTCGATAGTTGTGATTATCTTATGCTGCATATATCATTGTCAAAATCATGTCGATTCTGCAGGCAATTGATGCATGGGGAACTGTAGATGTTTTGATCAATAATGCAGGTAGCTCAAGGATCCATTTAGTTGGTTGTAAATCCATTTGTGGTTGTTTTCATTTAAAATGTGAAAATGATCAGGAATCACAATAGATGGTTTGCTGATGAGACTGAAGACATCTCAATGCAGGGGGTCATTGATCTGAACCTTACTCGTGTTTTCCTATGCACACAGGTCAATTTCTCACAACTCGTATTTATGCTGCAGGCTGCAGATTAATGCCCCAATTCATATAAATTAATCATGAGATTTTCATTCTCTTCAGGTTGCTGCCAAAGTTATGATGAAGAAGAAAAATGTAATGTGTACACTTATGCTGGTGGGTGGTTAGTAATGGCTTCTTAATTTCATGCAGTCCCCTTTCGGAATGTCTCACCAGCAAGCTCTGGACCACAGATATGCATGATCGGTTTGAGGCAGATGGAAAAAAGATTAATCGTCACATTTGATGTACTTAGATTACTTTGTAGTTGTACTTAGTTTTAACACTACATTATTACCAAACATATGTAATTTTGAGAATTATTATAATGTCATTTTATATTGTTATTATTTATGCATGAGTAATTTAAATAAATTATTTTATCGTTTTTACAGGATTTATAAAATTAAAAAAAATAAAAAAATAAAAAGAAAAGACGACGTGGAGCTCCGTGTTGTCTATATGTTAATAGACGACGCGGCTAATCGCATTGTCTATATGCTAATAGACAACGCAGTGCCTCGCGTCATCTATTAACATATAGACAACGCGAATCTCCACGTCGTCTATATGTTAATAGACGAGCGAAGATCCGCGTCGTCTATTAGCGTCCCTAAATAGACTACATAAAAATAGACAACGCGGAAATTTTGAATAGACTACACAATTTCTGCGTTGTCTATTAGCTTTTTTGTTGTAGTGCCTATTATTGGAATGAGATGGTTAAAGAAATAAAGATACTTTGGATTTGAAGATAATGATTTTGATTTTGTTTGATAAAATTTGAGATTACAACATTTATTTGTAACAGTAATTAATGACTAGGATCTTGCTACCTCACTTTAATCTAATGACTACAATTTACTATATAGATTATTCCCCACTAAAATAATTCTTATCCAATTTCTAGATAGTTTTATAGAATTCTTGAGAACATGATTTTACAACTTAGGCTAATTCAATATGGGCTTAATATTTTAATAATCATAACTATAATAATTTAGGTTCAAACATAATTGACCAAAATCAAGTTTAATATTTCGACTTCTTCTTCATTGCCGCCTGATGATTCTCTTGTTGTCTAGCCTTTCTGGCATAATCAATTGTGAAACACGAACAAGTCCATCACTAAAACCACTAGTAAAAGTTGCGATGGGAATAAGCTCTTCATTTTTACAAGCAACATCTCACTATTTCTAGCCGGTTTTGAACGTTTAGATTTTTGTTGGGGTGATACAGTCTATTATTTCACATCAAACAAAGATGTATATAATAGTATACATAAATGCATTAATATGAGACATTTCATAAGATATCCAGTAACAAATTCATATAAATTTGCGCTTGATCCAAAACCGATAATATTATACTAATATCAAAACTTAGTTTCTAAAAGATTTAATAATATAGTGTCACGGAGTGACAACTTTGGCCCCGAATTCTCGGTCTCGGTCCCATGTGCTCTAGCTCCTAAGTTCCGAGTGTGATCACGATCGGCTAATGCCTATTTGGCGCATGCAAGTACATGCTCTACTCCTATATTTCCTTCTGGCCTTGAATGTTCGGCTTGTTGTGCATACGGGATGGCTGATCTCCATGAGAATCGGCGGGTCACCCGCTGGACCCGTTACACATGGTATCAAAGCGGACTCGACATTGTTCGACCAGAGCTCTTGTAATATTTCAACATGAATTTTGTGCACCCGAGAAAATGGGGGCGGCAATGAAACAACAAGCGAGTGGTGTCTAGGTGGGGACAACTCCCGAAGTGAAGGGAGGTGTTTGCGGCTGTTGCTAGGCAAAAAAAGCTTGGTTCGTGCGGGTAACACATCGAGTACGGTTAGGGGCAAAGAAAAGAAAAAAAACAACAAATGATGTTCCAATGGTGGTCGGAGATATCAGGTGCCGAACGGGGGCACGAATTGGGCGACTAGATTCGAGTGTGTAGGAAACCATACTGCATTGGGCAAGTGCTGGTGAGCGCAACGAAGCGACGTCGGTACCCTCCAAATGCGAATGCGAATGCGACGAGGGCGTCGCGAGATTCAGTGGAGAAGAATATCATGGATGATAGTTTTGTCCCCAAATTCTTGGTGTCGGTCAATCCCATGTGTGCTGCAGCGCTGGCCCCTTAGTTCCGAGTGTGATCACAATCGGCTAATGTCTATTTGGTACATGCAGGTGCATGTTCTACTCCTATATATCCTTCTGGCCCTTGAATGTTCGGCTTGTTGTGCATACGAGATGACTTATCTCCGTGACAATCGGGGGTGCCGAACGGGTCATCCGCTGGAGAAGACCTTATCGGTCATAAAACTAAACCGAAGGGTCCAAAAAGGGTAGATGACATATCTTGCGGTGATGGAGACCGAAGAAGATGTGGACAAGGATTAAGTTCCACAAGAAGTTGCCCAAGTGTTGGAGGAATTCAAAGACGTGATGCCGCCGGAGCTTCCTAAATAGACATGGCCAAATCTAATCAAAATCGGCTGAACTGGCCTGAAATCGGCCCAAAACCGCCAGCCATGATTCAAAATCGGAACTGGGCCCTTATTTGGATGGGTCGGTTTGAGTTCAAAGTTTTCATACCCGTGGAATTATCGGTTCCAAACTGGGTGAACCGACGGTTCCACAAATTTTTTTTTGAAAATTTGAACGAACCTCGGTTTTCGTGCTGGTTTGATCCGGAACCGATGGTTCGAAACATTTGTTAAACTGACCATTGAGCGATCCAACGAGTGATATTGTATCAAGATTTGTGGGAACCCTTTGGTGGTTCCCAATGTTAATTTTTTCACTTTTTTTTTAATTTTCAAAAAATTACCACCATAAATAAACCTCCTCTCCACTCATTTTGAACACACCTCTCTCAACTCTCAATCTTCTCTCATTCTCTAGTTATTCTCTTTCTTTTCAATTCAATCTTTTGCTCAATTCTCTAGCTCAATTAGTCTTAATTACTAATTAGTATAATTTAGTACTTTTCTTTCATAGTTTAGTCTTCTAAATTCCTAATATTCCTTCAATTTCATTCATAAAACACGTCTTCTTCATCATCTCGTGCCAACAAGGGAAATGATTTAGATAAGGGTAGGAGGGGTAGTACTAGTGATACATCCAAATCCAATTTTTTTCTTTTTGTCGTCATCGTCCTACTTCTTCTATCAATATTAGGGATAATGATGATACATTCAATACCACTTCCACTCATAATCTTCCTTCTCATCATGAAAATTTCATCCATGAAATATTTGATGACGATACATTTGCTCATCAACAACAACTTGAGGAATATAGCGAACATCTATTGAGGCAACGAGAGGAGATGCTAGCCTACGTCTTGCAAGGAGGCGGAAGTCAAAGTAATCTGCATTTCTCTCTATCCGCTGACAATGAAGGCGAAGAACGTGACAATGCCGAAGTACCACCAACACAAGATGAAGATGTTGAAGAAGTACAAGAGGAGGTAACTCAAGGTGAGCAAGGTAAAGTTTTAAAGTCTAATCTTTTTACTAAACATTTTCGTAAAGTTAAGTATAAAAATAAAAAAGAGATATGCCCGAGCAATTTGACCTTTTTTGCAATTATTATGATAAAAAAAAACATAAATTTACCACCGGCGGTGGCTACGGTACCTATCGACGCCACATCCTTCAAAAGCATCCACGAGAGGAAGGTATCTTTCAAACTCAAACACAACTCGGCCCAGGTATGTTTTCTTCCCAAGTTGATAGTAATCATCCTTCTCATTATACTTTTACTTTTAATGAGACTAAAGTTAAAGAAGAAATGACTAAATTTGTATGTGTTGAGTGATAAGCTCATATTTCTACTCATTTATCGCAATATTTTTCTCATTTCTTTTATGCATTTTAGTTATTTTCATGAATAATTGATCATGAGTATATTTTAGAGGGTATGATGCTTGTGGTGCAAGGTTTTGTAGGAAAAATGAAGAAAAAGAGCAATGTTGGCCAAGAGGATGAAGAAATTCGCCACAAATGAGTCTGTTTTGACCGACAGGAGATGCATGTCGACCGAGGCACGGAATTCATCTGTGTCGACCAACACAACCCTTGTGTCGGTCGACACAAGTCTGTCAATGTAGGAGGAAGTCGAGCCGAGTAGGGGTCGAGATGGAGGAGTTCACGTCAACCGACGGGGAGTCTGTCTCGGTCGAAGCGCGTGTTTTGAAGGTTGAATTCGCATGTTTTGAAGATTTTAAGGAAGGAAGTTGCCAATTCAAGTTGAGGACGAATCTTGAGAAGGAAAGAGCAATACATATAAATTCCTACCATTCAATGATATAGCCCTACCACTATATAAACTCTAGTTTGGCTTATTATTAATAGCCGATTATTATTCCCAGTTTTCAATTTCAGTTTTTTAGCTTTAACTTTGGTATTCAAGTTTTCAAGGGCTGGAACCATATTACTTTATTTTTCTTGCACTTTATTTTCAATGCAATCTTTAACTTTTGTTCCTATGTTTATCTTTAATATGCTAGGCTAGAATCTTTATCAGATTCTAGGGTTTTTCCATCTGTGACACATGCTTTGATTCGAATTATTCAAACTCTTTGATGTTATTTCGAATCTATTTTCAATTGAAGGATCGAGAGATGAAGATTGGAATAGGTTGTTGTTATTAATTGATGGACCGAGAGGTGAAAGTTGATAATAGGAAGTAAGAGTTTAATACATTTGATTTTCTGTCCAACAAAGAAGAATTCAATTGTAGGATTAGTCGGATTTTTATTGAGATTGATTAACTTGTGTTTTTTAGACCGAGAGGATATAATCACTAGTTAATAATCTAGGTTTTAATTGCCCAACAAAGGAATTAACTTCACTTTACCAGATTTTCCACCAAAAGTATCTTTTATGGGTTTGAATTATTTGTTTCTTGCATGTTGACCAGATTGGTAGATTTCCCTAAGATCTGTGTTTTATTCTATTTGAATTTCTTACAAAAGTATTTTCATTGAAACCAAAACCCTTTATTTGGATTTGCCCAAACAAAAGATCGAAAAACTATATTCAGTACTTGATTTTCCCTCGATGTACTATCTCTATGGATTCGACATACCTTCGGGTTATTTATAAATTTATTTTCCCTTTGCAATAATCCTTGTGCAGATTTTGCATCGATCATTGAGTCTTTAGCATTTCAAATTGTCGATAGCATTCATTTTGAAACTCTATGACGTATTATCAGCCTGCTGCTAAAAGAATTGCACGTACGACTATGACTAGGACTATTAAAACTTTAGTTAGAAAATATAAACTAAATTTAAGAGCTGGTTTGTGCAAACTTGATCACAGACTTTCAATTTGTTCCGATATTCGGAAAGATTATATTGTTAAAAAATATTACATGGGTGTAACTTATCATTGGATAGATAATGCATGGACTTTAAATAAGCGAATAATTGCATATAGAAAATTCATAAAGATCATACTGCACATAATATTGCTAGATTAATTATAAAAATTGCACATCAATATAGAATAAATGATAACAAAAATTTCCATTGGATTTGATAATGCTAGTGCTAATACTGCTGTTGTTAGGGAACTAATTACCGAATGTAATCTTGTTCTTCAAGGTAAATATTTTCATTGTAGATGTATATGTCACATACTTAATTTACGTGTACAAGATGTCATGCAGGTTATTAGTGAAGCAATTGAACCTACTAGAAATTGTGTGTATTATATGCATTCTAGACCTAAAGTTGCAAATAAATGGACTAGATTTTGCAAAAGTAAAGATTTAGTACCAAAACGTTTCCCTACCGATGTAAATACTAGGTGGAATTCTACTTATGAAATGTTAAATGTTACTTTTGCATATAAAGATCAATTAGTTGGGTTTTTTTAGAAATGAAGTTGATGATGATATTAATATATTATCTTCTCATTGGGATGCATGTTTTGAATTGAATGAATTGTTGCAAGCTTTTTGTTATGCAACTAAATATTTATTGGGTGTTTATTATCCTACTTCTCCACGTGTTTTATACCATTTTTGTTTTATTGTTGTACAATTAAATGCTTGTAGTGCTCGTGAAAATTTAAAATTTGTTGTTTATAAGATGACCAAAAAATGGCTTAAATATTTTAAGTATATTCCCGATGTATTTTTGGTTGCCAAATGCATAGATCCCTAAGTATGAAATATGTTGGAGTTTGTAATATAATTGATGCATATTATGCTTGTTTTTATTCTCTTAATTATGTAGGTGATGAAGAACATCAATTAGTGACTCATGTAGAGTTTGTTGTGTTTTGTATACTGAAAGCATTTATTATAATGAGTATACAACGGTTTATTTCTCCTATCTGTTAACAATCTTACATGTATGAACAATGGTATCCTCTTGTCTCACCGATAGGGAAGATCATACGGCATGTTGTAGATCGCAGAAGACAGTATGATCACTTGACCTAGTGAGACATAAACCTGATCACAGCCGAGACAGCGTATGAGGATACGTCTGTCCGGATGGCTGCGGCATTGTCGGAATAAGTAGTCTGTCTTGGTTACTTGACATGCTGGTACGCAGAGTGACATATTGATGGACCGCAGTGAGATGTATTCGTCTGTCTGACATCAGCGAATACAAGATCTCGTTATATTGATTGAGTCCAAACCCTAACGAAGGTTCAGGGGTTTGCACGGGTTGACTGTTGCTTTGACTTGCCATGGTGGAGAGCCTAAGTAATGTGCTCGGATATCCGAATCTTGGGTAACAACAGTTCGTGTAGTACCGCCTAAGACTGGGTTTAGGTGACCATATCCGAGTAATAGGATGGGGACATTCCCTGAGGAGCTCAATAACATTCATCGTGTCAAAGTCCTACAGGCTGATTAAGTTCAGGCACGAGTGATAAGGATTGAGTGGTACTACTCAGGAATAATAAGATATTAATTAATTGCAGTTAGAGCTTGTCAGAGGCTCTGATTAATTAATGGATGTCCGATAACCTTAAATATGGGGATTCTCAATTAATACAGCCCGTTCTCATAACGTGGTAATAAAGGGGTAGGTCAGTATTAATTCTGTGGTGAAAAAGAATTAATATTAATTAATTAATTGTGTCCTGGGTTGTGGACATGGGAATTAATTAATTTTAGGCCCACTTTATTATTTGCATTAGGTCCCAGGACTGGTCCAATTAAATATGCTGAAAAAGGGCCCAGTAGTCCATTAGGGATAAAACTCTGGGTCTATAAATAGACCATTCTCTCTGGAAACCCTAGCCACAATTGAACACATTCAAAATCAGTGAAACCCTTGAGGCAGAGAGAGAGTGGGCGGCGCCTATAGAGGGGAGAAGAAGGATTTTTCTGCTCCGGCCTACAACACAGATATGTGGAATCTTCACCAGTAGCAGATCTGAGCAGCATTGGGACATAGCCCTGAAGATCTAATCTGGAGAACAAATTTCTCTTTTTTTCTCTCTTTGTTTTTCGATTTTTTTCTAAGAAATTATATTACTAATTTCTGCTTCCGCAGATTAAATCGAATCGCGTGGTTGAATTGAAGTTAGAAATTCAAACGCGAAAGATCGGTTCAGACACTACGGAATAACGGTAATTCCTCAATCCACAATTCTGCGAATTAAATTCATAGGAGCATGCTAGGTTTTATCTTGTATTTAATTATGCACAATATGTAAAATCGATCCGGTTCAGTTTGGTTTTGGTGATTCGGTTCACGGAAAAACCCTACAATTGGTATCAGAGCCAGGTTCTTGATTTATGGCTCTTTTGTGTATAATTAAATTCGATATGCATGTATGAATTTATCATTTTGTGGATGTTGGTTTTTGTTCCTCGTGGCAACCCGTGTGATTCAGCCCGCGGTGGTTTATCCGTGTAGGGCTGAATTATTTGTAAAATCAAGAGAAAATCCGTGATTAGTGTAGATTTGAAAATTGTAATAGAACAGTTGTTCTGTAAATTTTCAAATTTATGTAATTGGACGAGTCGAGGACAAAGAACGAAGACGGAGCCGACGCAGGGCCAGCGGAGGATACGGCGGGCGGCGGCAGGTGGCGCAGCCGGGGAGTGCAGCGCGCGAGCGGCGCGCGCGCGCAGCGGCCACGGCGCGCGGCCTACGCGCGCGTGGAGGGACCAGAGCGGCGCGCGGTGGCGGCGGCAGTTCAGCTGGCGGCGGTTGTGGTCATCATCGGCTGATGCAGTCCCGTCGTGGTGGCTTGTGGTTTTGGTAGTTTGTGCAATCCTGTGTAAACCCTAGGGTTAGGGCAAATCATCAGATCACAAAGGCCTAAATCCCAAAAGATTTGCTGAATCAAGATTTAGAGGCCCTTGAAGATTTGAAAAGATTTGGAATTATCCAAATTAGATTCGAATTCAAATTATAATAGATAGAATTTATTTTTTCTATTTTGTGGGGCCACGAGGAATTTTTGTTTGCCTTTATTGTCCTCGTATGATATGTGATTTATTTATGTGCGCAATTAAGCATGTGTAGATAATAGGAAAAACATGATTTATCGCTTTTATTATTTACAGCTTTCCAAGCATGCTTATGTGATTAATTTCTTGTTGGTTTATATTTTGGGAATTTTTGGGCTTGTATTATTACATGCAAAAATTTGGGAAATATAATGAAAAAGAAATTATGTGTGCGCATAAAGAAACCTTTTAAAAGAAAAATACTAAGCAGATTTTTTAATTAAAATCAATAGACCTCCACAAAGTTGTTATTGTGTGGCTGCAGCTTATGTGGAGTTTTTTTACTGAGTCAAGGTTGCTGAGGTGGTATTAGTTGTGAGTTGAATATGC